>JAODKL010000027.1:19960133-19981617 GCA_026780765.1 Petrocephalus schoutedeni | reverse complement strand
CAATAAATACCGTACCGTGCCATTCATACCGAGGTATTACCGTACCGTGAAGTTTTGATACCGTTACATCCCTAGTCTTAAGATTAAAAACTTTTACATATTTAGCAGGCACTCATTATCCAAAGCTGTGTACATTCAAGAAAGCAAGATTAAGGGCTGTGCTCAAGGCCTCGACAAGAAAATCACTCAGCCAACCTTGGTCTTTGAACCAACAACCTTCCGATCACGGGCACCGTGTTTTAACCGGCTGAGCCACACACTGCCCCTATTAAGGCGCAATCATCTGAGAGACTCACAGCACAAGGAGTGTGGATGCCAGTGTGTCTGAAGCGGAATGCCCGCGGTAGGTGCGGTGGTGTCACCCGTGCTGGCATTGTGGCCTGCCTTCTCTGCGTTATGTCCTCCAGCCCTGTATGCCGTGTATTCCCAGCCTGGCTGGTTAGTCGCTCGGGGCATTTCTCCTGCTCCCCCGCAGCCCTCAGCGGCTGACATTACTTGGCTGCCCGCTTTTGAGCCCCAGAGACACATTTTTACCAGAGTCTGCGGTCGCCGGCTAATTGAACGGGAGTCTGGCTGGGAATCTGGGGAAGGGTCTTTCGTGCCGGGGCATGTGGGAAGCCACTGGCTCACCGGAACGCCGCCACCGCAGAAAACGGGGAAATGATATGCTCATCCTGCTAATGGCGGGCGAGATGTCACGCCGACTCGTGCCCGTCGCTCAGCTCGCTGTGCCTGCCATGATAAATAGATGCATAGCTCCTCACATCTGCGACACTCATCGCTCTCATATGTGCTAATGCGGCCAATCAGCATATATAAGCAATTGATTCTTAGCTGTTGAGTTAATATAGCTGGATGTTCACTTTGCTGGTTGACTCAGCCCCGCTTAAGGGTATTATACTATGGTTTCTCCTCAGATTTCAGCTGGCAGCTCTTGAACTGCTTGAGGCTCTGGCCCGTACCACTGTACTGGTCATTCTTCATCCGGTCTTCCCGTTTCGTCGGCAGCACGCCTATCCCAAGCCTACTGGCTGGTGTTTGTGAGCCTATGAGGTCACAGTACTCCCACTGCTGGGGCTATAGTGGCAGATTTTGGCCCAGGGGGGCGTCACGCAATCTCACGGCAGAGCAGCGAGGACGACCAGGACTCCAGCTCAGACAGCCGTGACAGGCCCTGCGCCCGCCTCCCACACTGTGTCCCGCTGCCAAACCCGCGCCGGGTCCCTCCAGAGACCCGCTGAATATTCAGGAGGGGCCCCGGCCCGGCTAGACTCGCTCATTAGCACATACCTGCCGTCCTAACTATCCGTCTGCTCGAGGTCGGCAGGGGAGCATTTTGAAGCCGGCCCATTAAAATTCCTGCGGCCTGGTCCTGCTGGGGGGGCGCGGGAGGTCGCATGCGATATTGCTGATGCTGCGGCATGGCAAAATTGTATAGCCCAAGGAGAGGCCCTGGGCTTCATTTTGGGGTGGAAAGGGGTACGATAGCGGGCCACAGGCACCTGGCGACACCCCCGCCATCTCCGTTGAGCTGCGGCATCCCGAGAATTTCTCATCTTATGTCATCTTCGGAATGAGAAACAGAGATGGCGAGCCTCTCATCTGGTGTGCGCCCCGCCGTGCATGGCTGCTGTGTGGCCCTGCGGTCGGAAGCGACCAGCCGTGTTGGGACTTGCCCTGTTGGGGAGACGCCCGTGCTGTCCCTGGGGGTGGCATTGTGCCCGCGCTGCAGAAGCCAGGTGGCGTGGTGTCTGCCAGTCACGTAGACATTACGCAACGCACTTATGTGGCAGGCATCTTGCTCCAGAACCGTAGGGCACATAGCCTAGCTTATGCCTCGAGGCATATTGATTAAGGAAATCGCTCAGGAGGCTTATTGGGGGGGGGGGGGGCGTCTGGCGTCTCAGCCCACTGTGCCACATGCTGCCCCCACCAAAAGCTCCACAGTCGGCAGGATTCGAACCTATGTGTGGTGTGTCTCGCTGCCTTTAGCTTAGTGATGTGCCTCTTTGCCTTTAGCTTAGCGGTGTGCCTCGCTGCCTTTAGCTTAGCGGTGTGTCTCGCTGCCTTTAGCTTAGTGATGTGCCTCTTTTACTTTAGCTTAGCGGTGTGCCTCGCCGCCTTTAGCTTAGCGGTGTGTCTCGCTGCCTTTAGCTTAGTGATGTGCCTCTTTGCCTTTAGCTTAGCGGTGTGCCTCGCTGCCTTTAGCTTAGTGGTGTACCTCTCTGCCTTTAGCTGAGTGATGTGCCTCGCTGCCTTTAGCTTAGCGGTGTGCCTCGCTGGCTTTAGCTTAGCGGTGTACCTCTGCCTTTAGCTTAGTGGTGTGCCTCGCTGGCTTTAGCTTAGCGGTGTACCTCTGCCTTTAGCTTAGCGGTGTGCCTCGCTGCCTTTAGCTTAGTGATGTGCCTCGCTGCCTTTAGCTTAGTGATGTGCCTCGCTGCTTTTAGCTTAGCGGTGTGCCTCGCTACTTTTAGCTTAGCGGTGTGCCTCGCTGGCTTTAACTTAGCGGTGTGCCTCGCTGCCTTTTGCTTAGCGGTGTACCGCTCTGCCTTTAGCTTAGTGATGTGCCTCGCTGCCTATAACTTAGTGAAGTGCCCCGCTGTCTTTATCTTAGCGACATGCTTCACACCCTTTAGCTTAGTGAAGTGCCCCTCTGCCTTTTCCTTAGTGAGGTGCCCTGCTGCCTCTTGCAGGCAGACCAGAGTGATCGTTTCATCATAGCTGCTAATGCTGTGGGTCTGTCATTCCTCCATGCCTCAGCAGTCTGTGTGTGTGTGGTAGAGTGTGTGATGGGATGAAGTGAAAACTACCATGTTATTAATGCCCGGCATTTCCACACTGCCAGGGATCCTAGTCTGGCCCTGTCAAAAATAATTATGAAGCATTTATCAGGAACCCCTGCTGACGAAAGCCTTTCAGGGGGGTGCGCAGTGTCTGTGTGCATGGTAAGAGATCCTTTATTTACCCTAACTGGCTACCAGCACCGCTACCGGCGGGCAGGGATGGCAGTGCCGAGCCTTAGCCAAACACGTGCTGACCTGAGGAAGCCCTTTCACTTCCTGCCTGATCATAGCAGTTTTGGGGCTGTGTGGTGTCTGGGCTTCCTGTAATTTCACGCTTGTCTGGAGTTGCTTAGACCCTCCTGGAACACATCTCACCACAAGTTTAGTTTTCGCACGATTCCGTCATGGGTGGATAATATCCTCGACAGATATTTCAAGTCTATATTTTAATTTCCCGATTTTTATTTAGTTTATTTTTTGCCAGGATGTCAGTCCAGCTGGATTTAGTCAAACGTTTGTGTTTTTGTTTGGGGGGGGGGAAACAGCACTGGCTAATTTTGGCTGTGGCTTTTTACAGTGCACTACCCTACCAGCATGTCAGCTGGTCCATGCACTGCCAGTCATGTTTTGCCACAAAAAGGGCCCCTCGGCATTGTGGGTAGTAATAACACACGTTGTGCCGTGGAGATGCAGTTCTATCAGATACAATAGGGTGTGTCAGCAATGTCCTGTTGTAGTGAAATTTGGAATCGCCATAGTGTGATTGTAAATATTTAAATTATGCCTTTGGTTAATTTCGGTTTCTTATTAAAATTGTCTTGTTGTTTGTTACCAGGTTCTGCAGCACTTCTGTTCTGAGAAATATTTAACATTTTTCAGCTCTGTAGTCAGTTGATCCCAGTTAGAGTTCCAGAGATCCATTAACCAGAACTGAGTGCCTGGCCTGTATGGCTGTGGCTCTTCTGTTGTGTCAGGATTTTGTGAGCTTTGTTATCATCCCTGGGGGGGGCTGCTGCAAAATTTAGCCTGTCATCACCATCCCACAACAACGAGGCACCCAGCCAGGTGCAGGGTGGCATCTCGGCCAGTGCCCAAATCGCGTGTGTGGGTTATAGGGCACCTGGATGGTGTCCATCAAGCGATCAGACGGAGGTGTTAGCTTAGCATGCCGCATGGATGGCATATGTGGAGTAGCACTGTCTGGGCGTATGTCCTCCTCTAGGTGATCGCACGTCTGAAGAAGGAGATCCAGCTGCTGAGGGAGGAGCTGGCAATGGTGACCGGGGAGCAGAGGGCAGAGCAGCTGGCCGAGGACGAGATTCGGAGGTATGGAGCATAAGCGACCGGAGTGAAGTGGAGTGATGTCAGTCTCTGGAAGTAACAGATAGGATGCATGTGGCCATCGTGTCCAAAGGGATCTTTAACTGCACATGAAAAACTAGTTTATTCCAATCTAATATAATCCACATTCCACACAGTTCCTGTTTATCTCCAGGAGCATAAACTCAGACTTCTCGTTGTGGTTTTCTAAGAAATGCCTCCCTTTCATTTGTTTTTGCTGTATGCTTTTGCAATTCTAATAATCAAAAAAAGATATAAATATATCTCAAACCTTGCTTTTGCTATTCGAAAAAAAAAAAAGACACGTGGTATGAAAGTTCAGAAGTGCTGTGAAGTGATTCTGGCTTCAGGACGGAAGCTCTGTGTTTGTCATGATCTCACCAGCAGGCTCTCCCGAGCAGTCATTTCAGGACAGCGCTCTGAAGTGCTGAGCTGGCCCCCTGGCCCCACCCGCCCCCAGCCTGCTCGCTGCCTACCCCGCAGTCACCCTGCTGCCTGTTAGGGTGGCTCGGCCACACCGGTACCCGTACCGGCATCGCTCGGTTGGGCTTTGGCGCTTGCGGAGTGGAGGAATACCATGCCTGTAAAGCAAACAGAAGTAAAAATCCTTTATAACACTTTACTTGAGGGACACAAATCCATAGTAATAACTCAGTTACAACTGAAGTACAAATCATCAACAAATATAGCAACTAATTGAGATAAATATAAATGATGCGTCATGATTCATTACTGCTGAACAAACATGATCTCAGTATTTCACGTGTTATTCATGACTTCGGTTATTCCCAAAGGTTTGCAGCATCAACAGACATAGTAACAAATATAGTAATATGTGCTTGGGATAAAACAATCGTCACGACTCATTAAAGATGAATTACCATGAAGTCAGTATGTAACTAGGACTTGCTTAGAGTTTGTTGTTAATTAATACATAAGTAATGGCATCATACAGTATTATTTGTATCCGTCAAGTAAAGTGTTACCAGTCCTGAATGAGTGCCCGGTGAGGCCAGTCCCATGATATAGTGCTCACTTGCTGCGGGTTTGAAGGTCCCAGGTCACGATCACCATGGGTAGTGTAAGTGTGGCGTGCTGTAGACGAGCCAGGCCGCTGCCTTTGTAGCTGTGAGGTGTCACCCTTCGGAAGCCCTCCAACGGGCCATTGCTCACTTACTATGGAGAAATTAACCTCCTGGAACATCCCTTAGAGGCAATCTCTGCTGTCAGGAGAGGCCATGATTTAAGCTCCTGCCCACACTGGAACGTGACAACATGTGATGCGTTATGTTCAAATATTGGAAATTAAAATAGCGTCTGGAGCTTTCTGCGGGGGGGGGAAAATGGCTGACAGGCTGGATACCACCCCCCTCCCTCCCCGAAAGAAATAAAGTGTAAAGAGCTCGTTTGAATTTATTCTTTGCGCGAGGGGAACACTTTCCTCGCCAACCAGGCCGGAGCCAAAAACAAAGCCGTGTTTGATCCTCGTGTGTTTTCATCTCCCATAACTCACCGGGGTCGCCAGGCTATGGGATCAGAGGCCTGGGTTCCCGGCCTGTTTGTCCAAGGCCCATCCAAGGCTTCAGCAGCCAATCAGGCACATGCTTTGAGGAAATAGTTTTTCTTTGGCTCGGCAATGTTTAAACACCTCCTGGGTTTGGCCACGTGCCGCTATGGTGTCCTGTTGCCCGAATCAGCCACGCGGCATACGTGTCTCTGCTGTTTGCTTTGTGTTTTCAGGGCCCCTTTGCTAAGTGCATGTATACGGCGTGTCTCTCTGTGTTTATATGTTGTTTGTGTGTGATGGTCTCGCCCCATTACCCTGCCGTTTGCATGTGTATGGATTCTGGGATGTAGTTTATGGTTGCCAGTGTCTGCACTGTAAACAGCGTGTGTGTTTGTACGCCACCAGTCAGCAGTGTGTGTCCCCTCTCCAGGATGGAGGGCCAGGTCAAGGCCTTCCTGGATGACCCTGACCTTGACGTCACCCTGGATCTGGGGCCAGACATGCGGAAGGTCCACTACTGCTTCTCTTTCCTGAAGGTGAGTTTCTGAGAGTCCCTGGTGCTCAGGTTTCTGGTCTGGTTGAGAAAAGACAACCTGCCCCTTAAAACGTTACAGTTCTTTCAGGTTGGGTGCAGTCTACTTTCTGGCGACTGGGAGTGGGTCAGATAGCCTCACACTGACCCCTACTGGCTACTTTGAGGAAAAGTATGTACAGTAGGGCCCACTCTGGCTTGGGGTTTCACTCCAGTTAATGTGTGTCTGATGGAAGGCGTCCGTGGGATGGGAAGGTTAGGCTGTGTGCTTAGTTACGAGTGTCACTTGCTCCACTTTGACCTCATCCTTCATTGTGTGAGATGTTTTCTGTCACTCAGCCTCCTTTGCTCTCATCATTTTGTTTTAGGGGTGTTCACTCTCTCTGCAGTGGACATTATGGTGAGCATGGCACTAATTTCCATGCCGATTTGCTGTATCCTGTGGCAGGCCCCCCAGCCTCGGGAATGTAACTCACCTTCCTCGGAATTACCTCACCTTTTGGTGGTGGGGGGGGGGGGGGGGGGGGGGGATGAGCCCATACTAATCTGATCCCCAGCCTGCAAGAAATACCCAGGAGCCCATGGCATTGCTGTACCATCAGATCACCCCTCTGCCTGTGTGCGTGCCCGTGTGTGTATAGGAATAGAGTGTAAGAGGGTAAATTTAGCGCTCCTGAAAACAGGCTTGGAACGCGCCACTGCCACGGTTAACCAAAGCCCTGAGACCTTGTAATATGTCGCACATCATGATGCATTTTTGTGAAATATTGCAGATTCTAAAAGCGGCATGCCGTCGGCACCCAATCCCTCTGTTATAGCTGGTCAGAATATGCTCGTTTCTGGAAATAGGCGCTCATTTCTCCACCATCTGTATCCCAGTAAAGGAGCCGCAATGCCATGCCCTCAGCGCTGGCGGCGAGATGCGGTGCGCCACTCCAAACCTGTAAATGTGCATCTCCAGCTTTCAGCTTTCGAGGAGCAAACGGGTGGCCTGCTGGAGTACGAGCAGCAGCCTCTATGACATGCTGACTCCTGATCTCCACCTTCCCTCCACAGTCCTGCTTTATGGATCTGCTGTGATCCACACCTGGAAGGGCCTCTTCTGTAGCTGACCGTATTCTCCCCCAAAGTCTTACTTTATGGACCTGCTGTGATCCACACCTCTTCCCTAGCTGACTGTATGCCCCCCATAGGATTTCTTGCTGTTTAGTTCTTAATAGTCACTTTGAAGTCTTGGCTCCGGGATGGATTTAAGAAGGTGGAGGACGTAACTTTGGCCTTTTCCTGCAGGCGATGGTTCGGTCGAGTAGGGCCGGGGCAGCTGAGCTTTGCCGTCCTGCCTCTGTGGGGACTGCAGAGGACAGCTCTGGCCCAGGGGAGCTGATGAAGCTGAGGGACACGCTTCAGCAGCGAGACAACGAGATCAGTATCCTTAATCTGGCTGGGGGTGCTGCAGGCGCCTTCTCGATGCACCTGTTTTCGCAAATGTGTCTGATCCTTACAATAACGGCATTCTAATTTCATTCCTTTAATCTCGTTAAAGTATGTTTCTTTTTAATCCATGGCAACCGTGTAATCATGTAAAATTCACTTGTTCCTGCTTTTTTTATGCCACCCTTCCTTGGCCCCCTACATGCTCAGTATGAAGCAGCAGATGACCTGAGTTTCATGTCCATGGGATGGTGCAGTCATGTAGACTTGATATAACCCACACGCACCCCTCCATTCCTTTGGCCACATTTCCAAAGCAGCATAACCCAATGCCGAGCTCCAAATGCTGAGCTAATAAAAACAATTACTGCCCACTTTGCACCAGGCATTTGTTAGACAAGAACGCCCCATGTACTCCCCAAGAACGCCCCAAGTACTCCCCAAGAACGCCCCAAGTACTCCCCAAGTACTCCCCAAGTACGCCCCAAGAACACCCCAAGTACACCCCAAGAATGCCCCAAGAACGCCCTGAGTACTCCCCAAGTACTCCCCAAGTACTCCCCAAGAACGCCCGAAGTACACCCCAAGTACACCCGAAGTATGCCCCAAGTATGCCCCAAGTATGCCCCAAGTACGCCCCAAGTACTCCCCAAGTACTCCCCCAAGTACTCCCCAAGTACTCCCCCAAGTACTCTCCAAGAATTCCCCAAGTACTCCCCAAGAACGCCCCAAGTACTCCCTAAGAACTCTCCAAGTACTCCAAGTACTCCCCAAGAACGGCCCAAGAACGCCCCACCTTCCTGGGACCCAGAGAGAGAAATGGAACGAGAGAGATGTAATGTTAAGGGCTTTAGCACTGGGTTCTGTGTTAGCCATCCTAAAATGCAGTATATCGCAGGAACAGCATAACCCAATGCCGAGCTCCAAATTCTGAGCTAATAAAAACAATTACTGCCCACTTTGCACCAGGCATTTGTTAGACAAGAACGCCCCATGTACTCCCCAAGAACGCCCCAAGTACTCCCCAAGAACGCCCCAAGTACTCCCCAAGTACTCCCCAAGTACGCCCCAAGAACACCCCAAGTACACCCCAAGAATGCCCCAAGAACGCCCTGAGTACTCCCCAAGTACTCCCCAAGTACTCCCCAAGAACGCCCGAAGTACACCCCAAGTACACCCGAAGTATGCCCCAAGTATGCCCCAAGTATGCCCCAAGTACGCCCCAAGTACTCCCCAAGTACTCCCCCAAGTACTCCCCAAGTACTCCCCCAAGTACTCTCCAAGAATTCCCCAAGTACTCCCCAAGAACGCCCCAAGTACTCCCTAAGAACTCTCCAAGTACTCCAAGTACTCCCCAAGAACGGCCCAAGAACGCCCCACCTTCCTGGGACCCAGAGAGAGAAATGGAACGAGAGAGATGTAATGTTAAGGGCTTTAGCACTGGGTTCTGTGTTAGCCATCCTAAAATGCAGTATATCGCAGGAACACTTAGCCAGTCCAGAAGGAGTGTGCCTGGTTGTCGTGTGAAGCATGTGTGTGGTGTGACGTTGAGGCCGGCCAAAGCCCTTTGCTAAGGCGGCAGCTTGCTGCCGAAACAGAGGTGGTTGGGTATCCAATGCATTTGAAATGAGGAACCACTTCTCCAGGATCTCAGTCTCATCCAGGCTGATTTCTCCCACAGGCATGGAGCCAGTGTGTAGTCTGCTGATCTTTAGCTCGGGGTTACAGTGTGAGGAGGGGGCATTTATACCCCATCTGGCCTATTACTACCGTGTGGCCTCAGCCATTCTCCTAAGGAGCTGAGTCCTAGGACTGGGCTCATTTATTTATGTATTTTAAAAATTACATTTTTAAAAGTTAGTTGTCATAAAAGGGCCGCTTGGTCATTTTCCAGGAATCAGAAAAAGCCAGCCTGCTCCCCCAGGGCAAACAGAGTGCTGTAAGCTGACCACCTCGGTGTGGCTCACTCAGTAATTTTCTTGGAAGACTCACATTCCTAACAAGTTGACCCTGAAGGCAGTGCTAGCGTTGATTTCCCCGGACCGGCTGTACCTGCCATGTGTCCTGCCTCCTGGTTGTACTGTAGGTCCATATGCTCTGCTGCTCTACCTGAGGCTCAGGGCTGTTCTCAAAACGCGAGAGATGGAAAAGGGATTGCCTGGGGTTACCATGTTGCTGGGGTAGCCCCACGTGGCAGTCTCCCAAAGGACTCCCCTCGTTATCGGCGGGCAGCTTTGCCCTGGCATAGAAAGACCAAAGCCAGACGAAAGTGTCATTCTGGGGGTGATTTTCTGGCCAGACCCTGTTCCATGTGTTTTGTCTTCTAGGTGATTTATTTGGTTATTGTATGGTCGATATTCACCCCAGTCTGATTATGAAGCAGCAATTTCCGCTTGGTTACTATGGTGCCAATCGACGTTGACCTTGAGGGAAAAAGAGGGGAACTGGTGAGGAATCGTTGGGAGCCGGCTCCAGGGAGTTTTAGGTGAGCTCTTTGAAAAGGTCACTTTGAAGTGGTCGCCATGAAAGCCAAGTATGAGAGCATAGAGGACGAGGAGCACTCTCTCCTGCGCCGTTTACGCCTTGTGACTTACGATCGCTGACACGTTAGCAGGCTTCCGAGTGCCTCTGAGCTGACTGCATATGTTATTGTCTTGGCTGGTGTTTTCCTGCACGTCTCGATGCCGATCAGGCCTTCTGGAACATTCTCTCAGCTGCCTGTCTCATATCTCAAAGCCCCCCCCCCATCTTAATTGCAAGGCCTGCACTCCATCATCGCATGCATCTGGACATGGATCGGAAACCTCAAGGTTCTCTACAGTGGCTTGTCCCTGGGAAGCAAAACACCCGAGAGGCACGGGGTGATTTACCGACAGTGCGATCGGCGGAGTTTCAGCACCTGTCCATCATCCTTAATGCTCACCACCGCAGCTGCCTGTCCTGTCCGCCTGTCCATCCCTTTTTCTCAAAGAATTTTTAGTATTTTCTAAAGAATAGTGTGTATACACTGTATCCAGCAACATCCATGAATAATACTGCAGACACACTGGACACACAAATAATAAATAATAAGAGGGACCCAGCCCGGGACCAGGAGCCAGAGAGCTGAGCATTTTAAGGGCTTGTTGGGGCCTCAGCACCCGTGGTTTTTACCCAGGGTGAAGGTTCTAAAGGTAGGAGCAATGGCCACGAGTATAAACCTGCTGCTGCTCTCCTGTGGAGCAGAACAAGGAGCTGCTTAGAACATCCTCACGCCTATAAACTTTCCCCCAGCTTTGGAACAAATTACAGCTGAGCAGATAAATTCCTGGTTGGAGCAGATCCTTGGCAGGCCTGCAGTCGCTTCCATGTGCTCCTGCTGGCGCGGCCTGCCGGCATATATCGCTGCTGTTTTACTGCCTCTGACACATACTTGTGTTCAGTTGAGCAGGTCCACCGGCAGTGTCAGTGGCTGCCTGTGGGAAGACAAGCCCACAGCCACCGTCCAAGCCCCAGATAAATCACCCTCTAATAGTGGCCATTTTCAGCTTATAGCCGTCCGTCAAGGGATATGGACGACGTTTTTTAATCAACGGTATGTTGAGGAACAGGAGATGTTCTTGGCTTCCCTCTCCACTTTGCCTGAGATCCTTCTAGAACATAGCGATTTATGTCTCATTGTCAGAGGTACATGTCAGATCTCCGCTACTAAAGTTGTAGTTCTTTAAAGGTTAATTTGAAAATGGCGGAATCTGCATTTCTTTTAAACTGAATCTATTTTCTGAAAGTCCATAAAGTATTTGTTCCGTTGGTAGCTGACTGTGTCTTGGAAGGGTTGGGTGTTTGTGCTGGTGGGTTTATTAAAGATACTGGGATGTTCAGCTATGTGGAAGCGGGCCTTCTGCCAGAACAGGACTCAGTGTCAGATGGGTAGCATGTATTGATTGACAGTGCAGCCAGCCCCCGTTGTCTGAAAGCCCTGGCTCTGAAGGTCTGTTTCCTTAACCCACCTTCTACAGGTATCCTGGTGAGCATGCTCAAGAAGGAGAAGAAAAGAGCACAGGACTTTGCCACTCAGCTGGCGCGGGCACCCAGTGCCCATCTGCTATCCCAGAATTCCACGAGCTCATCTTCAGCTACCCCGGAGCTGGAGTCAGGAATGGAGCGAGACAATGCCCAGCCTTTGGCCCCACACCGGCAGCGAGGTTGGGCTCATGCACACATATATGTGCACATGTACCGACACATAGTAGCTGTCTACTCATGCATGTTGGATTTCCCTGTTCATTATACTTATTATAGCAAACGGTGGCTGTTAATTAGTTACAGTGCTAATCTGCTAATCTCTAATCTCAATGAACTGTAAACTAGTAGCTCTGATGGACCAGGTTTGGCCATCTTTGGCCTGGGTTTTTCCACATGCTCCAGGCTCTCGTGAGTATGGCTTATGATTATTGAATGCACCGTATTTCATGGACTGTTGGACATGTTGTAAAATACACTGCAGTAGACCGCTAATGCTTAGTTAGATGCTCATTCACGTGGATTGAATGTAGTCGTGTGCTGATGTTTGCATGCACAACACATCTGCTTCCAAGGATAATGTTTGCGAGAGCTAAGGACATTGAAACGCACTTTATCAGGTAAGCCTTTTAGGAAATATTTTAGCTTTTCATGCTGTTTCTGCGGCTGCTAGCAAAGTGGACATTTGCCTTCTGGTCCTGGGGAGTCAGGACCCACCCCACACACACACACACACACACACTTCTCAGTGGTTCAGTGAGCCTTTCACCACTTAAAATGCCGTTGACTCCTCCGTCACTCGAGCTGCCACCCATCGCAGCGAGGTCATGCTATTAGATTCAATCTGTTTGAGTCACTAAATAATTGGATCGTTAGCAGAGCAGCATATATGCTGATTAAATCTGACGCATCTAAATCTGAAGCGATCTGGAGTGATGGTGTACCTCCAATGTGGTGTAGTTACTCCTTTTGAATTGCCTGCAGATTTCTCCACATAACTCCGTTTGACCTTTATCCATCCAGGCTGGGTGCTAACTGTTTAGGTGAAGTTTTGTTCAAGGATTCAGCAGCTGTTCCCTTTCTATAGAAGTGAACTCACCCCCATAAAGGCCGCTGCCTAAGCATCTGAACCGAATGAGTCTGTTTACTTAATGTCTGTGAGACATGCTGGTAGAACCGCACTCGTACTGTTTTCCGCCATGCGGATCGCAGACCAGTCACTATCCTCTGCCCCTCTGATCTCAGGGGTGCGTTCAGTTTTTCGGAAGTGCCGGTCATGCCCTGCGCAACTCAATAACCTGCCAATGGAGGCAAGCTGCATCAATATCCCTGGTTAAGTGAGGGGCAGTATGTGGCTCTGTGGGTTAGCTTCAGAAGCTTATCAGTTCAAATAGTAGATTTGATTGATTCAAATCCTAAACCCTAAAACCCAGTTGCTTCAGAGACTCTGTGACCCGACTTTCTCTAGATATTTTTCTCAAAAAAGCGTCTGCTATATGATGTAAATGAGACAGGAAATTAACTGGAGCAGAAGAAGCTGGTGGTGGTGTGTAGTGTTGCAAATCTGTCTTTCCAAGCAGGAGTGTGGGGGCACTTCTTTCTATCTGTGCTGATTTAGTTTGCCTGTTGGGTTGTCTTTGGAAAGTCTTCACATGCACAGCAAACCCCCCTGGGCAGGATTTAGTGTGTAGTGGAAACATAGCCATGTGATACCCGGGGAGAGATCGCACTTCCCCATCATTCCAGACCGCAGCGCTGGCCGTGGCGTGCGCGTGCCATCATGCTTCCCGGGGAGAAGCAAAACAGAAAGCCACAGCGCTGGGGAAAGTCGGAGTAGGTGAGCGTGTAGCTATCCGCGCCCGCCCCCCACACGGTTTACACGTTGGGATTAGACACTCGGAGGCCACATAAACACATTCCTCTCAGTGTAAACGGCGGGGTGCACTCTGAGCCTGCGCTGGCCCCCGTCTGCCCAACGAGCGTTAATTAAGCAGAAATCTGTTTTTGAAAGTTAATGTGCAGATGGTGTCTCCACATGCCTGGTGGTCAGGGCCTCTTGCAGAAGCCCCACATCCTAGCACCCATCAAGGGGCCTGGTGTCCAGGGGTGGTTGAAGGGTTTTTTTTATGATGGGGATAATAAGGGTACCCTAATTGACACAGAGAAACTAGCCAAGCCAATTATGTGTTTCGAATCGGTGAGCGGCAGAGGATGGGGCACTCTGGAGACCAGTAACCTTGTGGCCCCTCCCCTGCATATGGCTCTGCTGGTGTTGGACCCAGAGCCCATTGGACAGAGCTAAAGAGCAAAGCTATTGAGCCTTTCCGAGGCATGCGCCCCCCCCCCACCCCACTTAGGATTTGCGGAGGCTTTGCACGTGAGCCCCGATAATCGCCGCATGGGTCGGGAACTTGACAACTGAGTCAGCTCTGCCTATCCGAGTGACCACAGGTCTATTAGACATTTTTGAGTAATGATGCTTCGAGTTGGTAATGGGACCAAGCAAACATAATTGCAAACATGGCTTTCCGGAAAAAAAGACAAGACTGTTAAAAAACAAACACATGTTTGAATGGCGGCCAGTCCTCATTAGGGGAGAATCGATAACTGATGGCCGTGTCGCATGGCTTTGTGTACGGAGCCCTGAGAAATGGAGTGTGTGCCACAGCCACCACGGGGCTGTGTCTCTGGAGTGGGACTTGCGGGAACAGGGGGTGGGCCAATCTTGTGGGTTTACCCTCGCCAGGGGAGGGGCGGGACCCTTGTCACGGGAGGGGTAGGACGGGATGGGTCCCGGCCATTTGACCGATCTCGCGGCCAGGCCGCCGTCTCTCTCCACATGGGCTACCGTGACGACGCCGAACCCAGTCTGACCGGCTCCCATGGGTCAGCTGGAGGTCTCCGTCATCACTGCCGCGACTAGGGGCCGCCTTCTTGACCACACTGGGCTTTCATGTGTGCTGTCGAGAAGTTCAGCATGGACAGAAATCATTCCAGTGGGGACTTGCATCATTGCGAGTGCCCAGAATCAGGGTCTTCTGGCTGAATTAACATGCCACTGGGAGATTCCTTGATTGTTTCCCTTAAAATTAAGTGCAAATTAAATTCTATTAATGCTTGCGTGCACTTACCCGGAACCAGGCATTCACAGCAACAGGTCACCTAGCACCCATGACACGTGGGAGGTGTGGCTGAGTCTGATTTCCGGTCATGACCGGGCCACAGTCCCCATGCTTGAAAAGCTGCCCTGATAAAAACACTGTTTATGGTTCATCCTAATGGTTTTTGAACCGAGGAGTGCCGTTGGACACAGACGTACTGACAAGCGTACAAGAGCGGCGAATGTTGCAAACGCAAGCAGATTTTGCAGAGTTTCAACACAGGGCAGGGAGTCTTTAAAAACCTACAAGGCTTTTTTTGGCATGGCTGGCCCCAGGCAAGAATTCCCCCTCGAATGACATTTTCAGAAGTGCTTCCTGCCACGGTGAGTGATGGACATTTAGATGGTGTGGCCGGCTGTCAGCGAATGCAAAGCTCTTTACCCGATGCTGGAGTAATGTCGCGGCGATTACGGTATCCGAGCGTGGCCGATGTTATTCACCGGACATATTTTACTGAGAAAATAAAATCCTAACTGTGGTGCCTGTAAGAGACATTTGAGCGAGCAGATATTGTCTAGCGTCAGCCTGTCTGCATGGGCTTTGAACACCGGGTGGGTGTCGTCCCACTGGCAGAACGCCCTCATCCTCTCTCTATGGTAACGACCCCTTAAGGCTTCTATGCATGCGACTCGCGTGCCATATGCAGGCCATGCAAACGTTTTCATTTGTGCCTGTTTTCAAGCACTGTGACGTGTCACAGACCTGGTCAGCATGTACCAGCAGCAGCATGCTAACCGGCACTCGCAAAGTCTCCATGGTGGTGGTATGACTGTGTCCTGCTTAGCGGGTTAGGATGCTGTGCCTGTAATTGGGTGGTTGCTGGTTCGACTCCCAGGTTCAGCAAAGTGACACCCAGTTGTACCAGGGACTGGCTGACCCTGCATTCTCAAAAAATGTACGTCACTTTGGATAAAAGCGTCTGCTAAATCAGTTAAATGTAAATGCATTCTAATGGCATGTAGCTTTAGGCCGCTTCCACCGATTTGGTCAGTGATCTGCTTTATTCATGTTGGTTTAATCTATTATTATTATTATAATCTAAAATTTTTGTATTTCATTAATTTTCCTTTGGAAAAACATGTTTCAACGTTTTACCCGATTTTGCCCGATTTGTAAAAATTTCCTGCTGAACTAACAAAGGCATTTTTCTGGTTGATTGATCAGTCCATCTACAAGCACGATTGCGTGACTTGTCCGGTCCATGTGTAGACAGACTCCTGCTTCTTTCCGCAACATTGCTTTGGAGACAAGCTGATGCGTGGTATTGGGGTGTTTATGGCCTTTAAAATAGCAGTAATTGGGAGCATGCTTTGATGAAATACTTATACCGCAGAACATGCTGCAGACTTCCTTTGATTCTCGAAGCTAAAGTGAGAGAGAGGTTTGACAGAAAGGCAGATTTTTTTTTTCATCTTGTCCATGTCCATATTTCAGATTTATTTTTGTATTTTATGATTTTTCTTTTTATAAAGTGACAGTTGGTGGTAAGTCAGGATGCAGCTATGTTGCAAAATGATTTAAGAGAGGACAGCAGATGTTGGCAAGGCTGAGGAGAGCTCTGGGTGCTTGGCAGAGGAGATGGAGGCAGGCGGTAAGTCGAGAAAAATGCTGTAGCGCCGGAAGGCACAGCTGGTAGCTCCCGCTCTCTGGGCCCCGTATGGTCACCGTCCCTCACCCAGAATCGTCCTGGCCCCATGCAGCTTCTCGTAAAGAGGCCCTGGAAATCCCCAAAGCGGCTCAAGGTAATTGCTGCTGTGCCCGTCGGATCGGCGTGCCCGGGCCTCTGCCAGCATGCTGCGCTGAAGGAGGCCGCCCCAAAAATACCTCCAGCGGTGGCAGGGAGCCCAATCGGCCGCCCGCTCGGCCCGAGGTCCTAAAATTGCACAGGACCAGTCCAGCCCCCAGACGAAGAGATGCGTGCCAGCACCGCAAGTCGGGGTACATGGGGCACCGAGGCCCGAGGCTCGCTTCATGAACGGCTAAATCCCCGCTCCCAGTATTCTAGCTGGACAGTAAGTGTGCAGAATGTAATGCTACCTTTTCTAGAGTAGAGGGCTGAAAATAATAACCTATGACCACACAGTGGCTCAGCTTAGGTATCTCCTCCATTGTTTAGAAGGGGATAAAACTCAAACACATGTGTCGAATTATTGCTTCCAAGTGATATAAGCCCTCAGTAATGTCTTAATGAACAACAGTAGCGTTCCTGTCTTGTGCATCACCGTGCATTTATAAGCTTCTTATTCATAGAAGCTGCCCTAGGAGACAGCAGGCTTCATGCTCATCACCTTCTGCCTTTCCAAGCACTGATGGAGATAATGGAGAAGGTTCTTTTATACGTAAGCCTTGCCATCACACGCTTGACGCCCATAGCTTGGACAGGTTATATACCAGAGCTTCTTGCTGCTCATATTGTAACGTTTCTCTCCCTTTTTTGTTTACGCCTCATCCTCAGTGAAACATGGCCTAACTGACCACGGCCGGTGGGGTACTTTGTCGTTTTCTGCATTGCGGTCGAACTGTGGTGGGTGCTCAGGCCCGGCCCCCAGGCTCTTCCTGGAATTGAATCACGCCGCTGATAGTGGGTGGTGGATTAAGATCGAATGTCCCAGCCAGATGATGAGGTTACCAGACCAGGCACCACACGCTGGCAAGTGGCCCGTCCAGAAAACGTCTGGGTGAATCGCTTGGGGAACTATAGCACCCCCTTAGAACCTCAGGCCACTTGGAGGTGGGTATGGAGGGGACCGGTGGGGCAGGGTGATGGAAGTCCTACCTGCTGGCTGGGGCAGTCCCTGCAGCTTCCAGAAAGCCGCAGAGATGAGGTTTGGAAGAACACATCCTGACTCACTGCTTGCCCAGAATGGATGTTGGTTGTGACTGCTGCAGGTTTCTGTAACTCTGGTGGCATTGAAGCTCCCACCCCTTGATGTGTATAGGATGGAGAAACTGATTTTGTTTTTGTGCCACTCGATCCTATGGTCAGCAAAATACCAATAAGACCCTGACTGAGGACAGTGCCCCAGCAGGTAATGCTGTAGTGCTTTATGGTTGTACGCTTCCCCTTCAGAGCCCAAACAGAGACCTGGATGCTGTCCAGCACTTGTCCATGTTGTTTGTTGCTATAGAGTTAGTGTAGCTCCTCTCTCATGACTCATCTGCCCTGTACTCTGTTCCTCCAGGATGGATTAAAACAGTGTCCGTTTCACCCACTTTAGGGGATGATCCCTGGAACATTGTGGCTTTCCATTCACACGCAGCTGAAGAACAGCTTTTGCGTAAGAGTTTTGCCAGACCAAGAAAGCGTGAAAAACAAAGCTGTCCCCAGTAAAGTGAGGTCATCTTGACATAAACTTGTATTCATAACATTGATGTCATGTCCCTTACAAACAGGAATCCCAGGAATGTTCCATGTTGAAAAGTCCGCGGGTGCATTTCCTACACACTGCAGTCTGAGGAATCTGAGGAGGTTAATTTTTGTTTCCTAAAATATTCTGGTTCCAATCAAGGTTTTCCAAAACTCACAGTTAATGTCATATGAAAACATTTTTTATGAAGAAACTTTCATAATTAAAAGCTTGTATTATTTCCAAAAAGGTAATACTTACAAGCAGACTTATGGCGTAATATCATTGAGTAATAGTTGGAGCAAATGATTTATTCATTGTTGCCCTCAGAAGAGGATGTTAACCAGAAATATGCAGAATGTGAGAGATTTATGCCACCGTGTTTTATATCTCAGGACACACATGCAGGGGCCCTTATGGGATGTGTTTTAGTTTCAGGCTGGGAGGAATCAACATGGACAGCTGCTTCTGGTTGGCTGAGAGAACGCAGGCCCACAGGAGAACACGCAGACGTGTGTGCCGGCAGGCCGGGGGCAGCACTATGCTGATAAACAGCAGCATCAATTCAGCACCAGCAGTACTAGCTCAGCATTGTTCCTATGTCTGGCCCACACCGGCTGACTGGCCCCCCTGCAGTTTTATGAATGCGGGGCAGCTTAGCTGTATGGCAGGCCATAGAGAGAGCGGGGCGACCCTCGCTGTGTGGCAGTCCATAGAACGAGCAGGCAGGCCATAGAGTGACTGGGCTGGCCCTCGCTGTACGGCAGGCCATAGAGTGACTGGGCTGGCCCTCGCTGTGCGGCAGGCCATAGAGTGACTGGGCTGGCCCTCGCTGTACGGCAGGCCATAGAGTGACTGGGCTGGCCCTCGCTGTACGGCAGGCCATAGAGTGACTGGGCTGGCTCTCGCTGTGCAGCAGGTCATAGAGAGAGCGGATCGGCCCTCGCTGTGCGGCAGGCCATAGAGAGAGTCGGCTGGGCCTAGCTGTGCGGCAGGCCATAGAGAGAGCGGGCCAGCACTAGCTGTGCGGCAGGCCATAGAGAGAGCGGATTGGCCCTCGCTGTTCGGCAGGCCATAGAGAGAGCGGGCCGGTGCTAGCTGTGAGGCAGGCCATAGAGAGAGCGGATTGGCCCTCGCTGTGCGGCAGGCCATAGAGAGAGCGGGCCGGCCCTAGCTGTGCGGCAGGCCACAGAGAGAGCGGATTGGCCCTCGCTGTGCAGCAGGCCACAGAGAGAGCAGGCCGGCCCTTGCTGTGCGGCAGGCCATAGAGGGTTATTGACGGAGACTCAGAACTTCAGTCGCAGTGCTTTAAAACCTTATGTTCACCATATCCTTTCCACAAACTTTGAATCAGGCTAGGTGAATCTAGGAGTGGGGGGGTTACATGGTATCCTGACCTTGTGAAGCATATCTCTTGATGTCTGAAATCACCTGGAGGTTCTCCCAGGGGGACTGGAGCTTCTCCTAGCCCTGAACACACCGGGCACTCGTCCTCAGGCCTAGACTAAACACACTGAGGTGTCTCCTGGTTTTCCACCCTGCTTTGTGTCTCGCAGGGTAGTGCACTCGAGCTGTGACGGACACAGAGCCCACAGCTGAAGATCCACTGCTCGCCTCAGCGCCTCGTAAAAATGCCTATATAAGGTGGAGGGGATAGTATAGGTATTTTCAGAAGGCTTTCAGGGGAGACCTGTCAGACTGTCCAACAGCCAGATGGAGAAAGTTTGGCTTTTTGTTCAAGTAGAGAGGAGCGGAATCCTCAGAGGCAGTGCTGTGCCACTGGCCTGCTTAAAAACTGAAAAGAAAGCTGAGTTCCCCTGTATTGTTTTCATTTTACTCTGATGCTTTTATCCATAGTGGGTTCTAGTAGAGAGTAACATTTTTTTTAAATGTGCACTCACTGGGATTTGAGTGCCCATGACTTTTGTATTCTTATCCTGTCAAGCTGAGTCAGTGAGCTATTTACCCGTCTGCTTGTATGGTTGATGATGCTGAAGACGATGAACTTGCTCAGCATCGCAAGCCCAGCAGCCATGGAAATGCCTCATCTGGTTCAGAGGAAGACTACGGTGATGCTTACTGACAGGAGGTGTTGCCCGGCCACGTTAACCGTGGGCCACAATGTCTGCATTTGGTGCAGATGTTATCAGAAAGGAACGGCACTGTCTGTGCTTTGGGCTGGGATTTCCTGAATGCCATGATGGGTGTTATGGGGGGGGGGCAGAAATTTCAGCTTATTGTTGCTCACTAATGCCCCCCAGGCAATTCCTAAACAGTCACCGATGCGGACAGGCACGCTCCAGGGTCACTGTTGACTCAGGGATTCAGACTGACTTACACCGGGCCTCAGCATCATTTGTGGCTGAAAATAAACAGGTACCAGATGCCCTGGCTCCGAGCGAGCATCTGTAAGCCCAGAAGTGCCATGGCTCTTTGTGACGTGATTGTCTTCACGTCCTATGGTGGTCTGCCTGCTGGGTCCAGGGACGTGCTCCACAAATCCACGTGTCACACAGCTTGGACTGCGCTCAATACCATGCTGATGGCTGATGGCTCTGTCGCGTCACTTCCTCCGCTGGCAGCCGGGCCCTTCCTTCAGAAACACCACCTCTGGCATTGACTTCCATGAGATGGTAATGTCTGCAAAGTGGAACAGCTGTGAAACATTTTCCGGTTTAATCTGCATCCGCATCAGCGCCGGGTTTTTGCGTGAGGCCGAAACTTCAAAACTTCTTAACTGTGAATCATCTCATTACCTTCTGGAGTCGCTCAAAGCATCGGCATGCTGTCCTGCCCGGCGGTAAATCCCAGGAACAGCTGTCTAAGAACAATATTATTTATGCTCCTCTCTAGCACAACAATTAATAGCAGTGTAGCAGTAGAGCATGACATGCGACTATTGGCATTTCGGGCAGTGTGGCAGCTGGCTGGCATATGACAGCCTTGTCGCATGTGCCTGTGAGCGGCATCTCTGCCGCGACCATCACCAGGGCAGTGCCTGAATTTTGACCTTCAGATGACCATCTCTCAGCAACGTCCATCTTGGTGCCGCACACCCCACACTTCTCAGAAAGAGGGCTCGTTCGGCGGGCGCGCCCCGCATGGCCATCGGCGCTAGGCTGCTACGGGATGTTTATCGCCTGATCAGAGTTTGTCTCTCCTGTTTGTTTTTCCTGACATTTTTTTCCACTCTCCTCATCGCATTTGAATTTGAAACAAATGAGCTTGATTAGCGGCTAGCGCACTGAGTCGGCGGTGCCCTTTGTTTCATGCTAAAGCGGTGAGCCTTCTGTGGTTTTTGTCTGTGGGCTCACAGGTAAAAAACCAGACAGGTGGAGTGGAAATGACGCAGCCCCCCGCCACCCCCCCAGGGGGACGCA
>JAODKL010000027.1:19923444-19957672 GCA_026780765.1 Petrocephalus schoutedeni | reverse complement strand
GTGTATGGGGGGGGGGGCACTGTAGAAGAGAAGGAACCTTTTTCCATCCTCATCTAAATCTATAGTATGTTTATATGCTTTTGTTTTTGTGCTGTAAATAACCCAGCAACACCGAGAATCCGGGAATGTGCTCTGAATTCTGAATCTCCCCATTGGCCGCTCCCCTCTCTCTCGTGGATTACCCGCTGTGGTTGGTCATTAACCTGTTGTTCTGAGGCATTGCTAATTGCCACTGTTTGTAGCACCGGTTTTTACGTGACGTCTGGGGGCCGCTCTCCCACTCTCTCTTAGCACTGGCCCTTTCTCTGTGGGACCTGCGCCGGTCTGTAATTCATTTAGATTACAGCCACTGGAGAAAGGAGCCTGCTCTGAACGGAATGGATGCTTTTGCTTACTGGAAGCTCAAGGGTTTTCCAACTGCTAAGTGCTGTTATTAACCGACTCGTTGTTATTAATTATGGTGATTTGACAATGTTCTATTCACCCCACCCCCCCCATCTTGCCGTTTTGTCCACCTTGCCCACTTCACAGCCACCAGTTAAAGTTTCTGCCAGGTGATTAGTGAACCAACCCTGATCATTAGCAACCAGCAGCGGGAAGCTGACAGGTCCAGGGTCAGTCACCTTTCCAGGTTTTGAACTGAAGCTTCCATCTCAGACACAAATAGAGACTGTTCTCAGATCAGGTCTGCAGTGTTAAGATGGCGATGGTTCCTGCCTCCTTACAGATAAGAAGCTTCCTTGCCCTAGGAATTTGTCCTGGTGCCATCTCCCAATCGCACCTAAGGGATGCTTTGGATAGCATTCCCTAATGCCCCTTTGAGCAGCAGAGGAGCGGTGGAAGATGGGCTTTCCTGCTCCCCCAGAGGTCACTAAGAGCTCATCAGACCTCCAGGTGGAATTAAGGGCTCGTTAGCTGGCAGAGGCACGGAACATCTGGCACACGGTTTTGGGCCCCAAAGCCACGAGAAGCAGAGGCCGGGCTGTGGCTCAACTTGGCAGAGGCTTGCCCTGCACGCAGAGAAGGCCAGCCTGGGTGTTTCCCTCTGTGGATTAAGCTGCAGACCGAGTGCTTCATCATATCTAACAGCCCGTGGTCTAGTTATGCTGTTAGCCATTAGCCATTAGCTTTTCAGCTCTAGTAAAGTCAGCTCTTAGCTATTATCATTCATTGGAATGCACATCAGAGCTCACCATCAGACCTCCGGGTATAACAGTGTTCGTTTTGCTGCCTTGCAGCAGGTGTCAGAGTGCTGGTGGGAGTCTCACTGCCCATAAAACATGTGTCATGGGGTGGGGGGGGGTACAGCATACCTGCTTGAGGCGCTGATTAGAGGTCTGTGCTGCTAAACCACCGGCGTCCCGTGCATGACTGTGGGTGTCCCTGTGCGCCCCTGTTCATGACATCAGCAGAATATCACATGGGACAGGCCAGTGATCCTGCTCGGGCTCATCAGTCTACTGTGTAGAAGTTTAAGAAAGGGAGTGCAAAGCCAGCCAGCTCCCCCTCTGCTCCCAGAATCCCCGGTGCCTGTATTGTTCTTGGAGGCCTCTGGCATTTGGAATCCCGCGATGTTGGCCGCTGAGCGCTGCGAGCAGCATCCAGAAGCGGTGGGACAGGTATATTTGTCAGAGTGCCTGTGATGTATTAGGGATGCGGGGCTATCGCAGCAAGCAGACTGATCACATCTCCAGATGCACCTGGATTTACGGCCCAGTGTCCTGCTCGACATCTGTTAACCTCTTCGCTGTCCTGCTGCAGCTGTGAGGAGCCCCTCCTCATTTGTGGGGAGCAGTGGCTGGGGAGGGGGACTCTGCCGAATGCTTAGACAGCACTTAGTCCTGATGCTTTGCTCCATGTCTCAGTGTCATTGTTCATCAGGTGGATCCCTACGCGTCCTCTCATTCCCAGTGAGCTGTTAGCGGTTAGTGCCCAGCAGTAGCGCGTCTGCTAAGATAAACTGGCTACGGAGACAAGCTCTCCTAAGCCTGGGATATGTTCTGGCCTCTACTGCTCCCCACACCCTAATCCTAACCCTCAGAGGCTTATCGTTGTGGTTCCTGCTGTCATTAGTCCACTCAGTCTGTGCCGTCAGCCAGCTCGAGATGAGATGAGATGCCGTGGACAGGCTGAGGAGGGCTCGATCTGCACTGAGCTGCATGGCCCCCGGTGTGCGTGGGGAATCGCAGGAGAGTTCGGGGTTTTATTCCCTTACACCGACATCAGTCGTCTGATGGCAGAAGAGGTTCAGACTCCTCCTCGCCCTAAAGCAGGGGTGGGGAACCTGATATATGGAGGGCCGGTGTGGGTTTTTGGGATCTCTCAATCAGCCAATTACAATGGGTCCCCAGGACTGGCGAGGTGAACCGCTGCTTTATTACTGGCTGATTGAGGGGTCGTCCCAAAAACCTACACCCACACCAGCTCTACATGGATCAGGTTCCCCACCCCTGGCCTAAAGGCCAGAACACACCTCACTGAGATTATTACATCATCATAAATGAAAACGTTGTTGCTCTGCAGTTAGTCTGCTGTGGCTAACACACCACAGAGGGTCTGACCTGTAGTGCAGGTGAGTGTACAGTGCCCGGTTATCTTTGAAATGATGGCCTTATATTACGGTCTCTGGCTCACTGAGTTAGGACCCTATGCCTGTGATCGAAAGGATGTCAGTTCAAATCCCTGGCTCCACAGAGTGATCTCACTGTTAGGCCCTTAGTCATGGCCCTTAACCCCCCATTTATCTGGGGACTGTCTGACCCTGCTTTCACAAAATGCAGCTCGTATTGGATGAAAGCTTCTGCCAGATACAGTTAATGTATAGTCTAGGCTGAGGGAGCCTTTTAATAAGGAAATCAGAATATTTTCTCATTCACATGCAGGTAGACTCGAAGCCGGCGGTGCTTTGAATCACTGGGGTGTCCTTGAGGAGACCTCATATCCACGTAAACAATCATTTCCCTGTTACAGAGCAGCGTGTCACTTACGTTCATCTGCCAAGCGCTGCTGGAGCGGTTTCTGGAGGGGGTTCTGGGGCCGGGTTCAGCAGGAGAATGTGTCCACTGGCTTGGAGCTGCCTTCTCTACCATATGCATGAAATTATTAATCTGCTGCACCGGTGGATCTGGTTTTCATTACAGCAAATTTTATACTCATTTTGTTTTTGAGAGGACGACCGAAGAATTTCACAGGAGCCGGGGAGCCAGCCGGTGTAAAATTAGTTAGGCTGCCACTGTTATTTTAGTCTTTTTGGATCAGAGTCATACTGCATGCACACTGGCACCGCGGGTTTGTTTGAATAAGGTCGCAAACGTCAGCCTGACGTCTGTGTTCGGTTCCACGTTAAGCCTGAGGAACGTTTGGGATCTGTCTTTCCGAGTCCTGGCTGCTCTGTGACCGGCTCCTAATGCTCAGACAGACAACCTGCTGAATCTGAGATGTGGTCTGGGGTCGAGTCCCAGTTCCACGTCGTTTCTAAACAAACTCTGGAGTGTAATGGTTCTTATTTAACCCGTGTGTTCAGTAATATGATAACCTCTCTGTTTTAGACGGAGGTGGCGAGAGTGCTGTGTGTGGACATGAACTGTAAGCTGCGTCAGTGCAGAGGAGAGCTGAGTCACTAACTGACTCGCACCTTGTGTATTTGGAGAGCAATCTTAGTTATTTTTGGTCAGATTTCAGTCATTGATGCTCAGTCTCATAATGTTCCTAGGATGGCTTGGTTATTTTATATTAATGGAGAATTAACAAACACACAGTCACTCACTTGCAAGCACAGAAAGTGGAATATGGAGTTTATGCATTCTTATGAGGAAATTGTCTTTTTGCCTCACATATCTTACTGTGCATGAGACAAACATGCAGGTAAGCGCAAGCTTAGGGGGGTTCAAAGCATTCTCCAGTGCCCAGCACCCCTGGGAACTTTTGGGGCTTTAAGGGCCTTGCTCCTCAATCTGCTAGCCCTGGGATTTGAACTGCCGACCTTCTGATCATTGGCAGAGAGTCCTAACCCGCTGAGCCGTATGGACTGACATGATTTCCAACCTCTTTGGAGGTCTTTGTCCCCACATCCATAACCGCAGGCAGCGACTCGTACCCAGTCCATATGTTCCAGCGGATGCTGAGTGGCGTGACCTTAGGCTGTCCCACTACGTGTGGTTGTGTCTTTTCTCTGTCAGAAACAGGGGTGAGACAGTCCGACAGTGGAAGGAAGCTCTGCTCAAGATTTACACAGGGAGCCAAGTCATTGCATCGGCAAGCAGGTTCACCAAACATGAGCAGATGTTAGAGGAAGGCAGATTGCATGGGGTTTCCAAATGAAGCTCAGCCGAATGGTAGTGAGAAGATCTCTCAAGCTGAAGCAGAAGAGGGTCTCTGGTGGCCGGCTGCTGTGCACATTTAGCAGATTCCGTGTGGGAGCAAGCGGGGAAGATGGTTCATGAGAGGTGAGCGTTGTGTCCCGTGGGATTCAGACCAGCACATGTTCCACATGTTTCACTCTGAATAACCCTTCAGAAGCCCCAAGGAAGAAGAATTCAGGTAGTCTTCATGTCTTTTTCAATGAATACGATACAAAAAACATTTTCAAATGGATATCATGACAGTCACAGACCTCACGCCTTCAGAATCCAACATGATCCTTTACGCCACAGAGGATATGCTTCCCCCTGGTAGGTTATGATGGCATAAATAAACCAGATTATTGAACGACATTCTCAGATATATTGCTAATTAAATCATTTACAATGCAATAATTTACAAGTGAGAACAACAGCAAATCATCTGTTGTATTCAATGTTGGAAAATGCACCAATTATTTATAGATATGTATAACTTTTTGTGTCAAGATTCTGTTGTTTGTTGAGTTGAGGTACAGCTTATAGAACTTTCTTTGATATACTTGGGTGCTCCTTCTATGGGGCATAAAAGAAGTGGCATGGCAAAATATAAGGACAAAATTAACTACTCTCAAGCTTAGCTGCACAAATGTGGTACTGAGGCAGAGTTGCAGAGAGGAAGCCTTTCGTTTCTTTGAATTTGCCAAACTGCATCTCACTGGGACTGTGTTTGATAGTTTGATGGAGCAGAGGTTTTGTGGACTGCGTGATGTTTGCTGCAGTGAAGGTGAGCTGAGGTGGATCTGACTGTGGTTTGGAGCTGTATATCTTCTTGTGCTGGTATCCTTACTGTGGGAATTGTGGGAATGATGAAGTCATGGTTTGGTCCAAAAATATTATACCTCCTCAAATCAGGGCGCAAATGGATATCCCAGCATGACAGTGATCTGAAGCGTGCACCAAAATATACAAAGCAATGGCTGAGTGAATATGAAATCAACAGGCTCTGCAACCATCAGACCATAATCCAATCCAACATTTGGGGTTTGAACTCAAGGAAGCAGTTTGCAGAAGAAAAGTATAAAATCTGGAGGCGTTCTGCGTGGAGGAGGGGACTGAAATCCATTAGGAACATTGTAGAACCTGAGCAAAGCATGGACAGCATGGGGGTGTGGGTCATAGGTGGAGCTTGAGTGGCCATCTGGCATTCCGGGCATTTCGCTGGTGGGCTGATGGGTATGTGGACCCCCCCAGTTGACAAATTTCATTATGGGGTCCCCCACTGGCCACTCAGCACACTGTGGGGGACCCCGAAGTCCAGGGTGGACTTTTAATCCCAGTCCAGCCTTGATCGTAGGGTTGTGAGAGAAGCTCTCAGATTGTGTGTCTAAACATGACGCTCTCACAACGCACACTGGAGCATTATTCAGGCCATGCAGCTCGTGTACCTTATTGAGTATCCAATGTATCGTAAGGTCTAGCGTCCAGTCAGTCCCATTGGCAAAAGGTGTCCCCCCAGTGAGCCTGTGGAACTGGTTGTAGCGTCTGGGTAGGTGACCTCAGCTTCATGATGGGTGTGGTTCATTCTGTTCCCTCAGCACCCCACAGCAACGCTCTTCTAGGTGTGAGGGGCTTATGGACCCAGAGGATGCTGGCGATCCACCCTGAACCTCACTTCTCCTGTTTATGCACCCCTTCCTGCCTGTAATCCCCATCGAGAACAACTGATTGGATTTCCTATGATGCTTCATTGTAACCACTGTAGTATGGAGCCTCTTTGCTCTCTCTGATTGGATTTCCCATGATGCCTCATTGTAACCATTGTAGTATGTGGCCTCTTTTCCCTCTTTGATTGGATTTCCCATGATGCCTCATTGTAACCACTGTAGGTTGGGGCCTCTTTGCCCTCTCTGACTGGACTTCCCATGATGCCTCATTGTAAACATGGGGCCTCGTTTCCCTCTTGAAGCAGGAGTAGGTGTGTCAGTGGCTCAGCATCTGTAGGCCATCCTGTTGCATTCCCTCCCTCCTTTCTCCATCCGCTCTGTTCTCCTGAGGCTGTCCTAGCCTGGTCCACCTTTTCATGGGGGTGGGGTGGAGCTGTCCATTCCTGCAGCCCCCTCGCCCCTGTAGCCAAGAAAAGGGAAGCAAATGATTTGTCCATGTGTCACCCCGTCCCCCCGCCCCTGCCACGCCGGTGACCCCCTAGCCCCCCCGGGCGGATGCGTGGATCAGCCCCTCCTCCCCCCCCCCCACTTCCTGTGCAGGGGGCCTGCTGGAACAGGGGCACTTTTATAAGTGCTGTCAAAGTGTTTAATCCCCACAAAGCACCGATTCCTAGGCTAGCCGCCTCACTCCTCAATAGCAGCCCGTGTCGTCCTGCCTTTGGAGCTGCGGTACCGCGGGTGGGGCTTATGCGAGCGCCACTCGTGGCGAGCCTCTCGCCACCTTGGCGCTCAGGCTGGGCTTCTCCTGCACGGCTGTCAGTCCCAGCAATCAGTACTTACAGGAATAGGCTCTTTCTCTGTCTGTAACTTATTATTGCTTACCTGTTTATCGATGTTGGCCACTATATTTATTCCACCCCATTATGCTGCTGCTGTGTTACTTATTGCTCACAAGCACATGACTCTGTGTATAGAAGCTTCTGTGTCCACCCCCCGTGTCTCACACTGTCCGGTATTTTACACTGTAAGTCCTGTGCAAACCCTTCCCTGTCACACGCTATCTGTATGTCCGTATGTCACACCGTGGTCCTGGGGGACATTATTTCATGCTGCTGTATACAGTACCTGCACATGTGCAGTGGGACAGTAAAGGCTTATAAGGTGAAGGCATGCTGTGAAACTGTGTAAAGGTAATAGTGAAATACATATGGTCTAACAGTAATGAAGAACAGGCTCTCTCTTTCATCTACCCTTCCTTCCTCTTCCCTCTTCCTCCTCCTCGCTCGCCGGCCTCCTCCTCTTTCAGACAAGCTGAAGCAGCAGCTGGAGCAGAAAAGGATGGCGAGGGCAGTTCGGGGTGAGTAGCCTGCGCTCAGATCCTCACGCTGGCGCACAGAGCAGGCCCCTCTGCGCACGGAGCGGGCCCCTCTGCGCACGGAGCGGGCCCCTCTGCCCGCGGTACACATGCTGCAGCTTCTCTTTGATCGCACTGAAACCGGCTGTCTGCCTCCTGCTTTTATGGCAGTGGGATGTGTGCTTAGTCAAGGGAGTCTGCCACCTTTTTGGAAAATATTAGCACAGATTTCACAGAAGGAGTCTTTGAACTTGCAGAATGCACCCCCTCCCCCATCCCTGCTCGCCACATGCTATGTGATCCCCCGTCCTGCTGAGGGAGGGGATCCCGTGTGGTCGCTCCTAATTTCCTCCTCTGTGACGCTAATGTCTCTGTCTGCTGGAGCATCCCGGAGCCTGGCGCGTGTGACTTACAGCCCGAAGTGCTGCCGGACCATAAAACGACACAGCTGCCTAACTGGCGGCAGCAGCCTGGTAGGCCTTTGGCTTACTGCCAGCTCTCCAGAGGCCGTCAAGCGGCGTGTGACCCGGAAGCCAGCCGTACAGCGGCTCCCGGAGGCCCGTTTCTCAGGAAGGAGAAGCTTTCATCATGAGGAGAAGATGACCACGCTGTCTTGGTGGTGGTGGACACATCATAGGGAGCTAGGTCCTCTGGGGAGGGGTGGGGGGGCAGTAGGACGTACACAAACCCTTCCCCATAGCACTGTCATAGCACTGTCTTCCAGACAGTTCCTAGAATGTGATGAAGTGTGAGGGAGAGAGCGCCATTCCTGGCAGAGGGAGAAGCTCTTGGCCCATCCCAGATGTGCAGGGCGGCGTGCCAGGTCAGCCCTAGTGGTTTTGCAGCCTGCCAGCACCCCCCCAGGCCCACAGGACACCCGGAGCCTGCCCTGGCGTCAGCTCAAGTGCGGGGAGCCATCAGGATATTTTTGTCAAGAAAACGAAGCACGTGGCAGGAACCCTTGAGCCGTCCTGACGAGAGTTAGGGCCTGTAAAGTCCTTAATGCGACTCCTCCGGAGAACAGCCACCCAAGGTGGTGGTGGGGGGAGTCTGAGGACGTTTACCGCTGTGTAAACTCTGAAGTGTGCAGTGTGCACGTGCTGCTATAGTGCTCTGCTGCAGTGGTACCAATGCTAGCTAAGCGTCTGTTGCACGGAACGCATGCACGCATGCATGCGATTTATTGCCGCAGTCAGAGACTCTGGTTACTGTCTCCCGTCCAGATGTGACACACAAGATCCCGCAGGAAAAATGTTTCATGTTTATTCGCTGCCTGGGACGTCGTTTATATGGTGCTAACGCTTATGAGCTGCCCCCATTTATTTAGGCAGGATGTCTGGAGCAGAGAGTGGGGTGTCTGTTCGGCACCCTGAGGCTGGGACGCTGGAATTTGGATTTTATTTAGGCCAGGGGCAGATTCGATGTCGAAGCCATCAGTCACAGGTCATCAGAACCATACCTCTGAATTAAAAAATTAAGCTGAGCGATATAGTGAGAGCGTGCAAATGGACTTTTGGCGATTTCAGGCAGCCACACATTAGTGATACTGCAAATGCCGTTTTTTTTATATATTTCCAACAGTAAATTTTGGCCTCTATTTTTTGTACTGGTTGGTTGTCAGTGTAACTCCAACTGCGTTTCATGGCTTTCTCTGATTTACCGTGAGTCACACGATGAGGTCACATCATCAGATGCTTCTGAAGAAACAATTACTCTACCAATGGAAGTAACTTTTACCATTGAGTGGTGTGATGAGGGAGGTGGATGCAAGTGACCTGGGGTGGGGAAGGCTGGCTGGCACCCATTGTAATGCTTTTGTACCTCTATTGCTCACAATGGTACTCCCCATAGTGGTGATGGGGGGCCATGAAACACCAGAGGAACCAGACCCCATTGAGGAGAAGCTCCGCAACCAGATTGAGGAAGAAAAGAAAAGGTAGAGTGTGTGTGTGTGTGGAGGGGGGGGAGGCTCTTGCTCCAAGGGGACCCTCTACTTGCCTTGATAGCTCTCATCCTTGGTGCCCACTCAATTGGATAGCTCTCATCTTCGGTGCCCACTCGATTGGATAGCTCTCCTCCTAACTGCCTACTTGATTGGATGGCTCTCCCTCTCACTGCCCAATCGATTGGATGGCTCTCCTCTTCATTCTGTTCTTCAGTTATAAGACGACCTTCAGCCGCCTGAAAGGGTTGAAGACTGAGATCGAGCACCTGCAGCTGCTGCTGGAGAGGGCGAAGGTGAAGTTGCAGAGGGACTTTGGGGAGTGGTGGACCCGAGAAGAGGCCCACTTACAGGTACACTCTTGCTGTCCAGAAGCCAGCCATGCCTCACCCTCACCTCTTCTCCGCTGGGTCACACTGAATGCTACAGCTAAGGAAGAGCTGGTGGATGTGACTGCTGAGAGGAAGGTGTTGCATGTGCCAGAGTGTTCGTAATCTCTGAGATTCGCTCCAAACCTTCTTACCCTCTGTGTGCAGCACAAGGTCATCCCAGGAAGGGGAGGGGATGCAGTTAATAGGTGAAATGTGTGTGTAGGAGGACTTGTACTTTGGCCCTCGTGGAGCTGCTCCATAGTGACCTGTAGACCCACTCTGAACCCCAGGTCCAGGTGTGGGATTTATTGGTGTTGCCAGTGTGGTGAGCCCACTTCAGGCGGCTGTCCTCCATCATCACGCACTGCTTTTATAAATAGTTACGTTAAGTCCCCAGTGCCTCCATTTCACAGCCATTGGGGACAGCCTTCCTTCTGGCTTGGATTTCAAATATGTAGGACTCTATTCATCTGATGCCACAAGCCAGGCTCCACCCCTGTGACACGACATCACCTGACCCTACAGGAAGGTTCTCCGCGTTTTGGGAGCTGTGGAATGAAAGGGGGGCAGGCGCCCAAAACAGCGCAATATCCTTTTCAGGATTGTTTTTAGGGCTCGGCAAAGGACCCTTGCTGGATTAATAAAATCGGCCAATGGAGGAAACAGATTTTGCAGTAGGTCATCAAAGGCTAATGGTGCACCGGGGGGCGCTAGCACCAGTGCAGGCCTGGGACTAGCCCACTCATGACGGCTCTTAAGTGAGGTGCATCCAGGACGGCTTGGGCCCCGACACACTCTCTGGTGCACAGCCGTGGGCTTTCTTCCCCGATCGATGCTGCCCTTGAACTGGGGGTCTCCTTTCACCTTACCTGCTCCCGTCGGATTTCGGCTGACGTGGAACTTTATCCTTGGCAGGGGAAGCTGCGGACATGGGCCACCGAATCAGGAAACTTACCGGAAGCTTGGCTTCAGCCAAGAGTGTGTTGCAGCTGGGTGTTATTGTGATGTGTTGGGGAGGGGGCAATGCGTGTCAAGCTGCATCACATGACATGGCTAAAGATGGTGGCAGTCGCGTCTTGTTGCTGGATTTTGTCAGCTGAGTCCCCCACACTCCTGCTGGGACGGCATCAGTGGTGCTACATCGCATCTGAGCGCAGGGTCAGCCTGAGTGACCCTGGAGAATTTTGGGGGGTTAAGGGCCTTTATCAAGGGTCCAGTGGAGACGTGACTATTTTCCTGACTTACAGGATTCCATTGGAGGCACAGAATCCTAGCCCACTGAACCATCAAGCTACCCCTGTTTTGTATAACCTGTGTTTTTTTGGGAGGTATTTTTAGGTCCCCCTTAAGTGAGGTGGTGTTCATAGACTGACAGTCAGTCAGCCCGTGACAGGTGTCTGCCTTAAAGTGCAGCCAAATGCTGAAGTGCTTGTGGACGGCTGTGGGCTGAGGAGCAAGGGCCCGGGACCCCCTCCGATGCCCTGGAGGAAGGATACCCATGCTGGACTGATTCGCATCTCCTTCTGGGGTCATACTGCAGTTTTTATAAAAACATTATAGGGAATCCATTATTAGCTGGACTTTTCCTAGCAATCTAGAGGGGCAAATGAGGATTAAAGGCACATATTCACCATGTTACACTCTCCAGGGGCCGGAGTCAGAGGACACAGCTGCGGGCCAGAGTTTAGGGAAGCATGGCCAGCAGGGGGCGCCATCCACCCCCATGCTCCATCCTACCAGGTGAGTGCCCTCTTGTGGTTTTTGGTGTTCCTGTGCGTTTGCACAGCCCACGTTCAGCCACCGAAGCTGCACGCGGTGCGGTTTTCCTGATCGGTGCGCCGCTTCCAAGCCACAGTGGGCCAGAGAAGACTGGCTCATCTCAGCCTCCAGGAAACTCGCGTCCTCTGTCCAGATCAAACCTGGGCTCCGCTCTCGGCATGCGGCTTTGACTGAACATGTTACCTGGGGGAGCACGTAAACAAGGACAGGATGGGCTGGGCTGAGCAAGGCAGAGGCAGGAGCCTGGATCTGCTGCAGGGCCTGCAGGTCCACCGGAGCTGCTGGGAGCATGGTAGCAGGCCACTGGAGGGGATAGCTGTGCTATATGGTGCTCCCACGTGGGGGGGGGGGGGGTTGAAGTGCAAATCAGAGGTGCCAGGAGTGTCTTCTTCTAAAGACAATGTTAGTATAATATTAGAAGTACAACTGCCATGTTAAATAGAAGCCAGCGTAACGCTGACAGCCGACATTGTTTTTCTTACTCCTCACTGCCGCAGTAGCATCCCCCCCCCCCCCACCTGCTGATATGGTGACAGGCCCAAAGTCTGTTTTGGTTCAGAGCCCTAAACACATGACCTGAAAAGATCCCCTCCCCTGTTTCCATTACCTCCTGCTCCCATGTCCTCATCTGTGTTCTTGGTGCAATATCGCCCTTCAGTGGCCAGAATGTGGTACTGTTCCTAGTGGGAAAGAGGTTCATCACCAGTTGTAAATGATTTATTGAGTATATGCTAATAAGAGAGACTCAGGTGCCATTGAGGTAAATCTCATTCAAACGTCTTTTGGTCAAACACTATTAACTGCTTCTCAATCCATTTGGCACCAGCCGTCGAAAGCCTGTCATGCAGCTCTCGTGTGTTGAGAGGAAGTTTTGGACAGCCACACTATTCCCCATGAGATTGATCTATTTTACTGTGATGTCAAAACTTATTTAATCTATCGTCCACTAGGGAGCCCAGGAGCTTCAGCCCAACTCGATCTGCAGCCGCTAGCCATGGACTGAGTAGCCGAGACTCCGCACAACCATTCCAGCTGAGGTAAGTGGCCTGCCTGCATGGAATTGTGGGTAAAAATGAAGGCATACTATAGATCACATGTGTGCTGAGACTCCGTTCCACTAGATAACAGGGATGATTGCATTGTGGTGTTTTGGCCAGACGTCTGCCAGCTCAACATTCTTTGCCAGTCTTGGACTTTCATTCTCATGTCATAAAGGAGCGTCACTGCTTCACTCAGGTTTGAATTTGCTGAAATTTCAAGGGGAATTCTGTTTTCTTATGTTGTTTCTGCTTATGCGATTCAGGCTTTGCAGAGCATCCCCCCTGAACAAATGTAACTGCGGAATGATTTCAAAATAGTAAAGCCAAAGAAAGGCTGTTGATAAAAATAAAGCTTTTGTTAGGAAGAATGCTCTCTAAATGTGTAAATGACAGTTTGATTCCATTGTTAGAGTAATAAAATATGGCCTTTTAATGGCTGCGTTACTGTTATCTGGAAGAACGGTGTCCCTCTCGTCCATTTCTCTTCCAGCAAGACCGAGTTCCTCTGTGAGTGAGTGTGCCTGACAGTGAGTGTGTAGCTGTGATCACGCCATTGAGTGTGTTATTCTGTGCCTGTCAGTGAGTCTGTAGCTTTGATCACGCCAGTGGGTGTGTTATACTGTTCCTGTCAGTGAGTGTGTTATACTGTACCTGTCAGTGAGTGTGTTATTCTGTTCCCGATCAGTGAGTGTGTAGCTTTGATCATGCCAGTGGGTGTGTTATACTGTACCTGTCAGTGAGTGTGTTATTCTGTGCCTGCCAGTGAGTGTGTAGCTTTGATCACGCCAGCGAGTGTGTTCTTCTGTTCCTTTGAGCAAATCTGGAGCATGTAGGTTTCACCAAGTCAGTGAGTGTGTTATTCTGACCTTGTCATATCGGGTTGGTGTCCCATAGAGTCCTGACTCCCCCCAGTGACCTGTCCTCCATTCCTCTAACTGGAGACAAAAAGACTGATGCTGACATCATGGCCTTTGTCAGAGCCAGACAGAACCTGCTGAGCCGAACCGGTAAGATCTAGAACCCACGAGGCACCAGAACAAAACCTCAGGTCATGTGACTTTGCCTGTAAAAGTATACATTCTAGCTGTGTATGGGAGGGGAGCAGATGCTTAAAATGGCCCATTTAAAACAGTGTTTCTCAGCCCAGTCCTTGGGGCCCCCCAGGCAGTCCATGTTTTTGCTCCCGCACAGCTCCCAGTACAGGAGTTAAAGTGTAGAATGTCTGGCAGGGAACAAGAACAGGGACCATTTGGGGTCCCTGTGGACCAGGTTGAGAAAAGGTAATTGAAAAGTTTTAGCTGCCTTCACAGAAAGTGAAGCACGGTGGTAGGAGAGGGTACTCTGTCCCCCTCTGACTGGCCAACACAGACCAGCACATTCACTTTGCCAAGGCAAGAGCATGAGGACATCACAAGAACAGGAGAAGGCAGCAGGAGCATGCTAGCAGGATCCATCCATCTTCCATAAGTGTTCAGTTCAGGGTCAGGTTGCCATACTGTTTGTTATACACTTATACACCATCATGCTGCTTTGATGTACACCTTGATAGTGAGTGAGGTAATGTGAATGTAACTTTAGTGATATGTGAATGGTGTGTTCCACTGTGTTTACACTGAGCTTGCACATTTGCAAATGTCTGCAGGTGCGCGTGTCTATTTAACGTGTGTCTGTCTCTGAAGTGTTTTGTGTGTGTGTGTGTGTGTGTGTGTCTGTCTGTCTGTCTGTCTGTCTGATGTGTGTGTATGCGCTCGTGTGTGCACACGCATGTGTGTGTATGCCTGATGTGTGTGTCTGTGTGTGCGTGGCAGGGCAGGGACAGATGGTGTTATTAATGGCTGCTAGTAAGGTGTGACTTCTTCCTGGAAAAGCCCAGCTGCCGTTTAAACACTCTGCCTGTCACCGTTTACCCAAGGAGGCCAATCACTCACTTTTAAGTGCGCTGTACAAACACACTGAACACTTCATTAGGCCTGGAGCGCTGCCCTGCCGCCATTCACGGTGAGAGGCCACCGGGTCGCGACTCTCACACATCCGGGCCACCAATGGGATCCGTGCCTTGTCTGACGTACAAGGTCCTTGGTGTAGCTTAGCCAATTGCTGCACTGGCCACAGCTGGCGTACCACCCAATGGCACTGACAGGGTCTGTAGGTGATGCACTTATTTAAGGTCTTTGTATCAACAAATCAGTCTGGCACTGACCATTATCCCTCCTGAGGCTAGTGGAAGTCAGGAAGTGGTCTGTCACATGCAGTACCTGTAACAAGGTGCCGCTCACCTGCCTGGTGCAGCGAAGCTCGCAGGAGCACAGCGCTGCAGGGCCCTGAGTGAGAAAGTCTCTGGCTTTTTCTCCACTCCTGGATGTACCCCACGTAAAGCAAACAAATTCACAATAAATCCAGGCACTGACATAAGGTGGTAACCCTGTAGAGCTGCAAGCTACATGCTAATTAGTTAGCACATAAGCTGATCCTTCCTGTTGTTGGGCAGACTGGTTTGCACTCATATGCCTTTGCTCTGTTTTTCAGGGTCGAGTCAGAAGTGAAATGTTGTACGTTGATACTCGCAATTACCCTCATGCCATGCACCAAAGGTGGAGACAACGAGAAACAGATGCAAGAAATCTCCTGTCCAGGATAGCACCAAGGATCATAACAGTGTGCACTGACATTAAGTGCTGTATCCCGTGATTTGCTGGGTACTATCTACACTGCCTCCTGGTGGCTGGAGGTTGAAGACTTGCCAATCCAAGGAGTAGAGCACATCCTCCATAGAAATAGGGAAAATATTTTAGTGTGAATATTTGGTATTGTGAGTCTGAATAAGTGTCAGTGATATTTTCATTAAGGTGATATATTGTATGAACGTTATACTCAGGCTATAAATGTATGTTTGTGTAATGCAGATGTGTGCTGAAAGGTATAGAGGGGCTGTAACTAGGTTAACATTTAATTAAGAAGCAGCTGGATGTTCACTGGTAAATATAGAGAAAGGAAGGGCAGTGCTGTGGGCAGCCAGGGAATTTTCTGAAGCAAACGTTCCTCCATTGATCAGTGAGCACGAGCATCCCTGATCTGGGTGTTTTGATACTTTTATCCTGAGATAGAAAATCTTTTTACTGTAAATGTTTCTGCTTGCTGAACACAAAGCCAAGAGTTTGCATTAGGCGAAGTGCATTTGCTTAATGAAGTTGAGGTGAACCCACCCCCCATAGACATAAATTTGCAATTGGATCACAGTCGTTCTCAGTGTTTTCCAGGAGGATCAAAAAAACCTTGTGCATGTGGCACTTTTTCCATTGACGGAGTGACGTGATCTGGTGGCCTGGGGCACATTCTGGCCGCCTCCCGGTCCATCTTCTCCATGAAGAAGCTGCCGCTCTCTTGCTTGGCAGAGCTGCTCGCCTCACCAATCACTGTAGCCTTCATCGCATCTCACTATATGGAATTAACACATACCAGGCTACCCAAGAAATTGCTAAGGGTATATTTCTGGAACTTTGTTGTGTTTCAGTTAGTTTACGGTTGTGGTTAAGTTATTAATGTAAGGACTGCAAATCAACCAAAACATCTGCACTCAAGATGACCATCAATCCAGAGACTCAGAACCCTCTCCAAGACTCCAAAGAGAAACCACCACCACTGAGTAAAGCCACAAATGTTTTTCCAGCCACCACGTATGTAAAATCACTGCAGGAGTCTAGCTGAGGTTTTGCATGCTGAGTTGTTTCCGGTTTGATTGACTCGAGCACCTGCGTCACTGGAGGGTGTTTGATGGTTGGTCGTCCTGTAGCTGGAGTTGGAGGTCAGCACCACGTGCAGTTTGTCAGCATAGGCACACAAATCGCATTCCCATTTTGAACAGTGCCTTTCCTAGAATACACCCTTATGCACGTGAGGGGTTGCAGCTTCAGAGTGCAGCATTGGAGGTCAACTCCAGGACTTGATCAAGTAGTGGATGAGACAGGTAGTCAGAGTCTTGTTCAGTAGGGATACTTCCAAGTTATTCAGTGTCCCTCTAATGTCCATTCCCTAAGTCTGAACTCTTGAGCAGCCAACAGCCTGGTGAAACATTAACTAATGTTCCACTGGCGCTGTCTGCCGGCTTCCCCCCGGAGTGAGCATTGGGGTGGGGGTGGTGGCCGGAAGGGGTGGCAGTGTTTCTTTTTTTTTCTCCATCTGAGGTTATCAAGGGCTTTTGCTGCTGGAAGTGCAGAGTTGTCACCAATCAGGGTGTGATCTGCCCGGCCTTTCGTTGGACATGCCCTGCTGCCAGTGAGATCACCCATTAGGAGACAAGCCTTCTGTTTAGCCAGTGCTCTCATCACTGGTTTTTAAGCAGCACAAGGGAGCATGTCAGCATAGCGGTAGCCTGTTTAGTTTTTTGTTTTGTTTTGTCTTTTGATTGCTTTTTAGCTGAGAGACATTTAGCATGTTGCTCAGTCAGAACGCGGAAGTCCCAGGACAGAAGCAAGCGCTCCACAAGGAGTGTGCATCCCATCTTCCAGCCGTGATGTCCTTGGCGCGACTACAGATCAGGAGGGTGCGGGTCAGCTGGACGGGACTGCTGATCCTCGGCCACTTCATGTACCTGCTCGGGGGGGCCACAGTCTTCCAGTTCCTGGAACGGGAGGCAGAGAGCAAGAATCGAGAGCACTTCCAGCTGGAGAAGCTCCACTTCCTTGCTAATTACAGCTGCCTAGATAAGCCGGCTCTGGAGGAGTTTGTAAAGGTATCCCTGGAGCTGCAGCGTGGACTTCTTTAAAAATTACTTCTGTACTTATGTTTCTTTGAGATGAACCTTTCCTGTATTTATGATGTGTTCCCCTTAAATCTTGCCAAAGACATCAATTTCAATTACTTGAGCTTTAGTTTGACTGGATTTGGTTTCTTTGGATCAGTAAATGTATCGACGTAGATTACCACTGATGGAAGGACATTGGATGTTTTATTCTTGCACTCACAGAAATCTTAGGAATTGGTTTGATTCTTTGCCAACAGCCAGTAGCATCTCATTCTCTGTAAATACGAGCAGATCTTCGCCATCGCTGCCTGGAGATCATGGGCAGGTTGTTGCCATGCTTCAGCACTTGCTGGGAATCGATGAGGCTAATTTGATAAAGCAGATCAATGGCGTTTTCCATTCGTAGCCTTTTTATATTTGCTGAGCTGATGTAGCACTCGTTTTTATGGGGCTTCCTCGCCGAGCTCCGTCGCTGCTCTCTGGTCACCGTCATTGCTCTCTCAAGTCACCATGCCACTCATTTCAAAGTGTGATGCACCCAAATAGCATGGATGTAGATTCAGAAGGGGACCAGGTTAAACAGTTGTTTTTAGGTCAATCAAATACTCAGTTCAGATTATTTTTATAAACATCTAAACATAACTGGCCTAAAAAACACAGATCTTGCAAATTAATTATAACAATATAGCACAACAGAAAGACCAAACAGTATATATCATACTATTAATAAAACGAATAATAATATATCAGTAGATATCGGAATGAAAATATGGGTTATGTGTGTGGTGTTCCTGTGTGGTCTTTCGTAAGGGTTACGTGTGTGAGGTTCCTGTCTGATCACTCTCATGAGGGTTAGGTGTGTGATGCTCCTGTGTGGTCTCTCTCTTCAGGGTTGTGAGTGTGATGTTCCTGTCTGATTTCTTTCATGATGGTTAGGTGTGTGATGCTCCTGTGTGGTCTCTGTCATGAGGGTTAGGTGTGTGATGTTCCTGTCTGACCTCCTCCTTTTTTGCTAGGTGATTCTTCAGGCATGGGAAAAGGGGGTGAATCCTTCTGGAAACTCCACTAACCCCAGTAATTGGGACTTCAGCAGCTCCTTCTTCTTTGCTGGGACTGTCGTAACCACCATAGGTAACAGTATTCTGTTTTTCAGAGACCCTGTGAATTATAATGCATGCCTTTGGTAGTCTCTGCTCGGTGTATTATGTACTGAACAAGTCTTCATTTAGTCTATACCGTAGATCATTATGTGGTCTGCTTGGGTATTTGTTGTACACTGTTTTGTGAGTCTAAGGGTCTATTCTGAAATGTGCCGTGCTGTATTTACAAGCTTCTTTTGTGGTTAAGATGGTTAAGTCTCTCTTGTGGTCTGTGTTGTTTTTGGTTTGAAGATGTCTTATAATCTGTATGGTGGTGTGTCTATATTTTTCTGTTGAATTCTATTTTTTGTTGCCTGCCTACAGGTGTCTTTTTTAGTTTGTTGTACTCTGTATATAGGTCTCTTCTGATGTGTGTTGTCCGTTTTGCCTGGTATATGTTGTGGTCTGTTGACAGCTGTCTTCTGTTTTGCATTATAGTCTGTTGGTCTTCTTGGGGGTCTGCAATGTAGTCTTTGTTTAGGTCTGGTCTAACCCAACATGTTTCTCTGCAGGTTATGGAAATCTGTCTCCCAGCACCGGCTCTGGCCAGGTCTTCTGTGTCTTCTACGCCCTACTTGGCATCCCACTCAACCTTGCTTTCCTCAACCAGCTGAGCAAGTGCCTCAGCCTGCAGCTGGGACGACTGGAGTGGGGCATGATCTCCATGGGACACCAGAAGGTGTGGCTGTCCCTGGCTTTCTCTGCTTGCTGGTCTGTGCTCAATCTCCTTCTGTGCTCTGCCCATACTCAGCACTGAATCTCATGCTATCTGGTGCTCATCAGCGATATGAGGATACTTCAGCATTGATTTCTTTTGCATCCTGTGTTGGCTAATGGAGTTTCTCATGATTCTCCAGGGTGACAAATCTGAAGGATCTGTTTGCTTACATGACACAGCACTTGTCATCTCCTCCTACTGGTGCTGAATCAGTAAAGCCTTTTTGATCATCGGCACCATTTCTCCATTAATATGTTTTCACAATCCCCAGGCTACGCTTACCCTCGAAGGCCTTCAGCACTGCTTTCTGTGTTACAGTACGTGCATTGTGTCAGGCTAAGGAGTCCACTCAAGGCTTTCGATTATCTCCATCAGAAAACCAAGGACTTCCTGCTGGTGGCCACCTTCCTGGTTCTGGGCACCATGCTCTTCCTCGTTCTCCCCCCAGTGGTCTTCAGCCATGTGGAGGGCTGGACATACGGCGAGAGCTTCTACTACGCCTTCATCACGCTTAGCACCATCGGCTTCGGGGACTACGTCATTGGTATGCAGTCTGTCGTGTGAGCAAAGGCTTTAGATCTACTTATTAGCAACTTATACTTGCAGTCAGGTAATAAAGTTGAATTAATGTTTGAGATTTGAGTAATGGATTATAGACAGACATCAAACAGCTGCTGGTTACATGGAGAGCAGTTCAGAATATATTCGTGCTATTTATGACTGTCACAGATTATTTTTTTTGTCTAAAAAATAAGTGCTTAAGCGTTTGCTGACATTCTAATTAATGTCCCATGCAAATCTCATTAAAACAGCCCTCTACGTTCTCCCTTGATTAGTACTTTTAGCCCATTGACCATGCAACATAATTGTATAAACAGTAATGGGGTCCGAACTCGGATGGATTATGTTTATTATTAGTGATTCGTCATAGCCTAGCACCAAAACATCCATGCCACACACGTTGGAACACTAACAACAATAAACATAAGCTGCCACAATTGATTGTTGTTTATGTCACTTCCCAAGCAGAAATGAAACGGCTACCTGCTACCTCTGCTCACCACGACAGTGAGAATGCAGGAGCTCGCCTTGCTTCACACATTGGACAGGCGTGTAATCCGCACTCTAAAATCTCCTCACGCAGGAACCAACCCCCAGAAGCACTATATATATGTATACCGCAGCCTGGCAGGCATCTGGATCATCGTGGGCCTGGCCTGGCTAGCCCTGCTCCTCCATGTGGGAGGCAGGCTGCTACAGCAGGCCTTCCGGCCCACAGCCCCGGCCGGGGACCAGGAAGGCTTCCCTGGTAAGCAAGAGGAAGGGCCCAAGGCAGTGCAGTGTGGCATCTGAGGGCCCATCATCCCTCAGTGAATTTCACCCACATAGACTCTGATCAGGGCTGCAATCTGACCTTGTGAACGTCAGACTGCATGTGAAACTGTATAAATGCATACTGTATAAATGCATGACTATCGCCCAACCGCTGTAAACTAAACTCCCACACTAAATTCTTTGTGCTTTCCATAAGTATTCCTGTGTTCCTGTGTGTCTGCCACTGTCGCTCTAAGGACCTTAAAGACCAGCTTTGCATCTGTTTCTTGTATTGTTTTGTGTAGATGATTTCTGTGCTTTGCATTTCATGCCAGTTATGGCCAGAATGTCTTTGCATTCTGCCCAGTATGGCTAGCGTAGGCTGTGGTGGTGCCCCTGTGTCAGATCCGCTGTGTTAAAACCACCTGGGGCAGCTCGGGCAAACAAACGTGGCTGCAGCTCCGCGTGGCCAGCGAGCGGCCGTGTCCCCACCACAGAGCGCCACACCACGCTTTCTGCTAATCAGACCACTTAACCTGAAAATGTCATTAAACTGCTGTTGAGTGAACTGAGGTTCTCTTCTTTACCAAGTCATTCTGAAAAAACCACACAGCCTGCAGATCAGGGTCAAGATAATAAACAAGACCACGACTGTCACCTAATGTGCCATGGGTTCACAACCTGATGGGTGTTTGGTCCTGACCCATGAGGGTCGCCTTCAACTCCTCAAATGAAATATACTTGCTTTGGAGCAAAGGTGGTGGGTGCATCATGGGAGTGACTGGAATCTGAGAGGGATTGGTGAAGGGGTGGTGTGGAAGGCTGTGAATAAATAGGTGGATAAATACAGAACATTAGAAATATACAAACGAGAGGAGGCCATTCGGCCCATCAAGCTTGTTTGGGGAGGACTTAACTAATAGCTCAGAGTTGTTAAAATCTTATCTAGCTCTGATTTAAAGGAACCCAAGGTTTTAGCTTGCAGTTCACTAACAGGAAAACTATTCCATACTCTAACAACTCACTGTGTAAAGAAGTGCTTCCTCAAATCCAGCTTAAAATGTTCTCTCGCTAATTTTCACCTATGGCCACGAGTTCTTGTACGTGGGCAGGGAAGGCTCGACAGCAACCCCTGTCTGCGGAAACCAGCGTATCGGTCTGCATGGGTGCATGATTGCTGATGGAAGTCAGAGACACTGAGAGTAGACGCATGGCAGTGGAGAGGGGTTGGATGCTGTGGGGGGTAATTATTGGTTAGCTGGAAGTCCTGGCTCATTGGTAAGGGGTGGTGGGGGGGGAACGACGACAGACCGATGTTGACACAACACCACCTGCCAAAGAACATCCTTCCAATGTCACCATTTCTGTCTCAAAATCTTTCTCCCCCCGTCTAGAGAGGAGAATTCTGCTGATCTGAAATACGGAATGATCAGCTTTGGGCAAAAGTGTCAGTCAAGCAAAAGAAATTAACATGGTGGTGATGATAGTATTATGTGCAGCCAGTGACTGCTTGACTTGAGCCAGTGGAATGATAAATGGGTTATACCCATTGACAGTAATCAGAAACCTAATTTCTGCCCTGACTGAGCATGAGCCTGCAGGTATAGGCTTAGTCCTCTGTCGCCGAATTCTTCAGAAGGCGCTCCCCCGGGATTTGAGCCATGATTTGCATGCTGGGTTGCTGCTTGGGTGGAAAGCAGGGGCAGGGAGGAACCCTCCCAGAGCAGAGCAGCCTTCCCTCAGCATCTCTCCCTCGAGGCACCAGCCCCAAGCCCCTGGACTCTCCGCCGACATGGCCTCCTGCTTTGCGAGCTCCGGCCACATGCGCCTCCCCTCTATCTTGCTCCTGGGGCTGGTCTACATGCTATACGTTTTCATTGGAGGGGTGGTCTTCTGGAAGCTGGAGGGGAGCCAGGTGGAGGAGACAGTAGCTCTCCTACAGAAGCAGAGGAACTTGCTTCTCAGCAGCCTCCCTTGCATGGACCAGCAGGACATCGACTTGCTGACGGAGGTGAGCACCTGCTCTGCGTTGCCTGCTGGATCTGCTGCCTTTCCTGCTTATAAGGTTCATTCTGGAAGGTTGGCTGTTTGCATGTAGCAGGTTTTTGTTCCCTTGGCGGCTTCATTCCGGGCATGTCAGCACCCTTCTGCTACATGTCTGACTGCCTACCTCTAGGCTCCCCAACTTCCTCTTTGTGTGTCTATTTTCTTAACACGGGCTTATGATTCCATTTGTTGGTTTTAAACCCACGCTGTTGGCCTTTAGTACCAGAGCCACAGCAGATGTAGTCCAAACAGGAGCACTCCTTTTGGCGTCCACTGCTTGGACCTCTGTAGACTTTACTGAAGCAGCAATGTGAAACACTTAGTCAGCTCTGCTCGGTGTGTGTGCAGAGCTGACAATTACGGAGTGGATATTGTGATAGTGGAACATGGCAGCACCTGCACGCTCCCGAAATCAGACCTTATAGCCTGGTTTTTAAATTACAGACAGGACAGAAACTTTAATGCTATTTGGTGTGTCTGATTCAGGGGCTGTGATGTTGATTTGAAATGTAAACATAACCCACCCCCATAACCACGTCCACAGGTGGTCCAGCAGGCCATTTCTATTGGGCTGAGCTTGAAAACAAACCATACCATGGATGGCTTCTGGAAGTTCACCAGCTCGGCTGTTTTCGCCGCTACCGTGGTTACGACGATAGGTGAGGCGGCGGCCGCGCTGTTCTGCCGCCATCGGGTTCTCCGCTGGGCCCCGCACACATCTGACCTCATACCTGTATCCTTCTCCACTTCTCATACTGTCAGTTCTTGTCTGGTGCTAGTTGAATTTCGGTTTAAACTTGTAATGGTAATTGTCATGGTTATCTTTTTTTGATTCAGGAATCCCGTCATTAACAGCTCCTGTGCATTTCTTAACTCAGTTGAAAGGATGTATTTTATGTGGGATTTTGCAATAATCTGGTGATTACTGTATACTGGTTTGCTATGGCTCTGTTTCTATGTGATCGGGGGAAGGGGCCTTAATGCACAGGATACCCAGGCACCTCTAAAGAGGGGTCCTCAAATTACCGCTGCCCTCCCCCCCAGTTGTAGGGTGGCTCATACCAGGTTCCTGTGCTTCTGCGCGTGATCCTCTGCGTTGCGGTGGGTGTGTCTCGATGAAGGCTCGGTACGTCTCTTGCGTTAGGCTACGGGAACATGTGCCCCAGCACAATGGAGGGGCAGATCTTCTGCGTCTTCTTCGCCCTCTTCGGAATCCCCCTGAACGTCATGGTGCTCAACAGGGTGGGAAAGTACATGCTCGTCATTGAGAGAAACATCTGCGACTACATGGAGACCAAGACTAAATACAAGGTACGAACTTTCTCTTAATGGCTCAAATTATTGACTCACTAAAAAGCAATCAGTATCAACATAACAGTCTGTCAGGTTTTCTAGCCATCTAATTATATTTAAATCAGAATTACAGGTGGGCTATACAGGTACCTGTTTGCAGAGTAGTGTGAAACAGGAAGTGGGTCTGATTGGTCGGCTTTAAGTGCAAGAACCTGACCAATCCCTGGCTCTCCTCTGTTCCACAGAAATCTATTAGGGTGATGATCCATTCACTATCCTTTGTGACTGGAACCACTGTGTTCTTTGTGGTTCCCATGATTGTATTTATGCTGAACGAGGGTTGGAGCTACTCTCAAGCCATCTACTACTGCTTCATCAGCCTCAGCACCATCGGCTTTGGGGACTACGTGGCAGGTAGAGGTGTTCTCACAGAATCAGAGTGCTCCACTATCTCCACTCAGTCCCCCATTAGCGTACCTTGCAAATGATATAAGCTTCATTGCTCAGAAGATGCTTGGGTGGCGAATTGATGTTATTTAGTTGTGTCCTTCCTTCTTTGACTTCACCGGCCCACTCAGACAGAAACCCCGACCGGACGTACCCCAGCTGGTACGGCGGCCTCATGGCGGTCTGGATCTTCTTCGGCATGGCCTGGCTGGCCCTCCTCATCAACCACAGCATCGACATTCTGGAGAGGATAAACACCCGCTTAAAGCAGCATGGCAGCCAGACCCATGAGAGCAGATGCGAGTCTGGCAAGCGCTGTGACAGCATATCTGACAGCATATCTCAGGAGGCTTCCAGCAAGCACAGCGAGCTCACTGAGGACCAGGCCCCGGAGAGGTGAGTGTGCCCAGCATGTGGTGACCTGCCACTCCCCGGCACTGCAGACAGGGATAGCACGCTGGGCACTGTTTACCACCACTGGAGCTGCCGATTTTCCCGAGGGCCCCTCGAGGGCCCCCAAGGGCCCCCCGTTAGCCCCGAATGGCCACTGTGCTTCATGTTAAATAAATGCAGTCTTTACAGGGGTGCCAACTCTGGTCAGCTGGCTGGCATGAGATTTTCAATTCTAGACAAATCTGCTCACTCATTTGCATGTACGTAGGAGTTTTATTACCTTGTAAATAGCCTGTAGGGATTGCAAACTACCGTAAGGCTTTTGTTTTACCTCATTGACTGACCTCAAGGCCCCTTCCGTGTTCTGCTACAGCAATTTGCACTGCTTTATTTTTAACATTGCTGCTCCGTTCCTTCATTTATGTGACAATCTCCAATTTATTGATAGGTTTTCGTTAATTCTTAGGTATTCTATGTATTACTTGTCTCTATCTGCAACTGTTATTATTCAGTTATTGAGTTTAGTGTCATGGCAGACGTGTGACAGTTATTTAGGCCACTACTCAATAGATATTTTAGTTCTTGAAACATTTCGGGGGGAGGCAGGGGGGCCCAAAGTGAGTTTTTGAGTGGGTTCCCCCGACAGGAAGGATCAATTTTGAAAAGAAATGCTAGTGCAAGGGAGCAAATTTGTCCCAAAAAATGTTATTATCATATAGCTATACTCTGTATAGTCTGTGTGTAAAGCAGTTCAGAATTTTCACTTATCGATTGAAACAGATCCACCCTCCTTCAAACTGAAAAACAGATTTTTTTTATGTCCAGGATGAATGTTTGTGTGAAAAGTCCTATGAACCAATATGATTTTAACAATCTCTTCCTGCAGGGCTTCATAATGTTCTTTTCATCTCTTTGACACCATTGGTTCAGAGAGTTTGTCCTAAAATACTGATCATACCCATATGTCCTGGTAACATGGGATCCTTCTGGTTTCAAAGGGTTTCCAAGGCAACAAGCCCAGATAATGTGGACAAGGGTCCCTCCAGCTGAACTTCGCCGTCCATTAACCTTGCCTGTGCTGAAAATTGGACGCAGTAACTCTGTGTCCCGCGTCCCTCTTTGTTCTACTGTTCTGTTTTCCTGTTCGTTTTTCGGAATTCAGAGTCAAAGTGCCTTAGAAATTACATGAGAGCTTACAAGGAATAACCCAGCACTCAGGTTTGCATTGTCTTCATAATGTTGCTAATATTATTGAGAAATATTGAAAGTGCTTCAGTGAAAATTCATCTCAGCACTACAACAATAACCTAAGCCTTGTACATACACTACATCAAGTGAAACACTAAAGTATGCCCACTAGAGGGCAGTGTACTCAATACTTTGATTAGATGACGGCCAAAGCTTTAAATGGCGGTAGATATTGTATTGCACTTGATATTATCCCTTTCTTGCAATATATCGTGGTGCTAAATATCCACCTTCCAAAAGCTAATGCTGGGCAGTGCATTTATAAACTTTTAGGAACATTTTCTGAAATAAGTAGTCGTGGTATAATGTTTCTGTCCTGGTGACATTAAGCTTTGATATTAACTGAAAGAACAGCTGATTTTGTCTCCTACTCAGTGGTGCCAGCTTCTGTTAGTTTTCTGTGTGCAAAGATTGTATTTGTATTGTAATTAAACATTGTCAGATATTTTTCTCAATACAGATTCCTTGTCAAAAAAAACAATTGAATTTATGCATTGTCAGTTACAGTAGCCATTTTTATGCAGATGTCACACTTATGTTATTAAAATCAGGTTATGCATGTTATTAAATGGTTATATGATGGATGCTGTGGTTGTGCCAGTGTGTTTGTGTGTGCATCGCGTCTGATGTAAGCCCGGCTGCCTCTATGTTTGCCTAGGGGTCAGGGATCCACACAGCCCTCACCCTTAAAGTCTGACCTTGAGTCCCTGGATAAACAGGATGCTTCCTCCTGCTGTGTGAAGTAGCAGCAGGCCCTGCCCTCGCATAGACCTCGCGTTCTATTGTCTTCACCACCTGAGCCAAGCTGGTCCAGGTTACTATCAGTGAGTGACCACTCCGCCAACGCCAGGTGACCTCAGGTAACCCCGGGAGCCGTGGCCCACTGCAGCACACAGCGGCGGCATCATGGTGTCTGAGTCTTGCGGTCAGGGGGCCGAGCTCATTTGTTTGATTATCCGGTGTCATCTCTCTTCTCTCATTGGACGTGTTCCTGAGGCAGTGCCCAATAGCAGGGCCTGATTCTCTGTCTGGCCCCATCAGGGGGGTAATATGTTGAGTGTTGTGTTTGGTTGGTTATGCTGGAGGACTCCTTTCCACTATTCAGGTCCTAATTCCTGCCCTCGTCCCCCCACGCCAGCAAGGGGTAATGACCGAACGGGACAGTACCCCTCTGTGTAATGGGGCAATTCAGCAGGGTTAAAAGGGGGGGGGGGGGGGCAAACACGGTGGCTTTTTGCTCACTGCTGACAGTTATTTAACAGCAGACAGACTTGCTGAATGGTCTCTTTTCGGGGGGGACTAGCTGGCTCCGGGCCCTGAAGCTGGGAAGCCCGTTTGGTTACATAACCCAGGAGAGCAGGGAGCAGAGTGGAGCAGCAGAGAAGCTTAGATCTTGTCGCATGACCGAGTGACCACCAAATCCCCAAGCGTGACCTCACAGGTGTGGTTTTGGCCATGGGTCCTTTGCCTTCCTCACCTGCATACTCCCCCTGGTGGCAGAGACGTTAAATTACCTTTCTCAGACACGCGATCCTCAGTTAATCTCTTGCCAAGGCCAGTTGCCGCCTTGACAGCAACCAGCAACCCTAATGCTCGTCTTCCCCACCCTTAACGGGAGTCCCGTGCATTTGGGGGGGCGCTCTCGCATCCCCCATGTCCTACTGTCGACGTGCTACGAGGACGCTGGTCATAAACCAAGAGGCCCAGATGTCAAGGTGTCTTATGGCCCCTAACAACACATGAACCCTGTCAAGATGGCTCTCCATTTCCCAATCAGGTGCAGCGCAGCTAAGACCTCTTCTCCTCTCTAGAGCGCACAGAAAAACCGCTTTACGATGGCCATGAGGATGAGCTGTTTTTCACATCTGGGAAACGCCGGGGAAAATGCACACTAATAGCCCAGCTGCGAGTCTGAAGGCACCGGCCTGCGTTATGTGCAGTGCCTTGCTGTGTCTTTGGGCTGTTGACTAATCTTACAACACAGGTAATTACAAGCATTTCAAGGGCGACAGACAAAAGAAATAAGCCGTGAATAAGCAGGTTGACGCGTCGTTAAACTCAAAAGCAGCAGTACTGTGGTGTGACTGCCGTGGGAACCCTGACATGCACCCAGATCTGTGTTTGGTCGCTGTCATATTTCAGTCAAATATTCACGTCAAGTCACTCAACTGTTATTTCACACACGTGAAACAAGATTGTATGCTGAGCAAAAAGTGCAGCCGGAATAAGAACAAGTTGAGACACTGCTAAATAAGATTAAATATTTAAAATATAAAGAGATTCAAAGACCGTACACAGCAATGACAGATAATATAAGTAAACAATGCAAATGTGCATTTATCAGAGCTTATGAAACCTTTCCACTGTACCCTGAAAGTCTGAATATGAATCTGACACAAACACCAGGCCTGAAAGACACCACAGCAGTGCTGGTTGTCCAACATTTAAATTTTCTTAGAGGGTGTTTGAACTGGCCCCCAGTGGCCACACAGGCCTCGCATTTCTCTGGAGTGTGATGCCTGTCTGCTCCAGAGTGCGGCTCACCAGAAACCACCTCAGCCGCCAGACCAAAGGACCTCACAAGTATAGTAAGTCCTCAAAAAACATAACCACTGAGGTCATTGCTTCAGTCCTCACTGCTTCATTTTGTTTCATTTTTACTTCACTTTATATAAAAAAAATATCATTTTAGTTACTTGGTTACTTTTGGTTACTTGTGGTTAAGGTTGGGACTGGGTAGGGGTTACAGTTGTTATGTTACGATTAGGGATTTTCCCATGGAAATGAATGGAGAGTCCCCACAAAGATCTGAATACAAACCTGTGTGTGTCTGCGTGTGTGTGTGTGTAGGTGTCTGTGGGTGTGTATCTGTGTAGGTTTCTGTGTGTGTGTGTGTGTGTGTGTGTGTGTGAGATGTTACTTCACAGAATAATCACCGCAGACGAGCTTCAGGGACACGTGGCTATATTGCTCTGCACACCTCATCGCCGCAGTAACATGCATGGCGCTCTCAGGGATGCACTCTGGCCAGAGGTTGGGCTTCTTCTCCCGGCGTCGTGAGGCCTGAGGTGCTCTCTATCTCGCGCGGCCTGGTCCGACAGAGCCGTGGCGGACGGGGTGGGTCTCTGCGCCCTTTGCAGTCCCCGGAATCCAAGAGTGACTGGGAGACGGAGAGTCAGCTGCCATTAACTACTGATCATTATCATGTTGTCTTCATTGTTCTGGAGATGGACCCTGCAGCCATTATATTTCTGAAAAACAAGTTCAGTGATTTCAGGCACAAGCCACTCATTATCTGTCGTTCAGGCTTCCAGGGAAACGATAAACGAAGTGAATGACAGGTGGGACGGTGTGGGTGTCAGTGAGCCCATTGTTCTGTTGCAGCGCCCTGGAGAGCGAGCCGCCCCCTTGGCCCCACCCACCAGCTCGCTGGTGGACAGATAAGCCCAGAGCAGGTGCAGCACGCTGCATGTGAGAGGCGAGTCTCTGGGTGTGAGCTTGGCTCAGCTGTGGGCATTCAGGAGAACATATGCTGCATTCCATTTAAAACCGGTCAAAATTTCTGAGTTCCTAGGTGGAAATTTCAAGTGGAACTCCCAGTGAAGTCGGAGGAACCTCCGCAGCCCCGACCTCAGAATTCAAGATGGCCGTCCCCTTCTTCAACAGAAGTGAAGGCCATAGTTTTATACTGTTTATTAGCACTTATGGCTTTTTTGTGGCTCATTAAATCGGTTGCGCAATTGGTACTGTCCAACTGCTATCTGTGCACATGTTGTTACGGTGTTTGAATGCGCAAAATAAAACATAATGCTTTGCTGTCAACTGGTATTGCTAGCAATGGCTACCAGTGAACCTGGCTAGAACTGAGGCCTGTTTTAGAAAGCAGGATTTTTGGCTTAGCTGGATAACTTGTCAGATTTAAGGTAGTGTGGCTAAATGTAAGTGAACAATGATAAAGGCCATGTAAAGTGGTTTACCATAAATCTGACAAGTTATCCGGTTAAGCAAGAATTCCGGCTGTTTGAAGCAAGTTCCTGTTATTGCTAAATGGCTTTCTGACTTGATTTACTGCAATGCGGTTAATTCGGGCGTGATGTCATGCCCACCTCCAACCTCCGACCTTGGAGGTGCACTGGAGCCCCGCTGAGCGGTGGGCCAATCCCCTGCTGGATGCCATCATGACAATAAGAGGTTTTTTTCCATGTGGGTCTGCTGTCCATGGCCACTCAGGGTTGGTGTTTATAGATTACGAACACCGCCCCCAAACCCCCCTCCCCCGGGCCCAGCCCCCACTTCTGCATGTTGTGAAAGTTGTCCAGCTCTGACTGATAAGCGAGCATTTCTACCAGAGCAGAACACCGTCGGCCGCTGTGTTCATCGGCACTCTCTGTTATCACTGCGAATGCAGATATTTAGCCAGTTTTCACAGACGGGGAAAGCACAATGCAGCCTGATCGTAAGCAAACGGCAGCGAGTGGGAAAGAAAAACACCGAAGCATTAGCAGGCGATGTGGTTCCGAAGTGGCAGCATTGCTATAGCTCAGTGGTGAATCCGGCTGTAACAATGGCTGACGCAGGTGAGTACCAAGGTCCCAGAGGCCTCTTGGCCCCGCCACCATGGCCATCCAGGACAGGTCCCCGCCAGACCACCAATCAGGGCTGGTTCCTTCCTTTTGCCACAAAGCCTTGCTCTCCAACTAAGGAGAAAACAGCCAGGGATGGATTCATGCATAGCCGTCAGCCGAGGGCCCGGCAAATATCAGAGCCCCAGCCCATCTCAGTAGAGCGGTCAGTTAAATCAGCAACACCAAGATGCCATGGTGTCAGCCAAGTGCCACCAGAAAGGTTAATGTGCCCCAGCCTACCACACAGTTTGGCGGGTCCGGGATGCTCAGGAGCGCTGGCCATCAGCTGAAACGCCAGGCGGGTGTTGCGATTTAAATGATGTTCTGCATGGCCACGTACCTTTGCGGGAATGCACTCAATTTTCAAGAGTGAACACGTTTAAGCCGCCTGAGCCCATGGACAGGGGTGGGGTCTGTGAAAAACCCAGTTGTCACCAGGAAACCTGACAACAAGAGTAACGTCATGTTTTTAGACAGAGAGTTAAAGACACCAATTACTCAGAAATGTTTGAGGCTTACTGACTGTGGAATGCTGGACAAATATGGACTTTCGGGTGAGGTGTGCAGTTTCTCGGATGTGCGTGATCACCCGGGTTTACCGCCAGCCGTCGACACACGGATGCTCTGCTTCCCATCCTGTTCTTTGAAGGAGACGACGACATCTTCATAGTTTCATAATAATTCTACTAATTCATTATAATTCACAATAAAATCTACTATTCGTTAAAACTCATTGTTCTTAAGAGTTTAGAGTCAAAAAAGGTTTGCATCAAACAATATAATATTAGGCATCACTGCAAGATGCACAGTACATGCCATAGCAAGTATGGCCTAAAGAAGCTATTCGTACAGTTACAGAATATCATGGGGTGTTTCTCCGGTAGTGAGAATGATACAAGTAATCAGGTTAATTCATTAAATCATGAGAAAGCCTATATAGTGTGGATTTTCTGGTGAGTCATTAAGGTAAACCCGCATCTTGGTATTTTCTTTACCATGAAGTACGAAGCCTGTGCTACGCAGCACCTGTGCTCACCTGCCATCGACACTGCCGGCTGCATTTGGGCCCCGTAATCGCTGAAGGAATTTAGGCAGAAGATGTTCATGGTTCTCACCTTGCCCCATACCAATATCCTTTGTCCCAGGGTGGCATCAGCGATGAAACATCACCTCACAGCTGTGGGACAGACATCCTTTCTCATTCCTTGGCGTGTTTCTTCCTGGGGGGCCGGGGTGGGGGTGTGAGTTCTGCACAGCCCTGTACTGATGGCTTGCGGATGTGTGAAAACACTCTAAAAGAGTATGTAAAAGAATGTATGTATCTAAAATGTTATGCATATGTATATACTTATGTATACGGAAGTTACGAAAGTATCACTCAAGGGATTGCTTAAATTTCATTGTACTCATTACTTCTTACAATAACGGCATTCCATTCCATTCTAATCCATTCTATTCCATTCTATTCTGTTCTATTCTATTCTATTCTGTTCAATTCTATTTTCTGAAGTATTCTATTCTAAACCATGGGAACTGACGATGATAATCCCAGGTGTATCCGCCCTGCAAAAGGCCACTCTGTTCACCAGCGATTGTCCATCATTTGGCCAAACGGCTCAAAAAGTGCGTGGGCCTGGATCAAGTCATCCACAGTTTCTCTCCGAGCCATTGAACTCTCTCAAAGCCACCCTTAGATACCCAAAGAAAGCCTTCAAAGTGAACCCATGGAGAAGAAGCCTCTAGTACCAAAGCTTCATGGACCTGCAGAGCAGTGAGGCAGAGAACACCGAGCAGGCAGCGTGTCGGGGTGAGGCAGATTCTGGAGGAACACTCTGGTTGTGGAGGAGGCACCATCCTGAGTTCTGAGATCAGTTTGGGGCTGCCTCATTAGCTAATATTCTCAGTTGATTGGGTCTGCCTCTCTTGCAAGCACGCTGTGGCTTGGGGGTCAGCCAACACAGATTCTGATACCGAGCTGCAGAAATCCAAAAAGCCGGTCCGCATTCCTGTAGTCCAGTCCTCGGCGTCTCAACTCAACATTTTCCCCAGGAGGTCCAGCTTCAGTATGGCATGTTTGCAGGGCGCAGAAATGCGCCAGTGCTGTTAATGCATGAAGGACCAAATGCAGGTTGGACGGTCGTTTTAGCCTGCTCATCCTCAAGGAACCTCACGGCCGACCGAGGAAGGCCAGATACCTGCCGCTTGTCCACACAGCAACGCGACATTCCTGCCAGCCGCATCATATGCGTTGGATGCAAAATGCTCACGGTGGTGTAAAAAAAGGCACAGGGGTGCAGGTGTGACGGCAGCGTCCGAGTGGTGAGGATTTTCGACACCGTGTGGCAACCATTCCCGCCAATGCTGACATTTACAGATTTTCAGGTTGTGGCGTGTGGAAGCTCCTCTGGGCAGACGCTCAGGCTTTATGCTGGCCAATCGCATCGGTGGGACCAAAGAACAATGGTGTGCTCAGGATCTGGAATCAACCAATCATTCATCACAGAATGGTGCCAACAAATCAAAGGGCAGAAAATAATAGACAATTGGATGCAGAACTAAAGTGGGCACTAGGGCAAAGCTCAGTTGAATTGGTTCGGTAGTGTGGTTGACTGATGGCCTCCAATTTGCACAGAACCATACAATAACAAAAACATTGCATGTACCGTGACTCGGGATTCAAATCGTGGACCATGCCTGTTTAAAGGTAGGTTAAAGGAAGTCCTCCAGGTTCTGCAGAAAAACCTCTAGTGTGGAAGACAATAGCGTGAAGCCAAGAACTTTGTACGTCAGTCTTCTAATGAGTCAAAATGCCAGCACGCATGTAGTAGTAACAATAACAAAACATATATCGAGTTGTTGCTCTGTTAAATATGCGCCTTTGCCTCTGGGAAAGCAGATGCCGGGCTTCTCCAGCCCAGCGGGAGTAGCTGCTGCGTGGGGGTTCTGTGTGGCATCCACAGCACACGCGATTGCACCCCCATACCCTCCAGCCTCCTTATGCCATCACTGGGGGAAGCGTTCTGCTCACTCATGCCGTGACCACACCCATCTAGTTACACTGGCTCTCCGTGTGCCTTCAGGTTCTGGCATCTCTGCAATCTGGTTCCACCACTGAGGTGTTCTGCATGTTCCTCAGGAAGCAGAGCTGATGAGGTGTGGATAGACCCCACCGGCTAAGCTCTCCTGATCAGGGAAATGTATCAAAACCCACAGATTCAAAAGGCCAACTGGGGAAGGCAGCTCATTTCAGGAAGCACAGTCGGTCTTGAAACTCCGAGATGGTGGAGGTGAAGGTCCCTGCTGTGGCAGAGAAACACCAGCAAGCTGATTTTACCTTTATTTCAACACTTAAAAAAAAACTTAAACACAGCAGAAGAGCCCTGAGCTCAGGCCCAGGCTCCTCCGGTCCTTTCTCCACGGCGCGCCCTCCATGCGGGGCTGAGACTCCTGGCCAGCTGCGGTCCTGAGAGTCTGCCGTCTCACAGAAAGCTGGAAGCACACGGAGGAGCACGCCGGCAGGAGTCCAGCTGCTGGGGGGGGCGGACACTGACAGATAAGAGAGCCTGACAGCAGCTGCAGGGGTCACCCGTGGCTCCTGATTAGTGACTCAGCGGGACCGCAGAGGAATGTCAGGAATGAGGACCAGCTCACCTGTATACACCTAAGGAGCAGGTGAGGGGGGGGGTCCAGCATGGCGTGGGGGGAGGGGGGGCTGACAGCTAAAAAAAAAATGCACTGTGGTCACCAGAAATAATATGATCACAGCTCCAGGAA
>JAODKL010000027.1:19911417-19923206 GCA_026780765.1 Petrocephalus schoutedeni | reverse complement strand
CAGCATGGCGTGGGGGGAGGGGGGGCTGACAGCTAAAAAAAAAATGCACTGTGTTCACCAGAAATAATATGATCACAGCTCCAGGAACAATTTGTGCTCACGTCTAAGAGTCATGCTAAAGGCATGACCACCATGGTGCTCTGGGTCCTGGGGACTCTTGAGGCCACCGTAGGTATGCCTGAGGGAACCTTGACAGGTGCTGACCGGATCCTTCTCATTAGTTAGATTCCTGTGGTTGGTTATGCCCTAAAACAGATGGACCTGCAGTTTTCAACGAGTCATTAAATCGCCAGTTCCTCCTCCCCGCTCACCCGCCCGGGGATTGCCCGTTGCAGTTCTTCTGAGGTGGCTGCAGATGTTTGAGCTGCCCTGCGCCTCTGTTTTCACCTTAAGGTGGGTGTATCTCTAGATGGAGAAGCTTTAACTGGTTTGGTACTTTTGGTACTGGAACTTTTGGTGTTGGTACTCAACCTGAAGTCAATGTACCGAAAAAGTACCGAAAGTCCTGTACCAGAAGTACGGTACTTGGTGTGGTGGAAAAGTGCCCAAAAGAGGATGAGTGTACTTCTCAGTGCTTTTAGGCTGGTGATAAGCTCGGTGCTGAGGATCATTAATGGCCGGCTCCCTTAAGAATAACCCTGCTGCACTTTAAATTTTTCCTCTTAATAATGTCTTGCATTATTAAGCGAGGCATACCTGAAACGGCTAATAATAATAATTATAATTATAATTTATTATTATCTGTAACTCAAAACCACAGATCTAATTCCTTTAGTCCCGTGACCAGACTGATGAAAGGGAGGCCTCCATCTTTTACTCTCATTGGCTGGTGCTCGAGCACCGTATACACACAGACTCAGTCGGCCCACGTGATTGGCCAGTCTGAAACCCGCCCATTGTCACAGCTGGCTGTCCATCTGAAGCGGTGCCGTGCAACAGCTTTGTTTGTGTTTGTCAAACAGGAAGGAGGGCCGTTCAGGTGGCTCCACTGTTCTCCAGGATCTTGAGAGTCTGGTAGTCATATGGATCTCATGGTCTGTCAGAATGGAATTAAGTAGCTGTCATCGCTGACCAAGTCCCTGCTGTTAGGGGTTTGGCAACAGAAAGGCCACAGCACAGGTTACAGGAGTGTGAGGCACTAGGGCTGACTGTGTCTGTGCCTGCACCTCTCAGTGTGTCCCAGCACCAGGTGGGCTCTGGATTTGGACTTCAAATGACAACAATCACCAACTACCCGAAAACAGAATTTAGAGACCGGTCAGAACATTTACACCTGGCAAGTGTCGCGCTGGGAAAAGTGGCTTTAAGCACACAATGCCGCATCATCTCCCAGTAATCGGCGGGGCTCAACGAAGATGAAATGCGGCTCCCGTAGGGCAGTCCACGGCGTCTCGCGTTTCACGGCTCTTTCATCCACTGGCTACATTTCTGCATTCTCACGGGGCCTTCATCCCCCCCCCAACAGGGGGTCTGCCGTGTGACTCCAGCAGCAGTGACCCGATAGCGTCTCTTCCGGACCTCTTATCCGAGACGCTCCGACGACCCTCGGAAATCATTCACAACCTCGAGGTCAACAGGCTGCCCTTGTGTTTGTGTGTGTGTGGGGGGGGGAATCTTCCGGCCATCAAAGGACCTCCAAGATGGGGCTAATTACCATCATGATATGCCTGCCCTGGGGGCTTCGTCCCCTGTTATGGGGGAAAGGGGGCAAGTTATTATAAAATCTATGAAGTGGTCAGTGTGTCAGATATCAAATGTCCATATTCCTCACTCAGATCACTGTATTATGTGCTAATCCATCCCTCCAACACAGAGCATGTTTTTGTTTGCAGTGTTATATCCTACAGCTGCTCTGCAACAGATAAATACACTGTCACTGAGTGGGATCCTGCACAGCCGACACAGCAGAACATCTCAGGACCCATGCTCATGGGAAATCAGCGGGCGTACGGTGATGCTTAAGAACATCTCTGTCTTTTACAATCAACTGACACTAAATGACTACAGTATAACAGTCAAATGGCCAAGTCTTGTCCAGTAACAGCAGACCTCAGAAATGTGTAAGATTGCTCATGTGAGAATTATAAGTAACGTAACATCTCCGTGTGTCTGATCACCATGGACGCTCCCGTGACTTATGAGCGAGTTGCCTGTGCGTGCGATTGCAGTGGCAATACCGCGAGCCTGGCGGCCTTCGGTGCCTGCATCAAGCGGATGACAGCGGCTGCAGATCCACATCTCACGTAGTTTATCTTCAGCACAGAGCAAAAAATATAAATTAAAAAAACGGACTGTATCGCTCATGATGTCTGGTCCTTCTCACGGAAAGAAGAAGGTGAGCCTTTTATTTGACGCAAATATTTGAAGAGATGATAAATGTTGTGTATAATTAAGCCAAACTTCCAGAGACATGGAATACCCATTATCTCTATCAGCAATCTCTGCTTATAAACACCAATTAGAAGCTGGAACTTCAGGCACTTGAGAGATGGGTGAAATTCTCCATGCGATCTGTATTCAGCGGCTCTGGGAATGTTAGAGTGAGGTGCAGCTCCGTGTTCCTGGGGGTATGGCAGGGTGGGTGGGTACAGAGATGCAATGGTCTGTGTTTATTATCCTGTGTTCCTACCACAGTGGTCCCCATCTCTTGGGATCCAGAGACACATTCTGCAAGACCCCTTCCCTGCCTTTTATTTCTAGGCTCCGTGTCTATCCAGGTTGCCCTCCCCAGCCATGGAGTAGACCCAGTAATGATGGTGACCCCCGGCGTGTGGAGCCCAGCCAAGGGCCCGAAATGCCCGAAATTTGCACCGCCCTTAGGCCCCGGCTTGCCACTGTGCTGGGCCGCTGCGTAAAGTGTCAGTCTCAACCTCTGCAGAAGTTGGAAAAACAGACAACACACACAAGCTGCCACACAAACATGCCTCCACATGACCAGCGGCGCAGAGGAGGAGGAGGAAGAGGAGGCGCCTTCGTCTCCACACCCCATCCTCACGTGATGCGCGTCTTGTGGTTATGCTGTTTGTTTCTGAGTATCCTCTCACTCGGTGCCACTTTTTGCCATGCCAACAAGGGCCGGGCGTGTCCTGTGCCTTCCTATCCATTTTGCCAAGCGAGCCCCGGCCGCGGGGCTGGGGTCGCGTCTAATCACGGGCCCCCGTGAAAATGGGGCGCAGCCTAGCTGGCCAGACACCTGTGCAAACAGAGAAGGAATCGATGTGCGTTCTGTTACTCTGTGGCTGTAAACATTGCTCTGTCCCAGTTGAGGGTGGCCATCCGCGTTTCCATACTGGAAAAGCTATCACAATAATGGCAATATCCCAAACCCATGAGCTGGATCAAACACCTTTAGTGTCTTCCAGCTTCCGGCCAGGGAGTCTGAGGTGAAAGGCCTCGCAGATTAACGTGCAGTTTCTGTTGACCATCGTCAAGGCATTTCGGAGCCTGGCACCAGTGGGTGGGGGTACTGATTAAATTCCCGAGAAAGTCTGTGTGCTTGAACAAATCTCTTAATGTAATCACCTCAGTAAGCGAAGTCAGCGGCTATTAGGGCGGTGAAGGACACAGACAGGGATTGTCTCGAGTTTGGGGAGTCAGGAACCAAGCTTCGCCAGGACGGTTTCCAACTGCTAAATGTATTAATAAGCAGTGCAAAAAAGTTTACACATGTAGCTCATCTCGGATATTAGAATGGTTTGTTTTTCATACGGTGAATAAATTCTGCGCTGTGACACAGTGAAGCCCTCCTCTAGTTCCCGATAAAAAAACAGCTTATGGTTCCTCGTGTAATAGCGACATTTCTATGGCATTTCAGATATCCATCCCGTCGTTTAGTAACCCTGCATATGTGTGACCGCCTCATAACTGGAAAACTGGTATACATCGATGGAAGCTTTATTTTTCCTTTATACATTACAGGTTACTACAGTGTGTTCAACGGATGGCTCAAACCACCAATGATACTTAATGTGATAAATATGGATGGTTGTTTTATCTGATCGTATAATGTACTATTCGGTATGAGTTTGAGGATCGATGAATTTATCTTAATGAATGACATTTCTACAGACGACCAATTATGTAAACATGGACTGAAAAAAACCCACGCAGGGTGATGCATCTGTACCGTGACGCAAAAATCTGCCCCCGTCCTGTCAATAAATCGGGTTGCACTCATTTTTGTTAATGTACCTAAAATTTCAAATAAAATATTATGCATCAATGAAATACAAAATACAACGAGGAGGTTATTGTAATATTAGTCTGCGTTTGATTTATTGCGCCCACATCTGTGTGTCGCATAAACCGATCCGTCGCAAAAAGTTTTTAAGAGTTAAAAAAAAGTTTTTGTTGACCTTTTTAGTGATAAATTTTCTCAGCCAGCACAAAAACACGCGCGTTTAGTTAATTCATTACCGCCAGCCATCGGCAGGTAGAAAGTGCACTCTGCTAAGTGTATCACTATTGTTGCAAAGATAAGATTCCAGTCGCCAGTCGTGCTCATTAAAATACTGATATAAAAAAATAAGAAACTTATATAATGTATGACATCAGCCATCAGTTGCGGTGTGGTGTGGAATCCAATAAAAAAACGATGAAGTTCATTAATAGCATGACACCAACTAACTTTTGCTCGTCGAAACAAATATTCACTGAAGGGAAAGCAAGGTTCCAATGACAATATTTTTTGCGTTTTTAATTGATAAAGAACAGGTTACTTGATTTGTTCCCCAAGACTCGCCATAAACAGGTTTAAATTGGGGTATCTCTCATTAAAATAAAAGCTGATGGCAAGCAGTCGTGCAGCCGTGCGGTACCTGTGTGCGCTGCCGAGACACGCTCGCCCGTGTCCGGCCGGCTCCCTCGCCGGGGCGGGTCTTTCTCTTCCCTCCTCCCCCCGCTCCGTCCCAAACTTTCTGCGCTACTTCAGACTCCGGCGCAACTTTATCTGCTACAACAAGCGCGCACGTGGAGGGGGACGCTGGGCAGCGAGCAGAAGGGAAACAAGAAAATAAGCATCATTAGTATATTAACCGCTGTCTTTAATGTCCTGCTCCCGGCACTCTTCCATTAACATTTCTGTTACTTTTCTAATAAGTTTACTCTGCTTCAAATTGACATATATTAGCCGGAGAATGCGCTTGGTGTAGCGTCTCTAATTCAAACCGGGCTTTCTTCTGCGGACTTGACGTATAGAGCCCTAGCTGAGCCTGATGGCGGTGGACAAGGGTCCTTTGCTGACTTCTGCTATAGTTTTTTATCTGTCTATTGGGGCAGCGATATTTCAAGTTCTTGAGGAGCCGAACTGGAAGCTGGCGGTGAAAGAGTACACATCACAGAAAGAGCAGATACTCAGAGACTACCCTTGTCTCAAGCATGATGACCTGGACAGGATTTTAGAGGTATGGTTTTTACATCATGTCCTTTAATGGCCTTTTGGACAAACGAAACAATAGGTTTTATGATATATTTTCAGTGTTGCAATATCGTGTACTGCACTTAAAACCCATCACTTGTGGGATTAGTTTTCAATCACCGTACATAGAATGCTGAACAATATCAGTACAACACCATTCTTTACATTTACGGCCGTGTCGTTGAACGTTTTGCATTCTTGGCGTTGTATCTGCAGCATGACAGTTTTGTTTTACTGATAATGTGCGACACCTTAAACGCGGGGGGCCCCGTTTCCAAAAACCGTTGAACAGCATAGAAGCTAAATATTTGGATTCTAAACTGAATGGTCCTTAATACAAAGCAAATAATTGCTGATCTTTAGAAGTCGGTTCTCCGCTACAGAGACGTGATCTCAGGATTCTTGCCTAGGTGTGAGCTTAAATTTATGAGAGGGTTGGTTTTAAGACTGTTAGGTGTTTCAATACAAACACTAAACATTCCATAAACGGTTAATAGTTTACTTTGTACCTGTGTGTCTGGATTCCCAGTTTTGGCCGTTGGTTTTGTTGTTGAGCCTCTGTGTGCTGAGACTTGACAGTGATGACTGATAAATTCTTTATTTGCCATATGCAGGAGTACATGTATTTGCATGTAATAGGGAACAACTAGGAAAAGGCATATTTAGGTTCTGCTCTTTCCTGAACCTTACAAGGTCTGATGGTCCTCCTGAGGCACCATCCTAATGGGTAAGATGTGGCTACGAGGCACAGAGACCCTATTACGTCACAGGCGTGCTTTCATTTGCATGTGTCACATGTGCAGTGGGTTTTGGGCCCGACTGCTGGCAGCATGCGTGTCTTAAGTGCTTCCATGGCAGAAGCTGGGTGAGACCCTGTCTTTACCCCCTGCTGAACCCCTCACTGTGGCATGGGTGCTCATGCGGGCTCTGGGAATGGATCGCCAGGAGGCTGGACAGCCAGACTAGCTGCGGTACGCAGAGGGTTTCATGAGTTTCTCTGCTTGTAGCCAGCAGTGGTAGAACCAGTATGACTGTTTTTGGGAGCTTGAGTCTGGAAGCCTGTGATTTACAGGCAGCCGAACCGGGATGAGAAGAAACTTGTCTGCGCTGTCACGTGCCTCTCGTAATATCGCAGCATCTCTGCTGCTTACACATGATTCATCTTCGGATTGCTCTTCCCTCAAAGCGTCCTGGGCGCCAACGCGCTGGTTCCCGTTACTGGCCCGTGGATTGCGCAGGGCGCCTTCTCCTCACGAAGGATGCTGGCAAGAAGCCGCCGTTGCCGCATTCGCGTGCTCGGAGCTGGCGTGTGGCGTAACTCTCGTCCGTGGGCGTTCATAATGCGCTTCTGCGGAACCTGAAGGCCGGCCTTTGGGTGGTGGAAGCGGTGGGAGGCTGCAGTGCCCTCAGCGAGAGAGACACCCCCCCCCCCCCAAAACAAACAGACGACAGAATTACAAGGGTGGCATTCACTGCGGCTGGCTGAAGCGGCTGCTGCGCTCCCCACCACCCCACTGCTTCTACATGCCTCTGACCAAAAAACGTGTCTGGGCATATCCCTTGGCCCCCATGTGCCACTGCAGCAACGCCATGGTTTAATGGCCACTCTCCATCCTGGTCTCCTCCTCCCTCGTTGGCTGGATTAAAATGAAGCAGTGCTTCTAAACCGCGGGCATTCTGCATCCCATATAGTGCCCCACACCCGCACCCCCCCACCCCCCTCACCAGATCCCCTCACCCTTTGACCTCTGTGGAGCAGTTCCTGAATGTGGCAGCTGTTGTGGGCTCATTAAATCTTCACGGGGAAGGAGGTTCCACCACTTTCATACACAAAGAATGCGTTATATTAGCTCTGGGGTTCCGTATGGGTCCAAGAATACGAAAAGGGGGCCAGTGGGGTTCTGAAAATTCCCACTGCAGCACAATACAAGAGCGTAGACTAAAACGCAAATTTTAAAATTATTCTATTGTTTTTTGACCCACAACTCTGACGAAGGGTTTGTGGGTTTATGATTTATGAACGCGACCACTCTATTATAGAGCAAGTCTCCTATGTCAGGATCTTTTCCATCTCTGATTTGACTGGTCAGCATATTTCTTCTTTTTGATGGAACTCTGGAGTGATGTTGCATTTGACTTTGGGTTAAAGTCTCACTCATCTCCACTCATCAGCTTTTGCTTTCTTGGGAGGCAGCTGATTGGATCAAAGGCTCCTCCTCTTATCTTAGTCCTGCTTTGGTGGAATGGGCTCAGGTGATTTATGGTGAGAATATGCCCGACGGGGGCTATAGAAATGTAAATGTGCATTGAGTTGTATGTTAGTGTAGTGCTGCATTCCATTTAAATTCGTAACTCCGGGTTCCTAGTCAGAAATTTCAACCGGAATGCCCCTTGAAGTCGCAATTCCTGCTAGTTAAGTTGGAGGATTCTACACAACCCCGACCTCAGAATCCAAAATGGCTGCACCCTTTATCAACAGAAGTTAAAGTCATAGTTTTATACAGATTATTAGCACTTAACTTTTATTTCTGGCTCATTAAATCAGTAGTACAAATAGTACTGTCCAACTGATATCTGTGGACGTGTTTTTATGCGCAAAATACCACGTAATGTGATGTTACCTACTGATATTGCTAATAATGGCTAACAATTAACTGGGCTAGAACTGAGGCCTGATTGAGAAAGCGTGATTTCTTGCTTAGCTGGATATCTTGTCCAATTTAAGGTAGTTTAGGCTATTTAAACTGGGTTCCCTTAAATCGGACAAGTTATCCGACTAAGCAAGAAATCTTGCTTTTTGAAATGGGTCCCTGGTATTGCTAAATGGCTTGCTTTCCAGGAACGCAGTTAGCTTGGGCGTGACGCCACTCCTAGGTCCGACTTCCGGCCTCCGGGGTAAATGGAACGCAGCATAGGTCTGGTGCATCTGTGGAGCACCCGAAGGAACGTGGCTGCTCTGACAGTCCCCGGATGAGATCTATGCATTGTCGCGAGGAGCCTAGTAACGTTTGCATACGGGCCTGTTGATGTTACATGCCCCCAGGCTGACCCAACCTGAAATTTTACATTCTGTATACTTGCTTGTGTAGCTGGGATAGGGGGAGTTCTGGCAGAGGTAGCACTGTGCACTTCCGTGCACTTTTCCATCAGTTACCCTGCTTTGCTGTAGTCAGATGGGGTGATTTTGCTGTGGACAGATGATTGAGCTGAAGTGAGACAGTTGGGTTGTAATAACTGTGCAATGATGGTCACAAAGTCCAGCAGCTGAGGACATTTACTGAACCGTTCACATCTCGTCAAGATAATCTTTGAAATGTCTGGCTGACACTGCACTTGCTGAAAACCGGCCCCAGTCATACAGACCGGTGCCATTGGGATCCGGGGGAGCGGTCATGTGCAGGCTATCTGCCTTGATCTCCATATGGATGCTTACATTAGGAAACATTGCAGTTCAGGTGTTTAGTGGAACCTGCCTGGTGCAGCTGGCTGGGTTCCACAACATCACACTTTACGGGTCAGGACAGTTTGTTGTGGAAACTTGCAGAGGCTTGGTCAATAGTCAGCCATGACCAGCGTCAACTAATTGCGTCAACTGCTAAAAAACTAAATGAAACTACAGCCCCCCGACTTGATGGGGAACCATAAAATGCTCTTTTCTCTACCCCCCCTCCCCCAACTTGCAAAACCACAGTAATGCTTATGCAAATCCGGCTTGTAACATTCTCTGACAGTCATGCCATTGATCACTTTAGGTGTTCTTGAACTTCAGAGACTGTTAGTCTGTGTGTACCTGGAGGTGGGGCTCTTTCAGTTTACAAAGAAAGTATGATTAGGAATGAGGGGCTTATCAGCGGGGCAAGACTGGACTGAACTATATCTGTGCAAGTGGTGTCCTGCCTAAATCCAAGTAACAATGGTATGTTTCCCTGTGAGGAAGTAAGTCCAGACTTTTCCTGCACCCTCGGGGATCATCCTTGTTATTGAATTACATGGAAGTGGCCCACCCAGTGCTGCTCTTTGACGTGTGACCTGGGGGGGGTCACCTTGTTCAGGTAGACCTTACCAGGCACTCTCAGATCTATTGCTCTCCCCCTGTTTATGTCCATCAGCACACAAACTTCAAGGGAAAGCTTCCGTCTTCTCGACAAACCTTGCTGAAGTCGCCATCAGCTGCTAATTATTTACCAGAGATAGTGGGTAGCAGACATTTAAGAGACAGTTTCACTTTATGAGTCCACGTCACATTCTTTCTTGGGAATCTTTGCAGACCTTGAACCTCCTTACAAGTCCATTTCCCTGTCACCTGTAATTGGTTGGAATTTTGGCATCAGCAGCTTTTATTTATACTTAGAGTTTGCTCTGTTACCCAAACGATTCTGACTGCCAGACAAAAACAGATATCTGAAAATTTTGTCGTGGTGGTAGAGGAACTGAAATTTCTGGAGCACTTCCCCTATGGAAATTTGCTGCATAATTACTTGTAGTGTTCGTGGGCGCTGGTCATGTGCAATGCCAGCCAACCTGCGTATCATCGCGTTTCCGGTTTGCGGCTGTCTGGAGGGTCACCGGCCATTGACTGACTTCCACTAACAGCTTGCCTTGAAGACACGGCAAACTGAATGTGTGAGCAGAATCCTGCTTTGAGACATGCAGGTGGACGGGAGCTCCACGTAGCTGCAGAGCTAGCGAGAGCTTCCGCCAAGTGACAGAAGACTGATGTCTTCCTTTGCAGACGACGCATCCTCTGGTGGAAAATTCCAGTGCGAGAGCATGCAAAACAAGTTTCACTTCTCCTCTGGCAGTCATGAGTGGCTTTTGCGAGGAATTCCTTTTGAAGATGCAAGTCCTCACCCAGTGTTGTCCGATGGCAAAGATACAATAGTAGATGGCCATTTTACCTTTATCTTACATTTATGGCATCTGGCAGATGCCTTTAGCCTGAGCGGCTTGCATTAGTCCTCAGAAGTCTCCATTAGTGAACACATTCTGACAGTGGTTCAGTGGAACCCGGGCTAAGAATACCATATGTCTAAAAGCTCTTGACTGAGTTTCAGCCACCTCACGGAATCTGAGCGAGCTACATGCTAAATAATATGTTGTTTAATCTGGTGGGGGTGCCAGCTACCCTGGGTCCAAGGAGGAGTTTGGGAAGGTCGCCGAGCACCTTAAACTCCTCATGTAGATGTTAATGTGTCTGAATGTAGGAGTGAAGCTCTTACTGAGGTATATTTAACTTTGCTGTAGAGCCTGTGGGTTGAAGAAGGCACCAGCATAGACGAAAACAATTATTTTTGTGATTCTTGTTGTTCTGCAAAGCTATTTTAAGAGAAAAAAAAACATTGTGGTAACACATTTAAGAATGTTTGTGTGTGTAAATGCCTAGCATTTAATTAGTCACTTCTGACGTGTACTGCTACAATTTTAATATATTTTGACCTTTATTTTAGCCTATAATCCCCCTAGCTTTCATATTCCTGTTGGACACGCAATCCTTCAGCTAGCAGAAGCAGTTGGTTCTGGCCAAAGTGGCCAAACAGGAAGTGTGACATCTCCATCATTCAAGACGACGGAAGCATGATGCCTGTGCTGTGCGTGTGCATCATATTAGGAGGGTGCCTTTGCTCTGCCGCGGTCGCATTGGCATTGCAGGGTCTCTCATTGTGGTTTCCATATTCTTGGGCTATCGTTCCGTGGCAGGCCGGGCTGCTCCCCACCTGCAGGCTTGTGGTATGGCCTTTTTCAAGATCCTCTGGGGCAGAAGCACAGTAACACTGGAGGGGAACTGCCTTCATCCCTGCTTGCCCATTTTGGCCCTCGGCTTTTGACCCTTTTTCTAAAAGTTGTCAAAGTATTTTTTTATTTTTTTTTTTTAATAAACAAAGTCTTGAACTAAAGAAGCTCTTCGTTCCCAGGGCCACTGACAGTTTGAATGATGGAGACGTCGACCTTGACTTTACTGGTGGAGAGCCTGTTGTTTCCCTATCAGCCTTCTGCCATCATCTGCCCAAAGAATGTTGTTGTTGGGGGGGGGGGGTCCTGCCTTGCTGTTAACATGGCCTCAAACTCCCTCTGCTCAAGAACATGGGCTGGGGAAGAGGGTGTCACCTTTGTTGCGCATTGACGACTTGGCGGTTTGTGCCGCCTGTGGCCAATAAAATTTGGCTGGGTGCCCAACTCGCTCTGCAGGGCTCGGATTTGTCGCGGCTGTCATTCCCGTCCGTGGCCGCCAACAGTATCCCATGCAGTGGCTCTGGATTTGTCGCGGCTGTCATTCCCATCCGCGGCCGCCAACAGTGTCCCATGCAGTGGCTCTGGATTTGTCGCGGCTGTCATTCCCATCCGCGGCCGCCAACAGTGTCCCATGCAGTGGCTC
>JAODKL010000027.1:19850533-19885429 GCA_026780765.1 Petrocephalus schoutedeni | reverse complement strand
GAATTGTTGGCTTCATAGAAGCCCTGACCGCACCTTATTTTCTCTTGTCCCCCCTTCGGTGCCTTAAATGGTGCTCTTTGGGCGGGGGGGCGGGGGGGGGGGTCGGGCATGTGTATGCTGGGACGCGGCCATAGCAAACAGTCCTGCCTCCGTGGCAGTGTTTACCTCCCTGCTTTAGGATGGGTCTTCCAAGGACAGATCAGTGTGTGTGTGTGTGTGTTTGTGTGCATGGGTCTGCATAGATCACATTTGAGGTCCAAAATGTCCCCAAAGTGTGGTAAAACCTGAAATTTCCCTACTTTTGGGGACATCTTTTCATTTGGATAACCTCAATTTTATAAAAACCTGTGAATGCAATCAGAAAAGTAAAAATGACAAAAGGCTTGTATTTTGGTTGGTTACTTATGGTTCAGGTTATGGCTGGGTTGGGGTTAAGGGTGTTGTGACTGGGATTAGGGTTTTCCCCAGAGAAATGAATGAAAGGTCCCCATTTAGGTACGCGAGACTGTGTGTGTTACATACAGTACTGTGCAAAAGCCTTAGGCAGTCAAAGGAAATGTTTAAAGCTATTTTTCTGGGTAGTAACTGTATATTCGCTCAGAACAAAACCAGAATTTAACATTATAATATACGCAAATGAAGAATAACACAATACAAACTACCAGGAATTTCTTCTGTACTCCAATCTTTTTGTTGGATGGCTAGATGAACACCACTTTGGGTCCCAAACCTCTCCTCAGGGGCACCTCAGTCATTCCACCGGCAGATCACTTAATTGATTGATTGAATTAGTTTGAAAAGTCAATGAAAAAGTGATTACCTACCCAAGGTGTGCTAGTGGTTGAGTCAAAAAATACATTGGTGTACTAGATGGCTATTGAAAATACTGGGGTGAATAAAGCAAAAGTTTTGAAATGACTAAGGTAACACACTTTGACAGGCATAACTTCATAGTTTTATATCAACATGAAGATCATTTAAACACCATTTCCTTTGACTGTCTTAGACTTTTGCACAGTACTGTATATGTTACATTCTGGGGATCAAATTTACCCACAATGTGATAGAACCTAAAACCTGTGATAAAACTTTGTGTTTTAACAATTTTTTCTGTGTCCACAAGAAAAAACAGAATTTTAAAAACATCAGCGACTGCCATTAAAAACACCAGAGATGCCAAAAACTGTGTAGTTTGATTGGTTACTAATGGTTAAGGTTAGGGCTGGGTAGGGGTTAAGGCTGTCAGAAATAAATTGAGGTATTGATGCCTTATGTGTGTGTTTGTGGGGGGTTCTTCCTGTGTTCCCTATGTGCAGTAATTAATAGAAAAAGCTTTGCCTGTTTATTGTCACTTTTCGGGTCTGTACTACTGATGGCATTTGGGAAGTGCCCAGAGCCACAGGTATGCTTCACCTGTGTGTGTGTGTGAGAGAGAGAGAGAGAGAGCGAGAGAGAGCTTACCTTAACATTAAATGATGCGATTGTCGGTGTGTGTGTGTGTGTGAGAGAGAGCGAGAGAGAGAGAGCTTACTTTAACATAAAATGATGTGATTGTCACCCTGTGTATTTTGTGTATTGTTTAAAGCTCTCGTCTGTCAGAGTCCGTTTTGAGGAAGATACAGCATATATCTCACTGTAATGAAAAGTGCCTGTGTGTGTGTTTGTGTCCATTTGTGTGTCTTAGTCAGTGTGCCTGTGTGTGTGTTTGTGTCCATGTGTGTGTTTGAATGTCTTACTGTGCCTGTGTGTGTGTTTGTGTCCATCCGTGTGTGTCTGATTGAATTAGTGTGCATGTTTGAGTCTGCATGTGTGCCTGATTGAGTTATTTTGCCTGTGTGTGTGTGACAGTGTGCCTGTGTGTGTGTGTGTCTGGGTCTGTGTGTGTGTCTGAATGAGTTAGTGTGCCTGTGTATGTGTGTTTGTGTCTGCCTGTGCTTCTGAATGAGTCAGTGTGCCTGTGTGGTGACAGTGTGCCTGTGTGTGTGTTTGAATGTCTTACTGTGCCTGTGTGTGTGTATGTGTCCATCCGTGTGTGACTGATTGAATTAGTGTGCTTATGTGAGTCTGCATGTGTGTCTGAGTGAGTTAGTTTGCCTGTGTATGTGTTTGTGTCTGCATGTGCTTCTGAGTGAGTCAGTGTGCCTGTGTGTGTGTGTGTCTGTGTCCGTGTGCCTGTGTGTGTGTGTGTCTGTGTCCGTGTGCCTGTGTGTGCCTGTGATGCCTTCCAGGCCCTTGGCATGTCTGTGCATTGGCTAACCCCCTCCCAGTCGTTACTCCTCCAGCTGGTGCTGCTAAAGTTCTGTGTCCGCTGATGAGAACCGGAGCGGCTGGGGTGGGGGTGGGCGGAGCCCTGGCCCACAGAACCGTCACGGAGACTTTGGCGGGCCAGGCCACGCCAGCAGCGGCTGTGGGGATTTTCCACCGCCCTCCTTTGCCGGGACACGAGCTGGAAAGCAAAGCTGTAAGATACCAGATATCCCCGTCTAGGTTTACTGGGGGGAATAATGGGATCCAGGCCGAAGGGGTTGTTCCCACGGCGACGGGGGGGTTCCGTGGGCTGGGGGGGGCTAATGGAGTATCAGGCACACAATCTCACGGGGGGTGGGCTGAAGCAACCGTCTGGCAGGGACTTGGGGGGAGAACAGAGGCCGCTGTGTCTTCCAGTGATGCCCCCCCCAGCCAGTGCCAGCACAAAGCGCCCCCCCCTCCCCGCTCTTTTCTGCCCACCCCTGTTTGTTTTTGGGAGTCTCCAGGACCCTTTGATGCTGACGGCCACGTGAGACATGGCACTTCTGAGTAAAGTGCAGGTTGGTGGGTGTCCCAGCAGACAGATCTGCCCCATAGCACAGACAGTGTCATGTAAGCAGTTTTGTAGTGTGAGCGAGTCCCTCTCTTTTCTGAATCCACACCACAAACCAAGCGCTTCTTAAATAACCTTGCAGTAGTTTTCACTGCTGCCGTCACCCTCGGCTGTAATTTGCCACTCCCCAGCAGTTCTGTCAATTAGGGTGTCAGCTCTAGTCTTCAAAAGCTTCTGTGTAACCCTGCTCTTGTCCAGCAGCAAGGTCCGGAGATTAGATGCGCTCTCCAGGCCTTCTGCACTCGGAGTGGAGTGACAGGAGGTGGCTATGAGCACCGTTTGTGCTTTGTTGTTTTTGGAGATGTTTTGGAGCGATGTCTGATCCCTCGTCATTCTGTGAGCGGCTCATGACGGACTGCTGTGTCACACTGAGGCCAAGTGTGTCCAGCCAGCTAGCCTGAAGTTGGGGAAGGAGGTAGGGGCACAGTAGTCCCTTTTTCAACCCAGACTGGGTTGGCTGAGGGCATAGCTGTCCCTCTTTCAACCCGGGCTGGGTTGGCTGGTTATGGAAGTTCTTCCGCCCATCTCTGGTCTCCTCTGAAGCACTGGTTTTGTTTTTCTTGAGTTGTTTGGCTCTGTCACTCATCTTAGTCACTAGTCCTAACCACTCGTGTAAAGATACCACCCGAGACTGGAGTATCACACCTCCACAGAAGTCGGTAATCCACGTCCAAAGAGTAAAACTCCAGACCAGGATCCTGTTTCAACCAACGAGTTACTGTAAATATTAAGAGTACTAGTTGGTTGAAGCAAAATCCTGGTCTGGATTGTTACTCTTTTGTCCTGGATTACCCACCCTTGCACCTGCAGAGCTCTCCTATCCATCTCTGCTGGGCCGATGTGATCACTGGACAGGGGCTTTAGCAGTCACAGAAGGGTGACTCCCCATCCTTACTTTCACCAAATTTCCTGAATGTCATTAGGGTAGCTGTGCTTCTCCCTGTCACTGCCTTTATGTCAACAAAAAGTCAATCTGTCACCACCTTCGGATCACAGGCCTGAATCGAGTAGGCTTTGACCTTTGATCTGTGGGATGTTCCGCAGTAATGGAAAAACATGAGCCAGTTTCCTTGGGCGAGATCACACACAGACAGGATTTCTGCGGCATCGGACATGTCTGCGCTTGCTATGTTTAGCGTGCATGGAAAAGCTCCACGTGGCCTCACCACAAGGTCTCCCTGGGATCACTGGGCATCCCAACGGTGTCGGAGCTGGAGATGGTCCAAGCCGGCTTGATGTGTCGGATCAGGTAAGGCATGATGTTTCGATTATACCGAGGGCTTCCGAAAATCCTGCCTTTCATTTTTCCTCCCTCCTCTCGGTTTTTTCCCCCCCTGAATGACACTTGAAACAAGCTGTCCAGCAGCCAGCCTGGCTTCCAGGTTCATTTCTCAAAATCTGCCAGCTCACCGCAGGAAAAACACTGGAGCGGTCCAACTCAAACAGGCGCGGGTCTTGCCCCAAGCCTCTTTGCTTCCTTTGGACTGATTCTAAGAGAATGCGTCCTCAGTTCCCCAGACCTGTCTAGGAGGCAGCAACACACACATAGAAACACACACACGTGGCACCCGTACACACACTGACACTTTCTGTGGCCTTCCCCAAAGACACTGTGTCCATTGTTAGTATTGGGAGGGGTGTGGCCTTTCCAAAAAATAAAAGCTAGAGTGTCCTCACAGAAGAAAGAGGCTTCACTAGGGACCAAAAGTGGAAATAGAGAAGAGGAAGAGAAAAAGAGAGAGATAGAAAGAGACATCTGTTGGCTGAATCCAGTCAAAACTACATGTGCTCCCTGAAGCTACAGCCATGTGCTGAAAGGAAGGGCTTTAAATGGCTGAATGGTCCCTGTCAATACACACAAGGTTGGGATAGTCCTACATAGTGCCCATGTCTACCAGACAACATGGCAGAACAGAGGTACCTCCATCTGTGCCTCGATGAAGAAGACGATGGTGCATGTTTTGAAGACCAAGCCATCTCACCGACATGCCACTGATGACTCATTTGAAACAGACCTGAAAACGACAATGGTGTGTGCTTTCCATCGCTCACTGTAATGTACCGCATGCTCTGCCAAGGCCTGCTCATCTTGGCTGCCCATCGGCAGACAGCAAAGCGAGAAGCTCCACAGGGACGTTCTCCGTCTCCCCTGAAAGCCAAGCTGCTTGCGTTTCCCTCTGTCAGACTGTCCAGCTGTGTGGATTGAATGGAGAAACAGTAAGTGTGTGTGTGTGTGGGGGGGGGGGGGGGGGGGGGGGGGGGCTTCCATGCTGAAGATTATTCCCTGAGGGGTGTCCCACATCACAGAAGGCGAGCAGAGGCGTGAGCCGCAGAAAATCCCTGATTCCCACTCAACAGGCTGACTGGAGGTGTCACCTCCCATGAGGGAAGATCTCACACTTTCTGCATGTAAAATCAACATTATCGAATGAAACCTGGCACCTGCTAGAGAGGCCAAGCGACCCTTGGGAATTGACGCCCCATGTACCCGAACGCGCTAATTACCCAAGTCACCCGTTTGTCCACATCACCTCCCCACCATGTTCCTTATCTGTTTACCCAGGGGGAGATGCAGGAGCTGTCCAGCACTGATGTCTCAATGGTTGTTCTGGTCACCAATCTGGTCCCTCTAAAGACCCTCCTACTGGATGACTATGATGCTTTTGAGTATCTTTGTGGTCTGTGCCAGAGTACTAATGAAATGCAGATTTTAGACTGTCCCCTCAGATGGAAAGAAACGTTGGCATTGAACCTTCTCCTCTTCTGTGTAAGCTGCTCAAGGTTTATGCACCCAATTCCCAGTTTACGCTGTCCAAAATGGGGCTCCACAGTACTGTTCAGTGTTGCTCCCAGCCAATTCAAAGAACCATGCCCATCCAGCCTGGTCTACTCTGCCTTCCGGAGGCACTGTTCACTGTCTGTATGTCTGCATCTTTAGTTTTGAATGAGCTGGCAAACAGGGACCTGCTCGCCGGGCCAGGACCAACCCATGGCTGTGGGAGATGAATTTTCCAGCCCTGGTCTCTGGCTGTGGTACTGCGTTTGGCGTGGAGACCGAAACACTGAAGTGCCGGAGATGTTTGCTGGACTTTCTGATGAAATGTGTCCTGCAGTTCATTCAACCATTGAGGCTGGGAGTCACTTTGCAGGCTGGTGAGTGCTTTAACATTTTGGGATGACCTGGAGGGGACAGAACTACCAAATAACAGCTTAATTTTTGCAGTGTAGTGCTTCGTGCTTCACAACCAGCTTGAATCCTGGGAAGAACCTTGCCGGTAGTAGATCTCAGGAAAGGTACTTAGCCTGAACTTCTTCGGTCAAATAACCCAACCATATGTTTATGGCCCTTGCTTTGTACACTGGGGCACAGCCATTCTGGAACAGAAATGAGCCTTCCCAAAATTGTTCCCCACAAAGATGGAAACAAAGAATTGTATAAAATGTCTCGGTATTCTGAAGCACTAAGAATTTCCTTCAGTGGAAGTAAGGGACCTAGCCCAACCCCTGAAAAACAACCCTTTTTCTACCAAACTTTTTAGTTGGCATGATGCAGTCAGACAGGTAAAGTTGTCCTGGCATCCCCCAAACTCGTCCATCAGACTGCCAGACATAGAAGTGTGATTCCTCACTCCACAGAACACATTTCCACTGCTGCAGAGTCCAGTGGTGGCACCACTCCATTCTGCGCTTGGCATTGGTGATATGAGGCCTGCATGCAGCTGCTCAGCCATGGAAGCCAGAGGAAGTTTGGAACAAAGTTTGACAACAACTTTGACGCACTATGTGCCTCAGCACTCAACGACCCTGCTCTGTTACCTCACATGGTCTGCCACTTTGTAGCTGAGTTTCTATTGTTCATCAATGCATCCACTTTGCAAAAATACCACTTACAGTTGACCTTGGAATACCAACAGAGAAGAAATTTCACAATTTGACTTATCGCAAAGGTGGCATCATATAACGACAATATTTGAATTAACTGAGCTCTTCGGAACAACCAACTCTTTAACAAATGTTTGTAAGCCTGACTGTTTTGTATGTACAGTATTTCTTTTCTTTTTGTTTGAAATGGAGTTAACAATAATAGTAACACATAATGTATTATATGTGGAATGCTCATAGACAGAGACTGAGTGACTAGGAACAGTGGCCTGTAGTGACCAGTCCAGAAAATTCAGGTATGTGTTATATGTGATGTAGTGCTTGAGTAGCGTGTTATTTTTTGTTGTCGGACTGTAATTGTAATTTGGTTTGTTTGTTTGTTTCTTGAACAGAATTGGGCCCTGAGTTGTAGGGTAAACTGCTGTTCTTTATGGGTTTTACATGTCGAATTATTAAAGGTTGATAATGTGAATGATCTGAGTGTAAACCTCCCTGGTGTTGCTCTAATTTTTTTTTATCTGAGGTAGCACTACTTACCATTTTGCCAGCTGGCTTGGTGGCTCAGTTAGTGGTGTCCCGTGTGAGCAGCTGGCTAGCTTTATTTTATTTTTCTTTGTTTTTGTGTTTTCTTGTTTCTTTTTGTTATATGTAAAATGCTGGGTGATTTATTTGTCAGTCTGTACCAGACTGCACACACAGTCCAGGTGCTAGATTGCCCATGAGCCTTTCAGTTGCTGTGATTTGCTGTGTTATATGTATTTTAAGGTTCTGCCGTGGTTTATTTTCATGTTTTTATGCACGTGAAGAAACTTACATATTCACTCACTGGCTATGTTAGACTGTAACTTGGTTTAGTGTACACGTTTATGCCTATTGACTGAAGGCCCATGATATAGGAACTTGATTATTTGATAAAAGTTATGTATTTTTCCATCTGTGATTTAAGCATATTGTTTTTGGGGAGCTTCCCTTAAGCTTTGACAAACTAAGAGTGGCGTAGTCACTAATTTCAACCTGCTACGTTTTGTGTGGTCGGCAGGATATGCAATTATTAATTTAGACATTTTGTTTTTTCAGTGTCCCAGGGGAGCTATTAGAATAGTAGTACGTTGTAGAAAGAACAGCAGTTGCTCAAGGAGACGTGTAGACGCTTCCTGGTACCCTAGGAGGGTAGCTGTGGAGGAGGAATTTCCATGACTTTGGTCACAGCTGCAGCAGCTCCAGTAGGAAAATGAGAGACTGTCTCGGGCCCAAGATGTGGCCAGGGAGTGTGCCAGTAGAACCGATGGCCAGCCGTCTTTGTGGAGTCCTCTATGGTCCTAGGTAGAGGAAGTGCCCAAGATTTTCTGGTTCTAAAGCTCCAGGTGCCCTTACAGTTGAAGAGTGGAATGAAGAGGCACAGAGTTGCTTCTGATCAAGGTATGTGTCAGATACAAAGAAAGCATTGTTTTTACTTGATCATTTAGAAGGGGTGGCTTGTGATGAAATTAAGTATTGGTCTCAATCCTGCAGCAATCTTTATGCTGGCTGAAGTTTATAGATGTGCTAAGTCATATGTGTATTGGCAACAAAAGTGTCTGTTGAAGGAGGGGGAGTCCCTGTCTGAGTTTTTGCATACATTAATGAAGCTGATGGAAAGGGTTAAACAATGTAGGGGTAACCCTATGTCTGATTCAGAGTCTGTTCTATGGGATAAATTTTGTGAAAATGTAAGGGACAGTATGTTGTGCCGGGAATAAAAAAAAAATGGTTAGAGGCAATACAGTAGTAAGGTGGAAGAGTCCACAGTTGGTAACGTCTGCGTGTGAACAACAGGGTGCAGCTCTTTGTGAGGTTATGGAGGGGCAGGCTCTATCTGATCTTACTGAACTTACAGAGATGGTTCTCAAACAGCAGGTCAGCTAGACTTGCTTTTGAAACATTTAGGTCCTCCCAGTGGTAATCCCAAGGCTTCCATTCCTTTATGGGTTTGTCGTATTAGATGTACACCAGATGGCCAACCTATTTGTATAAGATTCCTAAGCGAGGTGTCCTTGTGACCCTGTGAATTCTACAGCTCGGTTAAGCAAAGCAGTAATCCCAGGTATTCTTGGTATGAATGTTTTGAATGACTGTTATCATATCATACCTTTGATCAGCATGGTTTCTGGCACTTTCCGCCCCTTTCCGGTGAGAATGGTGGCACCAGTGCTTAAACGGGCACTCTGCCAGCATAAGGAGACTGAAGCAGTCCTCAATTATTCCCCTTTGTTCTTGGTTAAAGTTCAAGGGGCACTACCAGCCCAAGTTGCTGCAGCTACTCTCATCATGGTTCCAGTTACCTGTTAAGGGACATATCCAATTGAACTTTTATTGGAACCTTTTGGTTTTGGTGAGGGATGTCTTCCTGAAGGCCTGCTTCTACCACCAACTCTGGTTTGAGCAAAGAAAGGCACCCATTACACTCCCATAACTGATGTGAGTCAAGCAGACATGTGGCTTCCACCTAGTCATCCAGTTGGCAGAGTGCAGACAATTTTTTCCAGCCGGTGCTGGGTTATTTCTTTTGCTATTACTGAGACGTCACCTACTGAGTCACGGTTTTTGCATCCTCTCAAGAAGCAGTTCCCTGTGATTTCCATCTCAATGTTTCTGAGTTTCCTGAGCTTACAACACAACAGGCTTCACAAGCTAAGTCACCCTTTTTGAAGTATAGCTCTGTTCCCATCATGATGGTGACTTGGGCTGCACCAATTTAATTAAAAATTCCACTGCTAGATGAGGTGCCAATTCGGCAGCCTTAACGCCACCTCCCGCCATCCCCATATGAGGTGGTTAAAGCAGTTGTTGGAAACAGAGGTCATCTGTGAAAGTAGTAACAAAAAATCTATGAAAGTTGTAGTCCATCTTCATTCCCTATTGTGGTGGTGATGAAGATGGATAGTAGTCTACACCTTTGTGTTGACTATGGACTGCCACAAATTGATGAGTCATTGGATACTCTGTCAAGAGCTAGGTGGTTTTCTACTCTTGACCTTGCAAGTGGGCATAACCAATTGCCATTGGTAAGCAGGATAAGATGAAAACTGCTTTTTGTACACTGTTTGGACTGTTTGAGTTTAGTAGAATGCCTTTTAGTCTTTGTAATGCTCTGGCCATGTTTCACCATTTAATCGAGCTGAAGCTGGTGGCTGTTAAATGGGCTTTAACAGAAACATTTCCTGAATATCTGTTGGGAATTTTTTGACCATCTGTACAAATAACAATGCTCTCTATTACATTCAAACTGCTAATTTAGGAGCCGTTGCATAGCGGTGGGTCTCTCAATTGGCCTCCTTCAATTTTGAGCTGAAATATTGGCCAGGGCATAGTAATGGAAATGCTTATGCATTGTCCAACCAGTATGTGGAGTCTTTGGCTCCAGGTAGGGTGTCCCTGCTGTATTTGGACAGAAGCCTCAAGAAACCTTAACTGAGGTCCAGTAAATTCAGTGCGAGGATACTGCAGCCTTCCCTGGCCATGACATAGATGACTTGGCTCTGTTACTGTACAACAGCAGGGTGGTCCAGTGAGGAGGTTTTAATGAGAGGGCAGGCACCCTGCAGCTGAGGAACGAGAAGTACTCCCACTTGAGGCTAGATGTTTATTGTGCCATTGGGAGAGATTAGTGGAAAAGGACAGAGTGCGGGAAAGAAGTCTTGTATTGCTTTGTGTTTAAGAGAGGAGATTTTATAGAACATTCATAACAATTGGGGTGGCCAGGGTATAGACAAGACCATGCAGCTTCTTAAAAGCAAGTGTTTCTGGCCAGGTATGACCAGTCAAGTGGAGTGCTGATGCCAGAACTGTGAGCGATGTGTTCTAGGAAAGACCAGTCAAAACTTATATATTCAGGTGGGTAGTTATACAATAGTCAGAGACACATATGGATAGGTCAGGATTCATGTATGACACAGGCAAGGGGACACACGACAATCAGGAACACAACAAGTATTTATAATAATATAAACAAGGGGCTATTTGTACATATCTCCCAGCATGCCTCAAGTTGTTTCTGGGCTTCACTATGCAGAGCAATCTCGTCGGTGCTGGGCACATATTGGATTGAAACTGTATAACAATAACTATATAGCTAAATAGAACTTAATGTCTAATGCCTAGAACTTAATACAATGAGTTATACCAATAGACATAAAGCAGTGGCAACAAATCACTTTTGCTCAATATCTTCTCTGTGGAATACAAAATATTTTCATACAGCGGAAGAGGAATGTCTTTTTGTGATTTAGGAAATATACTACAAATCAGACCTCTGTCACATATTACCACTGAGAAAGAAGTATGGTAGCTAGTATATGAGCGATGTCGCACAGCAATATTCCACCTGGTCCAACTATAAATGTTCATAATCACAATGATATTTTTTCGATATATTGCCCAGCCCTAAACTGTACTTACACTACTTACTGTACACCTGCTTTTTGTATTGACTGGTTTTCTGTTTTCCTTGTGCCTGTGATTGTCCTTGTTTTGATTTACCCTGTTTGTGCCATGTTTGATTTTGGCTCTGCTCTTACTTATGTTTCCAGTTACTTTTCCTAGCATTGTGACTCCTAGTCTTTGGTTAATGTTCACTAGTTTCCTTTGTTTGATAATCATAATGTATTCCACCTGTTTCTTGTTGTCTTGTGCCTTCCTGATTGGTTGATTTAGTCATAGTTCACACCTGCCCCATGTTTGTCCTCATTGTCTGTGTATTTAAAAGCCTGCCTTGATTCATTTCCCCAGTCAGTTGTTATCCATGTTACTCTGTGTTGTAGCTTGGCTGGATTGTGCTAGCTTTGCTAGGTTTTGTAGTACTGCTCTATAGTTGTGTAGTAGCATATTCTTACTTATTGCAGTAACCAGTAAGTAAGTAAGTTACTTTCATACTGATCCCATGTTTGTTCATCATTAAATCAAGCATGACGGTTCATGTATGTCATGCAGGACATTATGGGGGGCGTGGCAAATAAACAATTATGGTCTACCCGTAAAGCCACTACTTTGTCTAGTTTGTCTACTTTGTCTTTGTCTACTGTGTCTAGTTCCTAGGCCAACTGACTATCTTAATCAGCGGCAGTTCTACCAATTGCGATGAACTTAACAAAACCCCAAACCCTCTCGGTGCCCCACTGCTCTCCTTATTTAAAAAAAAACACCCCTCAGGTGTGCCTCATCACCTAAGTCATCACCCTGCCATTCAGTTTGCCAGAGACCACAGCCACCGTCAGCCCGTAACCAGTTCATCACAATATACTGCTGGAAAGGCACCATCATTAAAATTGCAAAGCTTGCGAAGATTTGTTTCCTATGACTGAGTAAAAATGTTTTGTCATAATTTTTTTCATGGCTTAAACGCAGTGACTATAGTGTTCTTTGCAATGTGACAACTGCATGTGCATTAAATTCCATGTGGATATTAACACTGCATATTGTGCAGCACAGTGGTCAGTGGATAGCACTGCTTTCACGCACCTCCACTTTTTGTGTGGGTGGACTATGGGGTTTGCATTTACACCCTGTGTGCGTAGCTTTTCTGCACATCCTCCGGTTTCCTTCCACTGTCCAAAAACATGCGCGTGTTAATTCCATTGCCTAAACTGATGGTATGTGTGAGTGAGTGTGCATCCTCCAATGGCTGGTTGGTTCCTGCCTCACACCAATTGCAATGTATGTCAATAAATCATCAGATTATTCGGTATATTACTCGATTATTGATATAATCAAAAGTGACAGAACTGTATCTATGATATTGCTGCGTCAGCTGTCAGGACACTGAGTGGTTCAGCAGGCTAAGTCCTGTGTCAGTAGTCTGAAAATCACCAGTTTGAGCCCCGGCCTTGGTGGAATTGTTACATGTCCTTCAGTAAGGACCCTAACTCCAGCTCCAGGGGTGCTACACGTGGGCTGACCCTGTGCTGTGACCCCCAAGCTATGGAGTGCACGACACAGAGAAGAATCTGATGTACTTGTGCAAATAAAGATGTTCTCTGAGGTTTGATGGTAACAAAAATGTCGCTGCCAACAGAGTTTCCCCTGAAATGTTTAGTGTTTTATTTGTTTGAAACTTTCAGGGTCAGTGCCCATCCATCCCTGTCCCTCTGTGTCCCTTCCCTGTTTTGACCAACAGGTCATCCTTGTCTCTTCGGCCATGTCCCTTAACCCACCCATCCATATACTGAAACCGCTTATCCTTCTGGGTGGGGGGGGGGGGGTCCGGAGTCTATCCTGGAAGCTATAGGTCCCTTAACCGTATTGTGTTTTTCCTTGCTGCCAGACAACCAAATATCTCAGTGGGTTGTGTGTGCGGATCCCAGACTGTTACTCCGCTTCAAGGGTGGCTGGTGTCTTGCTTCATCTGTTTCCCAGTTATAGATCTGTCCTACTTGTTTCCTATTCACTCCTGGTTCTTGTTTATATTATTTGGTTCTATGTTAAATATCCTAGCATATTCCCCTAGTGCGGGTTAGTGTTTTCTAGTTTTAGTGGTTGTAGTATTCCCTAGTTCTGTACTTGTTAATTGTTCCACCTGTTGCCCGTTGTTCCCGTGCCTTCCCTGATTGGTTGATTTGATTATCATTTACACCTGTCCCGTGTTCGCCCTGAGTTTCTCTATTTAAATGCCTGTTCCGGTTCCGTTCTTTTTGGTTCGTTGTAGTTATAGTGCGGTAGTCACAGCGTGCGATCCCATGTCGCTCAGTTCCCCAGTGTATTTGCATTCTGGTTTCCCCCTTTTTGTTGTAACCACCCCCGGTCCATTTATTTTGTGCCTCCCCCAGTGTTATTCCACCCCCCCTGTTTTGAGCGCCGTAAGCGGTTCGTTTTCCTCGTTTTGATCTTTTCCCGCCTGCGCCATTCCGCTCCGCAGCAGAACGTGAAACATTTGCGGAATTTTCACGACTTAAGTTGTGTTGTGTTGGCTCGGTCACTTCCATTATTGGACCATTTTCTCAGCAGCTTACATCTACACCCCGCCCCAGCAGCGTGTTTTTGGAACGTAACTGCATCTCGACTATTTCAATCTATATGGTAACTGTAACGGAATACAATATTCAGATTTTGTAATTTAAATACGAAATGCGTTTACGTGTGTTCCATTAGTCAATAACGTAGATTATCTTGTAAAATTAATGTTCTAATTTTAGTTTTTTTCGTGCTGACTTTTACTGCTTTCTCTCGTTTTTGTATGATCATTACTGTCGATTATTTTTTTAATTCATTTTATAATGGGGACATTTTCCATTTAAAGGGGTTATCTGTAATTTTATGTCCTCGATTGAATTCTTTCCTAACTCCTGTCCCATTTTTTATACATCTTTTGAATCATTCAGAAACTGGTTAATTTCTGCAGTTCGTTGTCTTGGATCCTTTGTATCACATGCTTTAAGCATGGTACCAATAATTCAACTACAAATAACCGGTTATAGTGAGCTGTCAATACTGTAAGAATCTATTCGTGACGAGTAATTTTACACAAGCAAGATTTCAGTACCTCTACAAAAATGTATTAACTGTGATTTGATGTTACTCCCTGATATGGCTTTTGGTATTTGGGTGGCCGAAAAAAGTGGAAACTTTAGAACGCTATACAGAGCATCAGCCTCTTATAGGTTTTCATGTGCCATTAGCGTACATCTGTGTAGGGGAACATTGCCTCGGGGCAAGCTAAACTTAGTTCACACTTACAGCGAATTATTTATAAGTGATCTCATGGTGAATATCCCTTTTCGGTACATTTCCAAATGACATTTTCATACCGAAAAGGAAAACTCTTCTCAGTAAAATACGGCCCATGCTGTATAGCTCTCGCTGACTTCGTTTTACCGTGTTATGGGGAATTCATTTGTCCTCCCTGATACGACTTCTTTAATGAAAATCTAGTACAATACATAAACAACATATTAAAATGCTCTCATTTTCAAAAAAAAAAAGTTCAGAAGATTTTTGTGCCGTTTGTAAACATTCTTCCACGTCATAGGTACCGAAAATGGTCCGGCTACCTGCTGCGAATTAGCCACATCTAACTCCGGAGCCGTCACCTTTACCACTCCATTATAACATAAGCCGCTTTACAAAACCATAGCGGCGATTTTATGCGTTCAAATCTTCAAAATAAGATTGCTACCTAACATCATAATATATAATTTCTACTCCATTCTCGTAAGCCTGTGAACCAAGTTTTAAATTAATTGCTAATCTAGAATAACATCAACCAGCGATTTTTGGCAATTTGGGTCCGATCAAATACATTTTATTTGTAACGCAGTGGCGCAGAGCTGGCAGTGAGGTGTGCTTACTTCGGATTTGCAGGGAACATAGTTACACATTTTGAGTCGCCAAATATGTACCGAGTAGTGCGACCATTTGGGAAGATCTCCACCTTCTCACCCTCACTCTGCAGAATAAACCGGTACGAAACAGGGGTGCTACCGGGAGCGCGGTATTGCTTCAGGAGGTGATCGATGCATGCTATAAGGCCCTTGTTCTCGAATTTCTCCTCCTCTAACCAGCACTTAACATTCAACAAGGCCTCTAATGTGCAAATATTGCCCAGCCTACATTTTGTCCGTAGTTCTACAATGCGCAAATTCTCTTTGTCGCCGGCCTCGTCGTCGTCTTCCGTGGCATAGGTGAGATGCAGCTTGTTGCAATGGATGCGCAGCTCCGAGCGCTCCAGCCCGCTGCCGGCCAGATTCCTGGCTTGCCGCAGACACGGATCGACCTGGTCCTGGCACTGGTGCCCGAAGAAGTGCACGTCTTTGATGTCCGCCTTGGAGATGGACTTGCCGCAGACGATCAGCTGGCGCATCACGGGCCGGCCGCCCTCGGTCGTCACTGCATAGTGCATGTTGCTGCGGGGCACCAGCTCCAGGTACATCTTCACCACGAGGCTTTCGCCGGCGATCAGCAGCGAGGCGCCCATCAGGCAGCTCGGGTGCAATTTGCCCAGCGCCCTCGCCGCATGGTCCAGGTTGGCACTCAGCACCGGTTCCAGTAAATTGTTCTTCTTCAGGTCCTCTTTCACCGACAGGATCTGCTCAAAGCTGACGTGGTCTCTGAAATAGAACTTGCTGGAAATCAGAAAACAGAACCATTAAAGACGCGTGCGTTTGTGTTTAAGCATGCATAAACGCGCACGTATGATCATAGACATTCCAGTCTGTCAGTATAAACCAAACCATGGGCGTAAATCCCGGGGGGGACGGAGGGGACATGTCCCCCCCAAATAACCACAATGACGCAGTCTCCATGCTACAATAATAATGACAGAAGCAAAGTTTTTCACTGTGGGGACATATCTTTATGAGTACAATTTGACTGTATTATATGTGTCCCCTTCAAAAATTGCTCATGAGAAATTTTGTATTGTTTTTGTATAAGAATGTATTGTCCCCCCTACTGTTAAATGAAATTTACGCCCATGAACCAAACCAAAACAAAAAGTGATTAAAATGCAATTAAAATACATGCGCTCCGTCGCAATAGATATACTGAGTCCCAGTATTGCACCTGCAAATCCAGCATCCATACTTACGAATTTGGTGTTTCGGTGTATATCATGGAGTAGAAGCCGCGCATGGTGCCTGTCGGTTTTGGTGGCGTAAATCACAGTACGTTAATAGTTTTTTTTTTTAAGTTAAAGCTTTGCAAAGTCGTTGGCGTTTCACACCCAGTAAGCAGGAGTGATGCTGCAGTCTCACTACTTCAGTTTTCGGGAAGAAAAAAAAAAATAGTCGCCCCGGTGCCTGCCCCTTTTAAGGGGGCAGTAGCCGCACTGTGCCGTGTTTCGGCGCCGTCCACGCCTGGCCGGGGTGTGCCGGAAGGAAGCGATGGGCGTGATCGGCGGTGTCAGGCTGCTAGGCTGAAAACGTGTCCCCAGAAGACATGGGGTCTCATTCATCAGCGTTCGTGTGAACGGAAAAATCCTGTGCGTAAACCGGAATGATATCTATCAGCTTCATCCTGAGCGTAAAAATATGGGTATGTTTACGGACACTCCCGACTATACATATGCATAAACCAGTAGCGCGGAGAAACGTAAGTGAAGCAATCCGATCGGCACACGGGAAACACGCAGGCTCCCACGTAATTATCAGCCGTGACCGAGTGACAGATGGAATGATCTAGTTACTTTCACATAAAGTATGTGCGAGCAGGTCATGCTTTGATAAGGAATCGTTACAAAGTCATATAAGGCCTATTGCCAAAGAAACAAGACATCACCACCACTAAATATTTGTTTTACAAGACTATAGTCTTGGCTGGCACAACTAATTTTCGGCAGTATTCACTTGTTGGCAAGCTATCCACTTTACTTGCTGCACAGAAGTGTCTCACCTATGTCTAACAGGCCAGCCTCGGCCATGGAGCTGCGCTGTTATTGTCACCATCTGGGAGGATTACTGTTAGGGACATTTCACCTATGATGGCAGCTATGTTACCCTGCAGAGGAGACACTGACAAGGTGCCTGGGCTGCCCCCTGTGCTACGGACGTGGGATCAGGGGGCTGCAATCCTTTTTTTTTGCTGGCCGTTTCCAGATCGAACCCTCTCCTCATATGTCGCCTTTCTCAGTACAGGTGACACACCATTAGCTGCGTGCCACCTGTCCCCAGGCTGGCTCCTTCTCTTTCTTTGACAGCCCGCTGGTGAAGTTGCTGAACAGTACCTATTTTTTTTCTATTATGACCAGAAAAACTTCCACCTCAAACTTTGGCCCTTCATTTTTTATTTTTTTTTTATTTATTAACAGCAAAATATAGCTGCAAAATAATACCAGTGCACAGTATGAAATACATTACAAACACAAGTAAGGATATAGGGACATTTGTCTGTTATCGATTTTCATTTCTCCAACATGTTGTATTGTGCGGTTCGATAAGTGTTAGTACAGAAGTTATATGCCCATATATGGTTCAGTGAGGGCATTTTTAAATTTTAAATTAATCTTACTGTGTATTTAGAATGGGTGAGATTTATCAACGTTCGCTTGGTACGGCTATTTGTATGTGCGAGTGATAAATGCCCATTTACCTGTGCATAAAGGTGACTGCCACATGCACATTTAGAACTTTTCCTCCACACACTTTGCTAAGTGAGGGGGTGTAACACAAAGAAGAGGACTTCAATCTCAAAACTGGAAAAATCAGGAGTGTCCTTACAAAGCAAGCTGGCAGTAACTATATTTCCTGTGCAGGTTGGGATGATGTCCTTTCACCGGCCATGGCAAAGCTCTGCAGCCTTGCCAGAGGATCTGCGAGAAGCTCCACGGAGACCTTCTCCCAGTTTCCCATGAAGGCCGGGACTGTCCAGCTGTGTGGATTAAATGGCGAAACAGTCAGTATGTGTGTGTGTGTGTGGGGGGGGTGGGTGCGTCCATGCTGAAGGCGAGCAGAGGTGTAAGCCGCAGAAATTTCCTGATTCCCACTCAACCGGCTGGCTGGAGGTGTCACGTCCCATGAGGGAAGATCTCACACTATCTGCATGTAAAATCAACATTATCGAGTGAAACCTGGCACCTGCTAGAGAGACCAAGCGACCCTTGGGAATCGACGCCCCATGTACCCGAACGCGCTAATTACCCAAGTCACCTGCTTGTCCACATCACCTCCCCACCATGTTCCTTATCTGTTTACCCAGGGGGAGATGCAGGAGCTGTCCAGCACTGATGTCTTGATGGTTGTTCTAGTCACCAAACATTTTAAGTCCCTCTGAAGACCCTCCTACTGGATAACTATGATGATTTTAGACTTTCCCCTCAGTTGGAAAGAAACGTTGGCATTGAACCTTCTCCTCTTCTGTGTAAGCTGTTCAAGGTTTATGCACCCAATTCCCAGTTTACGCTGTAAAAAATGGGGCTCCACAGTACTGTTCAGTGTTGCATTCCTCCCATGGACTCCCAGCCAATTCAAAGAACCATGCGTATCCAGCTTGGTCTACTCTGCCTTCCGGAGGCACTGTTCACTGTCTGTATGTCTGCATCTTTAGTTTTGAATGAGCTGGCAAACAGGGACCTGCTCACCGGCTGCTGGAAATTGATTTTCCAGCCTTGGTCTTGGTACTGCGTTTGGCGTGGAGGCCGAGACACCGAAGTGCAGGAGATGTTTGCCGGACTTTCTGATGAAATGTGTCCTGCAGTTCATTCAACCATTGAGGCTGGGAGTCACTTTGCAGGCTGGTGAGTGCTTAAACATTTTGGGAAGACCTTGAAGGGGCAGAACTACCAAATAATGGCTTACCTCTGACTGGCAGATGCTTAGTGGTTCACAACCCAAAGGTTGCCAGCTTCAATCCTGGGAAGAACCTTGTCGGTAGTAGATCTCAGGAAAGGTGCTTAGCTTGAACTGCTTTGGTCAAATCATCCGGTTGCATAAACGGATAAAAGTCGTAGGTGGGTTTGGAATAAAAAGAAGCAGCTAAGCACCCAGATGTTACAATGTCCACGTGTCTGTGGCTTTCCGTCTGTCCTCGGCAAGCTCACTCATCCTGTCATCTGTCTGGACGCTCCAGCCAGCATGAATACAGTCACCCAGAGTTTACAGGTCCAATTTTATTTTGAGATACAGTTTAGACCAATTACATTCTTTATAGCAGATGGGGACATGAAGTTGAGACAGCAGGGTCAGGCAGTCCTTGAGGACTTGAGGAGCGATTTGAGGATTAAGGACCCACTGATGGATTCAATCTTCTGGCCACAGGATCTGAACTGGTGACCTTGCAAACACAAGTGCAGTGTTCTAAACAGCTGAGCAACATCTTAACCTTCCAAATCTGTTTGAACCTAACCAGTTATGATTAGATATGCATATTTTGAATAATACCCAAGGCTGTGGTGGCTCACAGATGCTGAGATTGGGGTGAAATGAGTAGAGGCCGGTTCATTAATGTTTGTAGTATTATGTAATAAATATAGTATGTGTCAGCCAATCATATGTCAGCAGCGCAATGTTTAAAATTATGCAGATACAGGTCAGGGGGTTCAGTTAATGTTCACACCAAACAACAGAACGAGGAAGAAAGGTGATTTAAGTGACTTGGATGTTGACTTGGATGTTGGTGCTAGATGGGCTGCTACGAGTATTTCAGAAACTGATGGTCTACTGGGATTTTCAGAAGACCATACTGGGTGCTATTCCTGTCAGCTAAGAAGAGGAACCTGAGGATACAGTCAGAATTTGACGTAACTGGAAAGCATGGATCCGTCCTGACTTGTATCAACAATTCCAGCTGCTAATAGTGGTATAATCGTGTGGGGGATATTAGCACATTTTGGGCTCATTAATCCCAGTTGAGCGTCGTTTAAATACCCAGCCTACCTGAGTGTTGTTGCTGACCATGCAAGCTTGTGGGCCCCTGTGTTGTATTTGTTGTTAATACTTGTTGGCTTCCCAGCTGTTGTGTTTCCTTGCCTGTGTCCTGTGTGAAACCTGATCCATCCGCATGTAGTTGTTTGTATACATTTACCCACCGCGTGTTGACCTTACTCTCTGGTGTCCAGACCCACTCCACCCTGTTAGGTGCGGGTACACACTCAGTCACACATATGGTCCTCAGGCCACTTACATCATGTTTCGGCCAGCGGAAGGAAACCAGAGGATCTGCTGAAAAGCCGCTTAAACTTAAACAAAATGGCAGTGTATGACGGTGCTGTACTGCCTGGACAGGCTCGTACGATGAGCGATTATTATCATGCCATTTCATGCACATGCAATTGTCATATCGCAAGTATCGCGATAGTCTGCTGGGTCCGTACCGTCAATAAGTTCCACTAAAACTGAACTTAGAAAGCTTTGCAGTTTTCATGATGGCTCATTTTCACGTCTATGTTAAACAGTGTTCCGTTTACCGCAGCTGCTCTGCATGTACTGTCCGAAACAGTCATTCACGTACTCTCTCTCAGACTCGGGTCGTGTGGTGCGTTTGTGAGAAATTAAAGAAAAGTGACTTGCGCCAGCGACCTTTCCGATGACTGGAAGCCGCCGTGCCGCACGCTGTGCAGCTGACTGGCAAGTGAGAACTCTGTGGAGGAAGCCGGAGTGAGAGATCACCTGGTAGGGGGAAGCGGTCCTTCCATGTAGCGGGCATGGACAACAGGGGGCACCCTTGTGCTGCCAGGTCCCGCAGTCAGGGCGTGTCTCCCTGGGCCGGACAGGTGACTGCTTCTCACTGCGGGTCGGGACGCAGCCCCGGGAAGCGCGTCGGGGGAGGGGTGACATATCAGGAGGTCATGGGATGCGTGTAAGACACGTCCTCTGCAGGGGGAACATCAAACAAGGGCCCCATTCAGAGAACATGTGGGGAGGTGGATAGTGCCTGAAACCAGTCCAGGGCAGGGCAGGGAAGCCTCAGACTGACTCTGTTCCTCTGTGATCCTGGAGAGTGCCCTCAAGCACTGGAGAGCTACAGAAGGACAGCTGCCGCTGGATCTGCTGGGCAGGCTGCATGATCAGGTTTCTACTACAAAGGCCAACAACAACTGCTGTCTTGATTTCAGCTGATTAATTCCTGATTGGTTCCTGATCGGGATTATTAATTCCTGATTGGTTGTCTTGTATTTGCCATTAACTTAAGAAGGTCCCTCGGAAAGTAGGGTTAGTTTATTTTTACTTATCTTTACTATTGTGTGTGTGTGTGTGTGCACAGTGCTCACTTTATCGCTTCATAAATGTATTGTTTAATACAATACATTGTGTAATGCCCACATTCAATTATTTAATTTAGTTTTCACCATGAAATAGCCAAGAAAGCTAGATTATTTTTTTTAAAGCTGGAGCTTTTCTCCTGGGTGCACACATCTTCTGACCTTTTTCTGCACTGTGTAGCACTGATTACTCTTTTGGATGCTTGAGGCTGCAGCAGAAATTAGTGACAAGGGTGAGATCCAGGATATGCTGCGTCTGTACCCAGAACTGCTCCTTTGGGGTGTACCCCTTCCACAGAGGCCACAGTAATGATGGACCATGTAAGCTTCCTCTCTGTTTATCAGCCTGGGCAAAAGAGGCGGTAATGCAAGGAGAGCAGGCTAATGGCACGGGGCAAGCATGGATGCCAACGAGCTGATGGTTTGGGGCTGGCGTGGATGGCAGGGAGCTGATGGTTTGGGGCTGGCATGGATGGCAGGGAGCTGATGGTGTGGGGCTGGCGCAAAAGCCAATGAGCTGATGGTGTGGGGCTGGCATGGATGGCAGGGAGCTGATGGTGTGGGGCTGGCGTGGATGGCAGGGAGCTGATGGTGTGGGGCTGGCGTGGATGGCAGGGAGCTGATGGTGTGGGGTAGACATGGATACCTGTTGAAGAAGGGGTGAACATACTGCAGGGCTGTTGAACTGTGGATGGGTTGACAACCTTGCAATGGAAACAGGCAGAGAGTTGTAAGCATATTCTGTCCAGGGCAGGTACCAGAAGCTGGTGAGGCTCAGCAGCACAGCACATACTCCAGGTCCTGGTCGGTGGTGCTATCAGAAACTTAGGACCTTGATCATAAACTATTCCCAGCAGTAAGCAATGGAGTCGAATCACGTTTCTCATGAGTAATGGGGCCATCTCCTTGGCTGAAGATAGGTTGACCACTGGTACAAAGGTGACGCCCTTTGAAATGAGATCCACCAGCATGAGCTCAGCGGCTCTGTGGGCCCAGGGTCTGTGGGGAATAGGAAGAGGCCTCAGCAGCCCAGCAGGAGCCAGAGCAGAGGGGTTCCTGCCCTGCGGGCACAGAACAAGCTGCGAAAAACTCACGAATATCCAGGAGCGTGGAGGGCCACCAGAAACGCCTCAGCAGGGCCCGGCCATGGTGACCCCAGGATGGCAAGCTGAGTCTGAGGATGTAAAAAGTCAGGATCAAATTGCTGGTTAGGGGGGCATCCCGCCAGGGGCGAGATAAAAACCTGTACGACCTTAACCGCCTGCTCACCCCCTCAGGAAACCACCCAGCAAGACTACGGGTAGGCAGGACTACACCGGGGTCTTACCCTCTCCAGACTCAGTCGCTTGGGAGAGATCCTCCGGGTTCTGGACCTTGGCGGATTGTCTGAAAGGGTTAGATGAGTTAGATAGAAAATTTAAATGGCACAGGGGTGTAATTTCTCATAGCATGGTGAGCACTGCCCCCACTGCAGTGTGTGGGAGTGGGCGGGGCTCTTAGAAGCAATCTAACCAGCTGGTGCCTGCTCAGGGTCTGTGTCTGTCGCCATGCCCCCCCCCCCCCAAATGCCAAGCAACAAGGACACTGTCTTTTATTCGGTGTCTTTTTAAATAAAGGTATTCATTCCGAAACAAATAAATTAAGACATCTTGAATGTCTAACATTTTCGGGTGAAAATTTTCAATTCACACTTGAAATTCAGGATGTCAGCCACAGGGACAGGCGCTCTTCTGTTTAACCCAGACTGCTTCTGGATCATCTGAATGGCTCTAGCCGAGAACCAGCAGCCTTCCTGCTAATCTAGTTAAAGCACCTTAATGAAGGTGATTCCTCACCCTCCAGTGTGGTCCATTTTGCCTCTGTTATCACATGGTACTCTATCTGTACAAATCTTGTACGAAGGAGACACGGTGGTAATATCCATCCATCCATCTATCTATCCATCCATCCATCCCATACACTACTCTTGAGAGGGATTCGGGAGGCGGGGGTCTGGAGCCTACTGACGGCAGGGGAATTCCCTGACAGGATGCGGGGGGGGGGGGGGGGGGGGTGTACACCTGCCGATCTTCCTGGCTGTGTAAGTTCTCTGCCTTGGATGGAGTATTCACTTTAACCCTTTACTGGGTAGTCTGCAGCCTTTGGCCTACGTGTGAAGATCCCATGTGGTGGCTGAAGCCTGACGAATGGGAGAGGAGCTGTGATCCTCCAGGAGATGACCAGACAGTGGGGTTCGGGGACGACGCGGAGCTTCACAGCGGCAGTGTGGGGGATTCGCCGACACAGTTTGGTTCAGCCCGGGGGGAAATGGGTGGGGAGCTGGAAACAGTATTCAAGCATTCAGCTTTAACACCCCCCCCCCTCTCGTGTTACATAACCCAAAGTAACCTCAGGCACAGAATACAGAGAAGGACTTGCTTTGAAAAGTACAGTTGCAGCTTTTCCCTCTTCCGCTTTGCCTCTGCCTCTCCTCCCGACACGCCCTGCATGCGTGTCTGTCTGCGAATCCCCCCCCCCCACTCCCGCTGGCTAGGGGGAAATCTGGAGGTGATTAAAATATTCCTGAAAAACATGCACTTCAAATTCTCATGGAAAATGCACCACCAGGTCTGACTTACATGTATGCCAGGTACCTCTGTGTCGTGTCCGGTTCAGATTGGCACCCATGATGGGGTTCCCAGCCTGACTCATCCTGCTTTCTGAGAAAAGGAAGATCTGGATTATTTACAGCAGCCCCCCATGGGAGGGATTCATCTGTGTCTGAGGAATCTGTCTACTGCTCCTACAGACAGGGAGTAATAATCATTTATACTTGTTTTTTTATTGCCTGGGCTGCAAGCTTCCTCTCTAAGCGATTCATGTGCTCTTGGTTCTTTTAAAATGTTTAGAGGCCACGGTTTGTGGCTCCTCGAACCCCAGCGGGTGAGAGAGACGCGCCGAGGATCGCTCTGCTTTCCGAGGCCCCTCTGACGGTCCGTTTCAGCCCCCGCCCAGCACGTGACTTTAGCGCCCCCCTTTTGGCTGACCCCAACACCCGTAATGCCAGCTTCTGCTTTTTCCATCGTGTGCGCCCAGCATTTACATATATAACACCCGTCGCTCCCCACCATCACCAACGAATGCACCAAACGCTTACATAACCGCTGTTCAGAGGTGTATGGCTGTGGGGTGACGAGCTTGTCTATTGTGACAAGCACCTGCGTGGGCACCAGTCTGGGGCTTACGGTCACCCCGCGTAACCGTGCGCCGCATCTGCAGGAACTCGCCAATCGTGATGATGCTTTGGAGACAGGGGTGCTGTATTTTATCTGTGCACAGCTGGAGGTGTGCTGTGTGCATGTGCTGGAACGTAGGGGGGAGATTGGTGCCTGACAATGTGACAACAGCCCTGTGTCAGCTGGGGCTGCCAAAGTGAGGCCTTTAATCGCCAGGGGGAGACGGTGTCACCCGCTTAAACCTCTGGATGCTGTATCGGGACACGCTGACCTTCCTGGGAGTCAAACCGGGGCCGTGCAACTTTACTGTGGGTCACTGATTAGGAGGAGATCCGGACACAAAAACTGTTAATGGGCTGGTGTTGGTGACACGCCTGCCAGCTGGAGGCGGGATCTTCTAGATGTTTGTAATCGAGTCTAGGTGGCGCGTCGGGATATCACGTGCACATGTGACTAAAGATGCAGGCTGACATGCAGCCGTGTGTAAAAACATGACCGCGAGGATGCATTCGGAAGGTTGTAAGCTCACAGCCCTGCCAGTGATCAGCTTCACCTCCAGTATAAGCCGGATTGTAAAGAGCTCTGCAGAATTGACTAAGCAGTTAAATCTCTTTGTACATGAAAAATGACTGCAGTGGATGTATTGCAGTGTGGTATGGCTAGACTAATGCCGGTCAACTCAGTAGGCAACATAGGCAGCCTCCTGGGGCCCCATATTCTTGGGTGGTACAAACTTAGCGAGCCGATGGCACTTTTAAGTGGTGGGTGCCGTTTTCATGGTGAAGCGAGCCTAGGGTGCTTTGCACTTAGACTGGTGTCTTCCTGCTTGCTACTGTGAGCAGGCATAGAGGTTCAAAAATAAAACGATGGCAATATTAGCCAGAAAAATACATCAGCTTTGTCATGAGAAAAGTGGGCCTTGATTCCGAGAGATGCTGGTCGTCTCCCCACAAAGCCAAGGTGACGGGAATCACACAGGCAGACCCGTGAGGTGCCGCAGCCAATTCCGGGGCCTTGAGATGCAAAACCATTCCTCTGCAAAAGACTGTTCCCATGGAAACCAGGAGCTGCCAAAGTTCCTTGTTGACAAATGACAGCTCCCCTCACCGCAGTCTGTCTGGTGAGTTGAGAAAAGGCAGATCCCCTGAGCTATGGGGGGGTGAGCGAGGAGGCCGGACCTGGAGTGAGCGATTGAGAGCGAGAGAGAGAGAGAGCGCCCGCCACATTCTGCTGGCAGTAGAGGACAGTGCCCAGTGGGGCGGCGCTGTTGCGGCCTCACACACCTCACCGGGGTGAGCAGGAATTCACCTCCGTGTCCGTCAGCTTCCAGAGGCGCCATAGGGAACACTGCTTCCCATGGACTGCCCCTCCTCTGCTGATCAGCATGATGTCGGTCACCGAAGCGAGCTGGCACTTTGCATTCCTGTCCCCTGCATGATACTGCAGTGGTTTGTTTGGGGCAGGGGTGGGCAGCAGTATTGTGTTGCCCAGGGGTCACAGACTTAAGGGCCTCGACGCGCTGCGGTAGGCAGGCCCGCCTGACACGTGTCCATCTCCCACCTCCCACATGCCCTCACGGGCGCCGTAAGCCCCAACGTCACCAGTGGTAAGTTCTGTTTCCATAGAGATGAAGGTGCTGCCAGGGAGGGAGAAGGGAGGGGCTGATTGCTCATGCGCGGGAAGATTAACGAGCCCTGGCGCGGCGTCGGGGGGCTTGGGGTGGGGGGGGGGGTACAGCCGGCCGAGCGCGCATGCAGCAGCACGGCACCGCAGCTCCGAATCCAAGCCAATTGCCTCTCTCCATGTTCTTGCTGATGCCACATGACCTGTGACCACTTTTGTTCCGGTTTGAGCATGGCTGATTTTCCCCGTGACTCATATTGTATCTGGAGTCTTTTTCACCTAATTTGATTAAGGCTCAGAAACAAAGATGTATGAACATATTCAGAGACAGAGCGGGGAGGCCTGACCCATGTCCTTAAGGAAGGAATTATGCTGGACACCTTGTCCTTAGGCATGACGTTTTCTGGTCTGGACTCTATGGAGCTGAATTGTCACCATGTCAGACCTAAAGAGTAAAGGGCAACAATGATCCCTACTCTAGTCAGCCTGCTAAAGTGCGTAAGGTCAGAGGTCACACATTGTTGCTGTTTCCGGTCCAGCGGTACTCGGGTCAGCACGGGTACAGTTTTTCTATACCAGATGACTCTTGCCTAGTGTACAGTAAAGCAGGTAGAGTTGGACACGCATGTGATAACATTTTATTCATTATACTTTTTACAATTGTCACAGAAAACATCACACAGAACGTCTGAGCAAAGAGGGTTCACTTCTAACCACGTCCTTTAAGAAAAAGCGACCCGTTGTGCTTTTGAGCGGTTATATCCTGACCTGCTGCCATATTGCTCCCTGTCTGGAATTCTTTGTCATCTGACCCAAGAAAGCTCTCGATAAATCAAAGCAAATTTAAGCTACTGAAGGATAATTGACAAAATTAATAGTCTTTCCGGAAGGTTCTTTCGCCTGCACCTCGTCAGAATGGTAGCTATTCAACAATGTCTCTGGAGATGCGATTTGGCCATGAGGGGCACTATGATGGTGAATGGAGGGACAGCTGTGTCACCTGACTTCTCGCTTCAGGCGAGCATCGCCCTCTGGCTGTCCATTTCCCCTGGGGGGTGGGGGGGGGGCAGGTAGTCTTTCACGATCAGCATGTTGGGGTTCTTCATTCTGGGCGAGGCTTCAATTTTGTCCTAATTGACTCCAAGGATGTTGCCATTCTGCACCTTGCCTCAGGCCCAGGCAGAGCGCCCCCTGCAGGTGATCGCCAGTGGAGGGGGGGGCAAAGACAGCCTCTCTGGTTATGTGCTGCTGCAGCAAATTTCATGGAATACAGACACATTTTAAGCACGAGATCAGGAACAAAAAAAAACATATAAACATTTATAAAATTAAGGCACCATGTGTTTGTCAATCTGGACGAATTGAACGGCTTCACGGGAAAGACCGGAGGAGTGGGCAGATGGAGATGGGGAGACGGACCTGTCGGTCCAAACAGGCCATGCCGGCCCCGCCCGATCGTCATGGATGAGAAACCCCAGCCGGTTCTGGCCGGCGGACCCCCCCCAACCCCCATCCAACACATGCTATCTTTGCTTTACAGTCTCCGGCTCTCCTGGACCCAGCTGCCCGGCTCGGGTCCGAGCTCGCCCCAGCGCGAGTGGCCTGCTTTGGGCCTCTCCCGTTCCCGCGGCCTAGGCCGCTCCTTGGGGTCCGCGGGCCCCTCGGCGCCGCCTGCCTCGGGCAGGTCCAGCCCAGGGTACAGGGAGTCCAGGCGGGCCTTCCTGCCCTCTGTGGGGAGTGGCTGAGGAAATGAGGGGGAAGCGGGTGCGCAGAAGGGTGAGCTGTAGGAGGCGGAGGAAGATGAGGAGGAGGAGGAGGAGGAGGAGGAAGAGGAGGTGGCCGAGTCTTCGTAGACGGAGAAGGGCAAGCGCAGGTAGCGCCCCCCGCAGAAGCAGCAGCAGGTCTGCAGGCATTCTGGGGCCTCCCCGCGGATTAGGCGGAAGCGCTTGCGGTATGGCCCCGGCGGGGCCTCCCAGGGGCAGGTGGGGGCGGGGCTGAGGGTGGGGCTGGGGGCAGGACCAGGCGGGAGGCACCACTCGCTCTGCAGCAGGATCTCGGCGCGAAGCCGGCGCAGCAGGTTGTTGACGAGCACTGAGCGGCGCAGGAAGGCCTCAGGGTCGTCGATAAAGCGCATCTTCTCCAGCGACAGGCGCAGTACGTGTGCGCGCTCTTCCAGCACCGGTGCCACCTGCAGGCCACACAGGGAAACTCAGCACTAGGAGCGGCCTAAGCGCTCAGCCTAGGCCGGCGGCTGTCTGGGCGGGACACTCACCGTCTGGCAGTAGCTCCTGAAGCTGAAGGGAGGATGATCCTCCTCCACATACTTCCTTTTAAAGTAGGCGATCCTGGAGGCCACCACGTGATCCGGTGGTCTTCTGCAGTGAGGCTCTGGGGAAAAAATGCAATCATTTGCGAATTAAACAAGGAGCGTGTAAATCCTAGGTGTGAGACTCCCACGGCCTTCGACACTTCACAGGGATTCTCGGTCAGGATGACAAGGCAGTGCCGAGTGACCTTTCTCTCAGAAATCTGACGGATAAACAGGGACCAGAAAAGGGACAGCGCCGTGGGTCTGGTTCAAGCCTACCTTCTGCAAGCTGCTCCACCACGCCTCCTGGTGGCGAGGGGCTGGAGACACAGCTTTTGCTGCAGTGCTCGGACTCCCAGATGGGCTGGTAGTGCGGGAGGGTGGACTCCTCCTCGCAGGCGGCGTGGTCGCAGAATGGATTCATGGACAGGACCAGGGTCATCTCTCTCTCGCTCCTGTCTGCATGGGGGGGGGATGTCCCATTAAAAACAGGTGGGGGGGAGGGTGTCCCATTAAAAGCAGGTGGGAGGGGGAATGTCCCATTAGACACACCGTGGGGATGTCCCATTAGACACACCGTGGGGATGTCCCATTAGACGCCATGATAATGGACCCCCCCTAGAGTATACATTACAGTTGAGGGATACAGTTTCTTTTACATTCACTTCTGCTTATTTGACGGAGACTCTCATCCAGTGTGACGTATGAGGTGTGGAAGGGGCGTGCACCATGAGCTCGCAGCCGTCTCAAAGCCACCTTAGGCGCCACTAGGCTGATGCTTGCTTGAGGGCTGCAGTCAGTGGGGATATTCTCCTCCCTCCATCTGCGGCCCAGATGCTGTTCAAGAGGCTCAAAGCATACCTGCCCCCCAATAGAGTCCTGAGCACAGACAGGCTTATAAAAAGCAGATTTAATTCCGGCCATAGAAAGATACCCCAAATGGGGACGGATGCTGTGGGGACTGACGCAGACACGGGGCACTGCTGTTGTCCTGTCTCGTCCTGGCTGCTGCCGGAACCTTGGAAACCGTCACCTCTGCGGGACGTCCTACCACAGCTGTTTCTGTGCCCCCCCCCCCCCCCCCCCCCTCGCCAATCACACCTGCCGGCGATTACCCCCCTGCACCGCTACAGTTTCTTAGCACAGATGTTAGATGTTTCTGACCTTAGCCTCCCATTCCCATTTCTTTGCCGTCTTTGACGTGCCAGGAAACATTTGCAGAATATGGGGAATGTCAGCCGAGGGCACACTGGCACTGGAACCCCCAGCCCCCATCCTGATGGCACTGTGCTCTGCCTCATTGAATGTTGGCACCAGCAGGCCGCAGCATTTCAGTGCCCTAACCTGGGCCCCTCTGCCTCTCTCGCAGGGGTGTTACCCCAGCCTCCCCTTCTGGCGTCGAATGAAGATGATCCGGACGCCGGAATGTCAGAGGGAAAGACATTACATTGGAGCCGGAGAGAGCGAGTGAGCGAGAGAGAGAGAGAGCGAGAGTGAGCAGCTGTCAATCTGCCCGACCTGCCGGGATAACGACTCGTCCGGAAAGGTTTATGCACACCCCCAGCTCCCCCCGGCTTGGAAGGCCATCCCACCCTAATTAACTTTCGTCTCACCGAGCTGCAGGAGTGCCAGCAGATAATTATATAAAGTCCCGGCCCTCCTGCGGAGGGCTGTCTCCGCGTCATCCCACCTCGTCCCCGAGGACGCCCCCCCCCCCCTCAGCGAAGCCCTCTCCTCTCTGCTCCGCTTTTATCCGCCTTCTCCCTGAGATGCTGACATCCTTCCCAGGCTATTAAATGTGACTCCGCGGCAGACAGCTCACAGTCGGGGGAGAAGAAAATAATGAAATATCTGCTTGCTTCCCTACATGTAGAGCAAAACTTCTTGTTCTTCAGAGAGTGGGGGTGGTGGGGTGAGGTGAGGTGGGGGGGGGGCAGGAGAAGGGAGAAATAGAAGGGGGGGATCTCCCCGAGGGCATTACTGTCTCATTCTCTCTGTCTTGGTCCCAGTGGAGAGCACACGCTCTCCGTGGCAGAACGCCTCTGTTCAAACAACCCATTGGTGAGGGTGGGACGGGGGGCTGCGGCCCCACCCGCTCCTGCCTCTCCTCTCATCTCCCTAGCACCCTCCCAGGAGCTGTCTGTCTCCCACTTTCCCATTCTCTTTGATGGCGAGGAGTTAATTGTGGTGTGGAGGCAGGAACCCACCAGGGGGCGCTGCTGCCTAGGCCTGAGGCGAGGTGCAGTGCGTGGGAAGCGAGTCTCTCTGATTGAAGGTGGGAGTCCTCCCCTGTATCGGGCCACACGGTGTCCCTCCCTCACACACACACACACATGCTGGCACCTAAATGACAGGGGAGTGCTGGGGGCATTCTTGAACCAAAGGTCACCTTCAGCAGTAACGTTGTGAGCGACCTGCCCCGAGCCTCTGTGACACTCTGAGGTGCTCTTGTTCTGGAATGATCTGATCCGAAGTTGGGATCTCAGCCGCTACAGTCATGGCCAGGTTTTAGGTGCGGATCACACGTGTGAGGGATGCTCTGTAGGACACAGACTGAGTTGCCTCGCCGGTATGGCAAGCAAACCATTCAACTGACTCAAGCCAAATCACCTTCTAACACCCCACGTGTGGCAGACTCCAGAAACTCCCACCTCCGTGTCTGGCATGGAGCATGGTAAAACATGGCACTGATACGGTAACTCAGTGACACACAACGCCATGGCAGTAAGGGCTCAATTTTACCACCGGGGCAATGGGCCGAGTGCGAACTCTGTCTCTCTCTCTCTCTCTCTCGCCACTGTGGGGGACCCGCTCAGGGGGTCCGTGTTCAACAGGCTGGCAGAGGAGCTCGGCTGTTATCTGTGTTTAATACCAATGACTGAACCTGGTTTGAGAAGATGCAGAAGACCTTTGGGGGGGAAGGGAAAGTATAAACACCCGCCCCCCCCACACACACACACACACACTACATCTGTGGGAATTACCCATTAACTGACTCTCTAACCCAGAGTCACCTTCAAGCAGGTGCATGTAAACCAGTAAAAACTGTCCAATTATTCATACTTTTGTGGGGACCGTCTATTCATGTTTATGGGCATAACCCTAATATCGACAATGCCAGCCTTAACCCCTACCCAGCCCTAACCATTACCATAAATAACCCAACATATGAAATGGCTTTTGCGACTTTTCTTTTATTGCAGTCACAAACAAAAATAATGGTCCCCACAAGGTCAAACTAACAGGTCTGGTTCCCACAATGTAATATACACATAACCAACCAACACACACCCACCCAGCTGTTGCTCAGGACCATTAATAAACAGCGCCCTTCTTCAGAGAGAGTCTTTTATCATGCCTGACACTGACAGCACTTCACCTTTATGCTGGGGGGCTCCTCCGGGCTGGGAGTTGGGGGCAGGCCTCTAGGGCCAGGCCACACATGCGCGCGCACACACACACACACACACACACACAGACATACAGGTCAGGTATAGCTGCATGTGTAGGAATTTCTCACTGCCTGAATCCTTAACCCAGAGTCACCTTAAAGCATGTAAACCGCTAAAAACTGGTTATTTAATGGAGTTAGAAAGAGAAAATATATGGTGAAATCGCTTCACACATGCAGCAGAAAAGCTAATGCAGATAATATGTCAAAATGATGACAGTTTTACTTTTCAGAACCATGCCTCTGGGCTCTGAGCTCCAGCCCGTAACCTGTGTGTCAGAGCGCCCCCCCCCCAAACGCAGGGCGTCCTTCTGGAACAATCTCCCAGTCTGTGTGGCACAAATTACAGCCAGGGCGGGAGGCGGGGGGGCGGGTACTGCTCTGGCGGTTTCCAGGCGGTACCAGCTCCAGCGCGACTACACATTTTACAGTGAGGGGAAGCAGCATTTCTACATGCCAAAACCAACGGCGGCCATATTGGAAGCCCACCCCACAGCCCTGTCTGTTCCAGCAGCCAGAGAGCTGGGCGGGGGGGAATATCAGGGAGAGGTGTGGGCGTACCTCTGCCAAACGCGCCTTTGGCTTGATTGGCAGGTGATACTCCATCGCCCTGTGGCACCTTAATCTACGCCAGCTATGGGGGGGGGTGCACTTTGAGTCCCCCCCCTCCCTTTCCGCCTCCAGTCAGCCACTCAGCCCTACCTCCACTCAGGCAGCAACACATGAAAGCATAACCCCCCCCCACCACACGCCCCCGATCCATCAACATCGAGATTTTGCCAGAAGGGACGCCAGCTCCCTCTTGCCACTGCCCCCCCCCCCCCACGCGTGCACGGTCGCCCCTGCGGAACGTGCCAGAGCCTCCGGGAGACTGTCGGCGGTGAGTGCGGAGGCAGGAGTGCGGCTTCATTACGCAGGAAGCCGTCCCAATATACCTGTCAGCGGCGAGAGACCTTGGCTGCCTCGTTAGCAGACATCACAACACAGCCTCGCAGAAAACGCCGGCTCCACAGAGGCAGCCATCCGCTCCGCAACCCGCCACAAAGTTTCTTCTGCTCCCAGAGAGTTCCAGAATTTCCCGCAATGCCTTACTGGTCCCCGCAGCCCTCCACACTAAGAAATCTGCACCGATGAGCCATCACCTCAGAAAGTAAAAGTACTTTGACCAGAAAACAAACGTGCGATATCGATGAATTATATTAACTTTGGTCGGGAGACTTTACGATTGCCGCTTTCTCGCTCCAGCATGCCGTCAGCGGTTACGGCCTTACTCGCCGTTAACGCTAATGTGAATCGTGTAACAAACAGCACCACCCATTGGCTGTTGTGGCCCTGGTGGAGGCGGGAGGGTAGGGTAGGGCAGAGTGGGGGTGAATCAGGGGCCACAGCCGGGACTGTAAAACAGGGCTGGTACGCCTCAGCACAGACGCCAAGAGTCGAAGGGAAACCGTAAAACGCCAGGAACACGGCGGGTGTTCAAACGCATCCTTCACCTCGAACCTGGTGAAAGGAAGCCCCTCTCTACCAGCTGTCACCTTCTCGTTAAAGATCATTGACTTTTATGACCTCTCCAATAAAAGCACTAATGAGGCATTATTTTCTAATTCCCCCGCCTTCGCCTCCTTTCCGATTTAGCAGCCGGGCTAATTCGGCCTCACAAAGGCAACTCCAGCAGGCAGTAATTTAACTGCGCACCATGAAAAATGTATCTGCGGCTCAGTTTTGATGTTTTTTTTTTCTTTTTAGCTCTCTGCTGGTTGAAACCTCTGGAGAACTTGAGTTTGCTAGTAAACGGAGAGGCCCGGGGCTTAACTTGTTAGTGCTGGGGTTGTGGCGGGGTGGGGGGCTGTGGAGGGGGAGGCAGATCTCCAAAACTCCTGCTTGACGTCTAACTCTGGAACACAGTGGAGGGAGGAGACTGACCTAGCCAGTGAAATACTTCAGTGAGACAGTGATACTCCCAGTAGATTATGTAGCTTGGTCATGTGACCCCTGCTCAGTCATGTGACCTCCCGCTGCGTCTGACAATACAGATTGGGGCCAGGCCCACGGCGTGACCCTGCTGGCTGGCTCCACATGCTTCAGCAGGAGCCTGAAGTAATGAGCCCAGAAGCCCGTGGGCTGCAGGCTGTGAATCGGGCACTGTGTCGGTAATGTGCGTCATGGCTGCTGGCGGGGGGACGTGAGCATTGTGACGGAGAGGCATAAGTGGTGAATCAATCTGGAAGCTGGGATGTGCCTTTGAGGGCAGAGGGCAGAGCCTCACATGCGGATAAAAGAATAAAACGCATGTGCTAGTCCAGTAGTCCATGACCGGCACTGCAGCGGAGCGCAGCTCCTACGCTTGACATCACGGGCAGCCGCCATCCCTGCTGCATTCATCTGCGTGGCTCTCCAGCGGCCCGGAGCGCGACACGCGGCCCCGGGGGTCCTGAGGCTAGCTGGGGTGCGAGGCCGCTTCCTGCACGTTGCTGCCAGACCCCCCAAGGTGGCGGCTGGTGCTCCGCGGGTCCTGAAGCTCCGCAAGACCCTCGGTGGAGCCCAGCGAGGCTGGGATGACATCACGGCTGCACTGCATCCAGGGCTGGAGCCAGCATTTTGCAAAGGTGTCAGCCCTTCCTAGTTGTGCCCCGTAACGCATCGTGGTTCCTGGAGTGAGGACTCGACCTCTGTGTCCTCACTAGTGGGTACAGCCATGGTCGAGTCACCCTCTTCCTGCGTGGGTGCCAGTGACTCACAGTGCAATGGCTTCCTGTCAGACAGCTAGCTGAGGGGAGCAGGTATGTGTGAGCAGGAATTTCGAAAATATGAATGAACGTTTGGGCCCCTGTGGTGCCGATGTAGTAACACCACCATTGCTGGTTCTGGGGGGGGGGGGGGGGGGGGGGGGGCGCA
>JAODKL010000027.1:19838310-19850433 GCA_026780765.1 Petrocephalus schoutedeni | reverse complement strand
GACATAAGTGAGGAGGATGGGGAGACATAAGCGAGGAGGACGGGGAGACATAAGCGAGGAGGATGGCTAGCAGGAGGGCTTGGAGTCCACTGCTGCGCTGGACTGCCCCCCCGCAAAGGACGCATCTTTGGACCTTTCATGAAATCCACCACAGAAAGGAAAAAAAAGCAAGAGTGATTTCCTGGTGGAGTTTGGGGTGGGGGGGTGAACCGCGAAAGAATAGACAGGACCTTAAACAAGGGCCGAAGTGGCCGGAGGGAATTTGGTGATGTCCCATCCTCAGACATGAAGTTTTATTTTATTTTCTGGTAGCCTTCTGACTGGATTCTGGAAGCAGCAACCCTGGAATGCACAGCCTCGTTGGACCACTGCACCCAAACATGTCTCATCCCCAGAGGAACGCCCATGGCAGCTCCCGCCCCCACCCAGACCCCCCCCCCCCAATCAGACCCTCGCTCCTTCTAAGGGAAATGCACGGCCAAGCTTGGAATTCCTGGCGAGCGGCTCCAGATGTTCCTGGCAGGGGAGGACTATCGGTCCGCGTCCAGCCGTAATACAGGTCCGCAGGGCTAATGCACATTATTCCACAGAAAGACTCCAGAGTGTGTGTGTGTGTGTGTGTGTGCGTGTGAGGGAAAGTGAGAGAGAGCGAGGAGTAAAGGGAAGCTCTTTTTTTCCCTCCCCCCCCCCTCCAAGTCCCATTGAAAAGCTGCCAGTGTTTAAACAAGAGCAGATTGCTGTCTGCTTGGACATGCGAGGAGACCTGGGGCTGTTAGCCGACGCCAGGATCCGTCTGCGCCGCCTCGCCCCTCCGCCGCAGGTCTGAGCGCTCATGAGGGTGTGTGATCGTGTCCCATGAGCAGCCGGCTTTCATTAGAAGCCGCTGAGGAGTCGTGCCCCGTCACCGGGTGGCTCTCCCGCAAAATAGCACCTCTGAAACCGGGAGGAGGACGCGGTCATGGGGGGGGGACCGAGGCAGGGTGATTAATGGGAGCCCTGCGGGGGGACGGCGTTATCCTGGCGCGAGATGAATAGCTTTAGTGCTGCAGGTTGGCATCCTGCATAATATCGGGGGGCGACGTCACCCTATTGAACTCAAAGTACTGACATTTTTGCAGAAGTTGTTAAACGGTGGCCCGAAGTTTGCTCCTCGAATGCGGATCTCCTCTGCGGTCACACCTTGGCGATCTGAGCCGGGGATGGGACGCTTCCCCCCGCCTGGCAGAGCCGTGACCCTCGATCCCCGGGGCACTAACAGCCATCATTATAGCACCGATCTTCCCGCATCAGCAGCGGGGAGAGACTCCGCTGGTATTAGTTTGCGCTTTTGATAGCTCACATTAACCGCTTTAAATGATCTCAAACGAGACGCGCACGAACTTCATAACTGTTTAAATGATCAGTTGATATGTGACATTTGTTCTCTGGAATCAAAGAAAGCAACGAAACGCGTAATTCTCCTTTGCCTTTAATTAAAAAAATGTCTTCGGGGAAAAAAAATCTTAGGAACAGTTTTTCTTTTGCTTCAGGTAGCACAAGTCGTACTCTCTCGCATTTACACTGATTTACATCGAAACGTGGATTTCACGGTCCAAAATAACGCCACGAAACTAGTCCTGCTCGGCGCCTTGCCATATTACACCAACGGACAATAAATAATCACAGCCCTGAGTCCCCCTTTTAATTTAGTCTTTATAATGGGGTTCATGTTTTTCTTTAATGAGGACAAAATCAGTTACATATTTATATGCAACATATCATCCATAAATAAACAAACAGCATAACGCATCAAATCTTTGCAGGTAAGGCTAAGTCCAGAAATAACACGATAACCTATAGGCGACATAGGGTATGTCCCTTGGGGCACAAAAGCTCCGTACCTTGAATGGTGTGGATATAGCGCCTTGGTTCCCCTTCACACGGCCAACGCGATCATTGGTGCGCGATGCTCTGCTCCGCAGCCCCTCCGGTTAATGTGCGCGGCGTCGGTGCAGGGCGCCGAGGGGGTGGGTGCTCGCCGGAGACTCTGGTCCGGAGACCCCGATCCGACAGCGCACAGGCTCCGGAGCGCCGCTCACCTCCGCGATCGCGTTACAGCTCAGACAAAGCCGCGTCTGCTCGCGTCCATCCAGCCGCTTCCCCCAACCCCTCTGGAGACGGAGAGACTCCACGGGCAATCCGCAGGAAAAAAAAGAGAAAGAGGGTGGAAAAAAGAGGAGTGGTGCGCCGCCGCTCGCAGTGACAGCCGTGCGCGTTAGGAGCGGAGGCGAGCCGCGTCCCATCCCCTCCGCTGGTAGTCCCCCGCTGGAGCGCTTTCAGGCTGGGGACGCATTTTACGTGTGACCGACTCGGAGGCGAGGGGAGGGAGTGCACTCGGGCATCTGTTATGCATTTCCCCCTTTGATCCGACGTCGACGCACTTTTTCCAGCCGCTCTCCGGCGCGCACGCTGCTCTGCGCTTCCTATTCAGAGCCGCTTCGGGAGCGCTGCCAGTTCGCTGCTCATTATTACCCTTTATTCGCACTGGCTGCGAGATCCAAAAAAAAACGCTCCTGTAGGGCTCCGAGACAGACCTTCACACATCTGGGCCAAAACCATAGATCGCCCCCACCCTTCCTTTCACTGATCTCCTTCCCGAGTAAAACTCTCTTATTACTTTTCCAGATGGCGGAGAGCACTGACCGCTGGAAAATGGGGTTTAAATGACTCCGCTCGGCTTTGGAGGGCTACGAAAACCAAGGTGCAAAATCATTTTCAAGCGCATCCCCGTTCTTTAGACTGCCTACAATAGCCGATGCGACAATATTGGTGACAGTGAGTCTACAATAAAAATGATTATTTAGGTCAAGATAACACTGTACAAGCGGAATGGTTGTGACGATCAATGAACCAGTTGTTTGACAAGCAATACTGTGTGTTATAGGAAGTATCTGATTTCAGATGCTTTGATATGCTAAGTACTGCGGAAGGTTAATTGCAGAAATGCTCTTGGATATAGCGGCCTTTGTCGACACGCTCTTATGATGTATGTTACAGCCCTATGCCGTCGTGCGTGTCTATGGTGAGAGAGGTCTGTTTATCGTCAGGTTAGCGAGACTTCACGGCTATAAGGTGCAGCTATGGCGCCATCTGTTGGCCTTTACGCGCCAGTGCGCATGCATACAGCCGGAGGGGCTACGTCAGATGGGGAAGCTAAGGCTTCGCAGTTTTCATTCCGATTTTGTCTTTAAAGGCTGTCAGCTTTTTTGTTTTGTTTGGTTGCTGAGAACAATTATTCGAAAACCATACTGACCGTTTTATGATGCGTCTAAGTTATTCTAGGGTGCAAATTATTTGCCCCACTGGCACGTGGGCTGGCGTTAATCTGGAGTCATCAGCCGTCACTGGGTGGGACCCGAACTAATAACTTGTAATAACCAATAATCTGGCCATCAGCACACAGGCTGGTCTGTCTAGCTTTAAACGATGCGTTTCTGTATAGGTGCAGCTGCTTTATACACTTTAGGCACTAGCATGTGGCAAGACTGGAATACTGTTGCCGATCTGCTGCAAATGCCTGATAGGATTTTTCCCTGAGGTGGAATAACTGTGCAGATTTAACATCAAACACTGGCATGCGCTTAATGCGGACGTACAGCTTCGGGGTGCGAGGTGCCCGCTGGTGGGATGACGCCAAACCCCACCCCTGCCTCTGTTGAGTTGGGGAGGGGTTCAGGCTGGGCGCCAGAGCCATCGCCGTTTTCTGAGTGTGTGTGGTGTGTGTGTATGTGCGCGCATGTGGTGTGTGTGCATGTGTGTGTGCGCGTATGTGTGTGTGTGGTGGAGCCACACTTACCCCATCAGGGTGGCCACGAAGCCTTCTGCTGTGCCAACCCATCCCTCCAGTGGCAGACGTGGGCCGCTTAAGTGACTGACCGTAAAAAGTTACCCACCATCACACGCTTGTTTTGCTTTATGACCAGCAGGAAAGAGAGCAGGGGAAAGCCCCCCCCCCCATACTTATTACCCCTGGGATGCTTGTCTGTGGCAGTAGCTGGGATCTCTCACCATGAGCCATGATAAGATCGACGTCACAGGGACACCGCACCAAGATTTAATCCAGCCCTTCCCCCCAGCCCCCATCTGTGAGCAGACATACACCCCCTACCCACTGCTGCCGCCCTTGGGAGAATCCAGCGGGGAGATGGGAGCAGGTAGCTATAGTTACGGTCAGAACCACATCCGCAACACCCCGATGCAGCTGTGGGCCGGTGCTGTCACGTCGGCGCTTGCTAAGGTGCGCCATGCTGGACACCACACAGTACCCACATCCACACCCCTTCCCACACTGCTCTGTCGACGTTGCTACTTTGGAATGCGTGTAAGCGGCACTGGTGGACCAGTGGACCGCCGGTCCATTTTCACAGCTGCAGTTTTTTCATTTACACTGCTGCTGTTTTGGGTTTCCCCTGGGCGGCCGCGGTCGGCCCGCGTGGCTTTTGTCGGCATGCCAGCGGCTTCTGAGCGAACAATGCATCCCTTGAAAACTTTGATCCGTGTCTGAGGGATTATAGCGGGAAGGAGGTGGCTTGTTTTGTCACTGGATAATTCCTGCAGGCCCCACTTTCATTCCTGCTTTTTATCCTTCAAAAAAAAGTTTTATTTGCGGCACCTAATAACAGCCTTGTGGCTCCAGGAGCGGCACACAGGCCCGCGGGCTGCACTGGGACACTGCACTGGGAAGGGCTTGCAGTGGAACAGTCTGCACTGGGATGGGCTTGCAGTGGAATTGTCTGCACTGGAATGGGTTGCACTGTGATGCTGCACTGGGACAGACTGAACTGGGATGACCTCACTGGCTCAGCCAGACGGCACGCCCTACAGATTCGCTCTGGCGATCGCAGAAGCCAAATATGAAGTGTGGATAAAAAAACCAACAAGGAAATTCCATTCAAATGAGAGCAGAGGAATAAATGAGGGTGGGGGCGGGGCAATAGCGGCTCCCCCAGTCGATATTGTGCGGGACTCGCCACGGGGGACTCCTGTTCCAGGACTGCTCTTGTTCGGGCTGACTGACATGAGGGAGGCTGTCAGACACACGAGAGACCCACAGAATGTGCACTTTCATTTCTGACCCGGGAAACAAGATGGCCGCTTGCCGTATCATATTGCAGCTCACGCCTCCCACTCGCACCCTCAGCCATGGGCAGCTTGGAGCCACCAAACATGACCATTTGTGACCAGTACATGGGGCAGGCAGATGGTGTAATGGTTAGGGGCGTAATCAAAAGATTGCTGGTTCGAGTCCCCGACTCGCAAGTACCGCTGAGGTACCCGAGCAAGGTACCGTCCCAAAGCACTGCTCCCCAGGCACTCACATAGCTGCCCCCTGCTGTGTCACAATCTCACACGGGTTAAAAGCAGAGGACACATTTCGTGGTTGTGTACTGTGGTGCGTCAACAATGATGATTAATCACCTTCATTTCCTTACTCTGCTTTACTCGTGTTTTTATACCTGTGCAAAAAGGCGACGTTCCGCGGTGGCTGGATGTGGGTTTGAGGTCCAGGAAGCCATTATAAGGGATTATATGAGTCGTAGTCTGAAGCTCGTATGTGAAAAAAGGACGTAAAGGCAGCTGACTCGGAGGCAGAGAAACACAGCAGACACAAAAGCCCAGAGCAGAAGCCATTTTTAAAACAACAACGTCACATACAAATCCTCTTTTTTTTCAGAATCCATCGTGAAAGATGATTAGTTACAAATTAAGTCACATCCAAAGAAGTACGTTTACACAGAGTGCCATAACATTGTCTCGAGAGTAACACTCTCAGCTAAAGGAAAAAAAAAGTTCAGTGAGTCACCAACAGAATCGGTGCTCATAGGCAGACAAGAGTATCGATTTTAACAATCAGTGAATAAAGAGGTAAAGTAAATCAGTAGAGCGTATAACACGTATACAAAATGTTACTGACTCTAAATAACAACATACCTTGTGAAAGTCTTATTATGTCTGTGAGAGTTTTAGAGCTGAAAGACAGTATGCAGAACGCACAGAGGCTGAGTGCCTCATCTTGTCTGCTCACAGCGAGCGGCTCTTTCCAGATGTTTCTCATGTGATGTTGGTGTCGTGTGACATCCCCGACCTTTGACCTTTTGACGGAGACTGGCTGGTTTCGACACTGTAACGCGTCTTTGGTCGAATTTTGCATAAATGCAGCAGCTCGGTCTGATTTTGTGCCCTTTTTTGGACCTGTCTCCCAAACTTCGCCGTCTTACATCTCACAGCTGACAGACTTTCCAGATAATTATGCTTTCCGTGGACTAAATTGGGAACAGCGCCATGGGAAGGTAGAGAGGGAGTGAGCTGCCTCACAGTGAGCCTTCAATCAAAGGCATCCTTCTGATTTAGTGCTTGAAACTTTTCATTCACTGCTTTTGGGGCCCCGGGTTCCATCCAGGCAGACACTCAGGTGGGAGCATATAGGGCGATAAGAATCCATAACGTAGTGTGTCACGGCGGAGAGTGAAATCCCTAAGAGCTCTGTCAAATGTGGATCATAATGCCTTGCAAAATTAATATTTAATGTGCATTTTTTTTGGAGCATTCATGTGTGGGAGAAACTGTAGCTAACTAGCTAGGTTGCTAAAAAAAAGAGATTAATGCCTTAATCGCAGAGTACCGGGTTTTATTGACTGTACTATCCGACTGCCGCTTGCTATATTTCGCTTAGCCCACGCCATGCTCAGACACCCATTCCTGGGTGCACAGCTGCTGTTATGTTTCTATGAATTTGCAGTCAAGTAGCTGACTCCTTGGGGATGGGGCGGGGTCTATTTTAATATGCGTGATGGGACATGAAGTTTCCCTAGGATCAGCCCCATTTGTTAGACAGGATGGCAGGTTGACGACTCACTGATTCTGCTTTCACAAGGTATGTTAGTCTGTGCATTTTCCCGTCACGAAGCCGACCAGTCCCACAAGCCGACTCGTGCTGGCTTTCCTGCCGGGTGACTGCATGCCCAGAGACAGCCGAGAACCAGCTTTACAGCACTGACATCCACAGAGCCGAGAGACGGCATCACCACCAGCGAAAACATCCCCCATACATTTGCAGTTCTCCACACTTTTTGTCATCGTCATTAAACCCATTTCCACTTTTTATTGGAGCGAACATTTTGTCAGATACTTAAAGTAAAAATGATACAATGATTAATCGACACGTTTAAAAAAGAGCCAACACACACATCAAAAATCATACTGCTCACAGAGCTTCAAACTCAAACACGCTATCTAAAGTCAGTCTTCTTACCATTAATACAAAAATAGGTAGGAAAAATCTTTATAAAGCTTACAGTAATTAACAATCAGTAGGCTAGATGTACCTTGATTAGAACGCTAATTTGAAAAAGATCGCACGGAGGTTGTGAATGTCGCAGAAGACAGAGGAGGTGGTCTTCAGCGAGGGCGGGGGGGGCACTGTGCGGATTCCGCAGCTTCCGCTGGGCCCTGTCTCGATGAGCCACGCGGACAGGTGTGTCAGTGTGCGAGAAGCCAGCCTGGGCCTGTAGCCGCTGTTAGCATGCTACCCATTTAGTGCTGCTGTGACGGGCGCTATCTGGGTGCTACCGACGTCCCAAAATAACCCTCCCACCCCCCCTTCCCCTCCAGGGGGCAGTAAAACCTGGGAAAATAAATGCTGGTGGGCTACCAGGTCCACCAGTTGCCCATGCCAGCAGCCTAGTGCGTCACACAGCCCTGGGGATCGGACACCGGTACTGAGAAGCCCCCTCCCACGCCCCGAGGCCGATCGCCAGCCGCTGCCACAGCCGCGTCATTAACGGCATGCAAATTAAGCAACACCGTCACCACCGCCCCCTTGCTGTCTCCGGCCAAGTGCGGCGATGCTTCTTTGCGTGTGTGCTGTCTTCCCTGTAAAATATAATCGGAAGGAAAGGACGTACTCACTGTCAGCGGCTTCCCAGAGTCTGCGGCAAGGTGCCAGGTAGTGGGGTCCGCCCCCGCCGGGCCCGGGCTGCCACAGCCAAAAAGTACCACGGGGGCTGGGCCAGTGCCGTCGGGCCCCCGGGTTGTGTCAAACCGTTGCCCAAAAGTGCACCGCAGAGATGCCTTTGGGTCAGTGCCTGATGACCAGGCTGCCTTAGCTTTTGGGGGTGGTCGAGCATCTGGCGAAGGATGACCCCTAAAGGTTGTGGCTGATAGCCAAGCTGCTCTGGCCTCATCGCCCTTTGACCCCCAGGGCGGTGGCACTGATTGGGCTCGGCGCAGTGGGTCGTGCTTCACTTAGCGCGTTTTGGCCAGTTGAGAAGAGTGGGAATTCTGTGTAGGCCAAAGTGAGTGTGGGTCAGGGTGTGCTGGGCTGGTGTCTGTGCTTTCAGGCCCAGCTGGAATGTATAAACAAGCCTGCCTACCACGCAAGGTGCTGACTCTCAGTTTCTCAAACTTTCTCTGTTTCCTGTTTCTCTTTCTTCCTGTTTTGAGCTTCAATGCACCGATGTACTCCCGCTAGCTCGGGAACTGCGCCCGTCGGCGCTTTTGAAGGACTGCGCACGAAGCGGCCAACATTCTAAACCTCACTCACCGCGCACACCTGGTTCTGAACGAAGGTGTCACACCTTAAAACGCAGCCAGACTACACAGTCGAGCAGCAACAACAATAAGAAAGCTGGCATTAATCAGTAACAGCCAGCCAGCTTGTACGAGGCTTTCATTGTGCCTGTACCACTGAAGAATCCAATCTAGCGTCATTTTAAATGCTGAGCATGTGTGTAACTGGACACGGCCATCTCAGATCTAATGCGGCCTGAGGCTGGGGTAAAGGCAGTGCCCCCTGTTGGCATGTAACAAGTACTGTCCAATGGGGCCAGAGCACATTACTGTATAGTCATTTCAAACAGAGCTGCTGGCCCGTGATCTCTGCACCTATGTGAAAATCATGACTGCCCTTCGAATATTTCAAAAGCAGCAGGAACAGGGCAAGAGAGATATGCCGAATGGAGAGAGAGATGCCGCTGCAGGTCCTAATTCAGCACGGAAACGCTGCTTTGGCTTAGAGACCACGGCTGAAGGTTTCATTCACATGCTGTTTGTCTGTCTCCTCCAATTCAGATCCAGTGGAATCTGCATCATTTTATTATAAACAAGCAGATCTTCCAAATTTTTGGTTATTATTTTTTATCATTTTCTCTCCCTCTGTGTAAAAAAAAAAAAAAAACCTCAAGGTCACCACCAAGCTGATGCAGACTTCAAAGGATGAAGATGTTCTCAGAGATGCCTTCAGCATCTCTAGCAGAAGTAGAGGCACGCGTCCTTTTAACATAAAAGGTCTAGCAAAGCGAAACGCCGTCCACAGCCCGTAAATAGTACCTACTGACTGATTATGCTTAGGAAAAATTCACTAATTAGCATGCTGTTAAAGGTTTGATACGGCCGCCTAGAGTGGGAGCGATTGGAGGATGAAAATCTGGGAGTGAAAATGTGATTGGACAGAGGGTCCCTAGATGTGATGAGTTTGTACTACATACAGTCCTATAATTATCGCATGCTGTTGTCCATAAATGCTTTCGTGCGTTTGCAGTCTCCATTACCAGCCAAAACAAAAAAAAATCCCATGTTTGTGCTTACAGCTGAAGTGGAAAATACTGTTCCTGTTCTGAGGAGCAGATTGGGGGAAATTCAGCACCATTTGCTATGAAAAAGAAGGCTCTCTGTGAAATTTGTGTGTTCAGGATAAGAATGCAGCTCGTTAATTCGAATGGCTGAACTTCTAAAGGCTGGGGAAAATGATGTTCATTCTGATACCAGATCTTTAGTTATTTCTTCTGGCATGTACCTAGCCTGTGGTGTAGTCGTGATGTTTCATCATGTTCAGTCGTTCCTCTAGGATTATAATCGAGCACAGATGATTCCAGCGTCATCTGGAATTTTGCGACCTCCTGTTCCTTGCGTAGTCCTCACTTCTCCGGAGAGTTTGGCTCAAACTGCGAGTGCTAAACCGTCGGAGAGCATGAGGAGCTGCATGGAGTCATGTGACACGCAAAGGCCGCCCCAACGGCGCGCCGCGGGCGCATGGAAAGCCGACTTGTCTTCTGAACACGTCGGCGGCCTCCACCCGCCTACCTCGGTGTAACGAGGGCCGGCTGATGCGAGCGATCAAACGGGCGGGGTGTGCCTGTGTGCCTCTTTCATTTATATCGACTGAAGTGAAGTGGCCAAAACACTGTCCATTCCAGCTAGCCCAGAATGCCCTCTGTGTACCACCCTCAGTCTGAAAGCCCATAATCCTAATCCTGCATGATTCCACCTCGCTGAGGAATTTATTGATGCTTTAAAGATTTAGGGATGAAAGGATTTAGCTTCACAGACTGAAAGCATAGTCTCCATCCCTTGGGTGCTAATGTCGCCCTCTTCAAAGTTTGAACTGGCAACTTTAGCTTCAACCACAGACGGAAGGTGTTTGTTAAATAGCCTTGGCCCATCCTTACCTGGCCTGATGGTTTAGGTCTTGTTAAAAGCTCATCACTCTTCTCACTGTAACCCCAAGCTGATATCACGGGGTACTTTGACCATCATCTTCTCATCGCATGCATCCCCTTCCTCATCTCTTTCCTCCTTCCCCAGTGACATGTCCTCCTGTCCGGTGGCCTCCCCCCTAGGACTCCAGCAGGCTGTGCCAGTGACACACCTGTTGGCCCTTGGACTCCTTCATCTGGGTCCAGTGGGTGAGCTCCTCTTCCCCGGAGCTGTTGAGGCCCAGCGAGACCCAGCCAATCATCTCCTTGCGCTTCATGCTGCGCTTGTTGTACACGGAGAGGATGAGCGTCACGTCCGACAGCTGGAACAGCGCCACCTGGAAGACGAATGTCTCCTTGTAGGTGGGGTTGGGCTGCCCCCGGCAGACCGACGTCTTGCACTTGGACATCTCCTGGCCCATGGAGTTCAACAGTGTCAGCTTAACGTAGGTGTCTGAGCAGGGCGGAGCCAGCCGGGGGGCAGAGGGGAGACAGGGGAGAGCCATTAACAGCTAGAATTGCTGTGGAAACTCACCAGACTGTCAGAGAAACACCTTCTGGAAGTTTCCAAAAAGACCAGTCACATGACTGGAGTTGTGAGATTTCATTGGCTCCCGTCCCAAAACTCCAAAGCAAAGTGAGTCCATTTTGCTGCTGTTTGCCCTTCTCCTCTTCTCTGTCTGGCTCTTAGAAGTGGCACGCATCAGTTTGCTTATAAATCTCGTGAAAGTAATGCACTGCTAATTATCAGCAATACATATTCATCATATGCATGGCCTGCTTTGCAAAATTCATATTTGATGTTTCCAGTTTGTTGGCTTTTTGCCTGCCTGCTACGTTAACCATATAACCCTGCCTTTGTGGAATTATACCAAAGAAATTTTACCTTTTGGGGATTTATATACCTTAATTTATGCATCTAATTTTGAGCCATTCAATCATAGAAGGTACCCCTTTAAAATTACTACTGTGATTTATTCATCGAAGCAGATTACAACAACTTTATTGGCGATAAAGCTTGTATCCCCATAGTCATCACTTTAATGTGATTATTCAATTCACGATTATGCTTCAGGGTCCTTCTCTAGGGTTGGGTTTTGATCTTGAATTTTCACAAAGACCCCTGAAAGTCAGAGCCTGACAGGCATCAGAGGCTCCGACAAAATGATCCGAGCGCAGAAAAATCTTCTGGTCGGCCATCTTGGCTCATGTTTTTAACGAGTCCCTTTATTTTCTTTATATCACGTTTTTGAAAGAAAAAGCCTGATGATTTATTCAAATAAACAGAATGTGAGTTTTAATTAGTTCCCTTTGTGGCAAAGGAAGAATCGGCTCAGGGTTCTATTAGTTGAGTGTTTAATTATTTTCTCCAATCACCCCTTATTTATTTTTCTTGTTTTTGTTTTTGTGCAGAAGCTGTGGCGAATGCGCAGTGGTACGATCCACTGCTACGCCGCCAAATGGTACGGGCTAACAGCGGCTCCTTCACAAAAGCCCGAAGCGAACGCCGTGCATGTCTTTTCAAGACCGTCTCCTCTCTGCCGTCACTTAATAATAATGCCCCCCTGAATAAGTGTGCTACCCCCCCACCCCACCCCACCACGACAGGAAC
>JAODKL010000027.1:19817584-19838210 GCA_026780765.1 Petrocephalus schoutedeni | reverse complement strand
TGTCCCCCCCGCTGTTCTACATCCTTGGCAGTCCATTTTGTGGAGATGGACTACTGCAGGGGTGGGTGCTGCTCACCCCCTGAATAAGTGTGCTACCCCCCCCACCCCACCCCACCACGACAGGAACGTACGACCGAATGCTTTCATACAGCGGAGAGCCAGATGCAATTGAAGCTGTGCCGCACAGCTAGGAATAAAAGAGCCTACAGATTTCAGGGGCATAAAGGCTGGGGTGAAACAGCCTTGATTTCCATTCTCCGGGCTGTGAATCAGACACTCTATAGAGCTGTCACAGATGTAAGTGGGCAGCTTCAGGAGAAGCCCTCGCCCGGCATTGTCACTGGAAGCGGGCCCCGTCGCTGCCATTAATCTGACACCCAGAACGCAGCTGTGCAACTTGTTGTTTTTTCTTTTTCGGTTCGCTTTATTCCATTATTATCTTCATAAGGTCTGAGCCTCCGCCTGACTTCAGCCCCGCACTCGTCGCCGAGGACGCTGGGGGGGAGGAGATCGACAGCAGGGGGTCCTGCCGCACCCCCTCCTACCTGCCTCCTTTCCAGAGAGCTTTTACGGAGCTGAGAGGTACGCTCCCTGTCTTAGCCTGTGACAACTGAATAAGTGCTTCCTGCCACGGCGGCTGGACAAAATCTTTTGCAGGCAGGCGTTTTGTGACGCTAGAGCCTCCGAAAAAGATCTGCACGTCTCTGTCGGGGCCCTCCGCTGCCACCGGCCCCCGCTGAAGCTCTCGTTTTTTGCCACAATGGAACCCAGGGGATTTCATCCTCTCTCCTAAGACCCGTGGACATCTCACCGAAGTCAGGCTATGCTTCCTGGGCGTCAGCGCTGAACACTGCCATTACTGGGACAGGGGTGTCACCAGAGGACCCCCTGCAGCTTCCTGTCATCCAGAGTACTCTAAAACAACCTTCACCGTGGCCCTGAGCTATGCTGCTGCTGAATTATTTTATTGCTGTACTTTTCAGAGCAAATGTACACATCCGGCGTTTTCAAGTTGAATGGGTGACCCTTTGGGCTGTGTGAGAACCCTACCAGGTCAGATCTCCTCTTCCACCCCAACCAAGACTGTGAAGGTCCCCACCGAGCATGGAGCACAAGGGAGACACGGCAGCAAGGCACTGGCAGTCCATGGAGGAGTGGATGGAGTGATCAAATAAAGGATGGAGGAAACCAGGAGCAGGGAAGGCGGTCAGGTGTCAGGTAGCAGACGCATGGCAGCTCTGAGCATAGGGTGATGTGTATGCTGCAGAGGTGACCTCCCTCCTCACAGATGTGGTCTTTCACGGAAAACGTAAAGAAGCAGAACGTCATACCAGGCTCAAGACCTGGGAATGAACGGATATATAAATGAAATATAATCTATATATATTTCATTATCTGCTCAGTGGCTAAAAGGTCAATGTTTATAGCTGATATCTAATAATGTAGCTTAAACACTTGGTGACCTTTCTGCATGTTTTACATCCTCGTCATACTGCACCCAGTTTGCCGTATGTACCGAGGGCTGTAAACAGAGTCGACACAGACTCTGTCTTTGATGATCTCGTTGCTGGAGGGCATCTCCGTAACCAACATCCGTGAGGAAATGAGGCTGCCCTCTAGTCTGGGCCAAGCATAGCGAGATAAAACGAGAGACAGACAGAGCGAGCCGAGCAAGAGACAGACATAGCGAGTCGAGCGCCGATAGGGGGAAGCAGGCAGAGGGAAGTGTGATGAGCAGGATGGCCGGTCCTGCCGGCAAAGACTCACCTCTGATTATATAAACCTGCCCACCTATCAGGTGTTTCAGACAACAGAATAGGCCGTCTGACAACAGGGGTTGGAAGCAGTGAGAGAGAGAACGACCAAAATGTCAATCATTGGGTGAAGGGCACAGGGGCAGCATGACAGGAGAGTAAGAGAGAGGCAGGGTCAAAGGTCATCACGAAGGCTGAACGTGAACATCGCTGCTGGAGATTCTTCTAGAGGTCCGAATGAGAGGAACTGATCACAGCGGTCGACCTGACCTGGTCTCTGCCTCCCATCCCCGGTGCCCCTCCATCTCACACCAGCTGGCTGTCAGGCTGACTAATCCTGTTATGTCCAGGCGTTAAGCTACCACTGAATTACCTTCGAAACGTGCACCCTATACTAGTATCCCTTTCTTTTACCAAGCAGTTAGTCTATATTTAACAAGTATTCTATACATTATGCTGTTATATTTTATTTTAAAACCTAGTTTTATAATGCTTCAGTGTTAATAATCTAAGAGTTAAAATATCAGTGTCAATACAGACGTTACATTTTGGTTTGTCCGTATTGTTTGACCTTTAACCTTACGTGTGCTATTGCTGAAATGCTTCAGTGTCACAAAGGCCATTCAGATATTTAGGATATGCATTCATATCCTCCAGTCAGAATGTCCAGTGCGGAGCCCCATACTTACTGGGCGGCTTGTTGGCCGCCAGGTTTTTGAAGTGGCTGCCTTTGATGACCTCCACCGAGAGCCGGCCCGTGGTGGCGTTGTAAACGAGGCCCACCAACATCTCCGGGCCGGAGCCCTGGCCCGAGGACTGGAAGGAGGATGTGCTCTCACTGCAGGACATCTCCGAAATGCTGACCTGGGACTCGCAGCCCTACAGGCAGGCAGAAGGGGGAGTAGGATGTCGCTGGTGCTCGCGAGTCACCCGCGTCTGACGTGATCCTGACAAGTGGATTTCCCTCAATGCACAGTAGTATACTAATACAGCATAAATACACATTGTTGTAATTTAGACTATGGTTTCGACCAGGGGTGGCTAACCTTATCTGCAAAGGGCCAGTATGTATGCCAGTTTTTGGGATATTTTTCAGGTCAGTAGTTCAAACCCAGGTGTGAGGACTCTTTGGCTAGTCAGTCTTCTAATTTGCAGTCTAATTAGGGAGTACGAAAACATGCATACGCAGCAGCCCTTTCTGGATTAGACTGCCTACCCTTGATTCAGACTATAGTTTAGACTATGATGGTGTGACAGTTAATTCCATTGAAACCTCTCGAACCCCATTCTTGACAAAAGGAGAAACAAGCTTGCATGTAACCCATAGTGTGATCTGGTCTACCAGTAGACACACAATGCTCCCATGCTGAATGTTTCAAGATCACACCCAGCCTGCACTCTATCCAGGCTCCTGCTCCACAAAGCTGGATGTCTGATAACTTTTTTGCGCAGAGTCGGATTTAAAGTACCCCAGTTTTCGTTGACTTATGCTTAGCGAAAGCTACCTTAAATCTGACAGGTTACTGGCTAAACGAGAAATCCTGCTGCGTGATACAGAGCCCTGGTTTCTGCCTGCCATTTGTGTTGCTAAATGTTTCTAATGATTTTTTTGGCAATGAGGCTCATTGACATGGGTCCCGTTGACCCTCCTTCACGCCTCCCCCACACACACAAATCCCGAGGCTCCTACCAGCTGCCTACTCACTGGAAGGGCACAGCTGGGCTCCAGGACAACCGGGACATGCATCTTGCCCTGCAGGTTGAGCTTGGTGAGGTAGAACACCTTCTCTCCCAGCAACTTCTCCTTCTTCATCCGCCTCACGCTGTAGAGGCGGAACCGAATGGCGTAGTTGCCGATCATCTCCGACTCGATGTGGTTGAACTTGAAGGTCTCGGTGAAGACCGGGCAGGGCCCCTTCTGCATTCCTGTTTTGGCGCGCTGCTTCTTAGTGGGAAGCAGCAGAAGGTGGACCTGCCAGGAGATGTTGCCCGTGCGCTTCAGTGCCGGGATGTCCGTCACGGCAGTCACCGTCACCATCAGCCGGCGGTTCTCCGAGTCGTAGTCAAACACCACGTCCAGGGTGCCGTATTTGGCCAAAGGTTCCGGCTCGTAACCCTTTGGTAGCTGCGCCGCTGAGCCCCGGCCTGACATTTCCTGAGAAAGTGTGAGAGAGACATTAACTGTAGGTCAGACCTACAGTCCAACGGAGCTTCATATCGAGTTCCTGCCCCTCAGTCAGCCTGTAACGGGCTTAGGAATTTGTCTTTATGGAGGTAGGCTGGGAGAATCGCGTGTACAGCTGCAATCCCGTGGCCAAGGGGTGGAGGACCATCATGATGACAAAGTGCTCTCCAAACATCTGGTATGAGTTGAGCTCGCTCGGCGTGTTCGTGCCAAACGCGGCCCCTCCTGTTGGCCCTCCTTGCCCCGCACGAGCCCCAACTAAACGAGCGGGCTGTGAATTCGAGGTGCTGCCATTCGGCATGTCCCCCTAACCCGAGACCATATGGCTGAACGAGATCAAATGGCTTTTTAATAACCATCTTATCTCAAGCTCCTCACGCCCCGGTGTGGCAGTGGGAGATTAATGGGTTGTCAGTGGCAGTTCAGAGGGGGGGGGTAAAAAAAAAAAAAAACGAAGGCAGTCCAGGCCACAAATATACCGCAGAAATAAAAGGGTCCCCCTGTGTTTCCATTGCACACTCTGTTTCTCGGTGCAGTTGCCATGGTTTCCCGCAATGCTGAGCCTCCCCCGTGGTGCATTAGCATCACCGCTGCTTGTTGGTGAGACTCAGGCGGCCTTGTGGAGGCCTGCTGGCTGGGAGAGCTGCTAGGGAGTTATACCAGAGTGGGGGGGCATCCCCTCGTTAGCCACCCAGGGTTCGCCTGGGAGCTGAGGGCGGCCAGGAGTCTCTGCCCTCCTCACAATATAACGTACTCAGTCTGAGGCCGACTTACCGTTGGGCTATCGTTTTTAATTTGAATTGTTCTAATTTAATTGTTTTATTGCATTATACGTTTCTCACATCTAATTCGAATAAGGGGCCTCGGAATCCACGGGGGGGGGCGCTCACCTCAGGGCTGAGCATGGCAGTGCTGTCGCTGGGCACGTCCTCCTCGTAGCCCTTGTTGAGGTAGCTCTCGGTCTCGTGCCCGGCGCTGGTCTCGCTCGGGCACTTGCCGTATGAGTGCCGCGGGCTGTCGCTGCAGTGGGACAGGCCGCATTTGGCGTCGCCGGCGTCCGAGGGCGTGCAAGACATGCGCGGCGAGCCGTCCTCGTCCTGGTAGGGTGGGGGCTGCAGCTCGTCCAGCGGGGGTGTGCGCCTCATTCGCTGGATGTAGTTCACTGTGGGGGGAAAACCCCAGAATCACTCCCCCCAGTGAGAGGCGGGCGCTGATCTCCGGCCACACATTTGAACCTTGCCTAAATCTGCTGTCCCTTTTGATTTCTCAGCGGCCCCGCCAGACACTTTACGGCGAACGATGCCCAAGACGCTTTGCATTCGGCCTGAACCCAGGACAGCCATATCACCCGAGTCCCCGGCTCCTGTTCCCAGCCCCGTCATTTAGCCAATCGCGTTTGGCCTTCTGGGGGTGGGGGTGGTGTGAGAATTGCTTTATGTCTCATGGCAGCCCTGCCAACACGCCTGACATAGTTACCGCGCTCCTGCCGTGGCACTGCCATGTGGTGGCGAGCTGCCAAGATGGCAGGAAGTCGCATTACGATATGGTGAATGGTGATACCCCCGGGGCTCCCGCGGGACCTACGCATGCCAGGCTAGAGCGGGTCCTCCGGCATCGAGATGAGTGATGATCCATCTGGCTGCCGTGGATAGGCTGGGTGAAACTGCAGCCCGCAGCTGCGAGGGGTACGGCTGATGTACTGGGAGGGAGGGGGGAAGTCTGCACTTCAGAGGTCTCCGATCACTAAAGCCTGATTCTGAGCTAAGGTCTCCCAGGGTCTCCGCCTGTCTTGCTCTGATAGGTAGATAGCCTTGAGTCTCGGAAGGTGCATAAGAAGACTCATTAAAAATGAATGGCAGTTTTTTTAATCCTTATTTCCAGGGGTGGGGCCACAGGGGCACTGGTTCCAGCTGAAAGCTGATTGGCACTCGGAATGTGCCCTCCCCTGTCACTCACCAATTCAAAGCATGTCATTGGCTAATAATAAGGTTGGCCCCTCTCTATGAATTATGGCCTCTCATGTGGCCCCCCTCACCTTAAAATATGCTTAAGTCCCCCCCTGCTCTCCCGCCACTTTCTCTGACCGTACTGTGCGATCCCATCGCCCTGGAGGCTTGCAAAAACACACACAGTCACTGTTGACGTTTTAATGGTTAGGAAGGATGCTTGAAGAAGCCAGCCCTCCCGATTTCATGGCAGAGAACGGGCTACCTCCCCTCAAGGAAACAATGGAGCACCTGGCACAGGATGGCCTTCGCGGGCCCCTCTCGCCGCATTAGTGGCTGCGGCATGCATTTCACGGTTAGATGCCAGCGCTCCCACAGCCGCAGGAATGCGCCGCTGGTCATGAGAGGACATGTCTGAATGATCTCACCCCAACTCCTTCATCTGGCCTCCATTAGGGTTCCACTGGCACTCATTACTGCTGAACTTTATATAAGGATGGCCTGCCTTCACAATGACTCACGCGGAGCGCTCACAAAGGCCGAATTATGGCCAGCTCGGCTCCACCGGAGCCCGCTGCCACCGCCGGCCTGTTAGCGGCCCACCGGCTGCGAAGCCGTGCATGCTGGGAGATCACGAGGAGACAGTCGCCAGCTAACTGTTTTTTTAAATAATGAGATGCACTTAGCTTCACACATTGTACAAAAGAAGGACTCCACTCCGGGTTGCTCGACACATCTAGAAGATTATATGTAAAGGAAATAATTCTGCACAGCAGGGGGCGCCCACACTGTTTCTTAGTGAGGCCCCGTTCAGTTTGTCCTGTCAGATTAAATGACATGTTTCTGGAGGAGTGCAGTCACCCATTATTTAGTCATCCTACAGCTCAACTTCAGCAAGGCAGAGGAGCTGGGGGAGGAATTCAACCAATCAGCACCCAGAAAAGGGGGGCGGGCAAGCGGAGGTAGGGCAGAGCCAGAAGAACCTGGGGGTGCACCTGAACAGCAGGCTGGACCGGACAGCGGCACAGCGGCCCGAGCCGGGCCCACTTTCAGAGGAGGCTCGGCTCCTCTGACGTGCGAGCCGATGGTGGTGTTCCACCACCGCGAAGGGGCCAGCGTGCTTCTCCACACCGCGAAGAGCAAGATCAGCTTAGGCGATGCCACAGACGGGAGCAGACTCAGCTCCGTCACGGCTGCCCTACAGAGAGGAAGAGGACAGAACTGGGGAGCGTCACCAACGACTCCCTCCGGCCCAGCTCCTCTGCGGCATCTTTCCTGCAGCTTCCGACTTTAGGATCCCCATCCAGCTATGAATATTCTCTCTGATTAAATTGTAAGCAGACATTTCGGGTTCTGTATAATTCCCCTTGATCCACCACTAATTAGCACATGACTATAACCTTACATGAATACTGTTGCATCCATCTATGATCATACATCAATCCATCCATCCATCCATCCATCCACGCTCTGCTCCCCCTCTTAACCTCTTCAGGGTCGCGGGCAGTCTTAAGCCTAACCTGGGGGCTATGGAAGTGCTACAATGAATCTGTATTTTTTGATATGCTACTTAAAATATGCCTACATCCCTTTGGGGGGTGTTGATTTGGAAATGTCCTGTGGAAATCACGATAACATATATCCATAAAATAAGTTACTTGTATATACTTTTAACTGCGAACTTATTCAGAATTTTATGGCACTGGCTTGGGCGTGTGGAAAAAATGGGACACATGTTCTTAATAAACATGTTTTTCTAAGCTGGTATGGATGAGTGTGAAATACATAATGAAATTAACAGCCTGCGGTGGTAAAAACACCCACTCTGCTTAGCTGGATGCTAACAGCCAGAGTCAGGCTGCGGCCTGCTTGGGGAAGTTCGCCCTGTTTCGTCAGGCAACGGAAGAACACTTGACTTTTACACGTCTGATTTATGGGGCAGTGTTCTGTGAAGCAGCTGAAATTCCCCATGTCATTCTAATTAACACTGGCCTCACCTGAACTGAGATCAGTGCCACATTACACTTACAGCGCTGGGATCGCAGCAGACGCCTCTGTTCTAAAGTTGCATGTTTCTCCTCTTGGCAGCAAAGTAACCGTACGTGCCCTTGAGTGATGAGAGGCCGGCTATTGAGGCCTGCAGGGGGCGCTGAAGAGGTGCTGTCCCCCCTGAACAGCGATCAGCTTACGGAACTTTGCAGAGACCGTGGTTTCTGCTTTGGAACCTGGAGCCTTTCGATCTCTGCATTGCCCCAGCCTCCATTGTTTGCCATGACTGGCCTGTTATGCCCACAATAGCCCCAGAGGGGCACTTCTTGGGCAGTAAAGCAGGTGGCTGGGGCCTCTGCCCAGACTGTGCCAGCCCCACCATGAACAGCGCCCCCGCAGGATTGGAGGAATATATGATCCCACAATCTGAGCCGTATGACAACAGAGACAAGTGCAAATAAAAGCTGGTTACTTTCAGCGAGGGCGACCGTTTGACCCGGGAGGAGTGTACTTAGGGCCCTGTTCCTGATCTAATGTTCTTTTGTGGTTTTTGAATAAGAAACTCTGAGGTGCCTCGTGACAGTTGGTCTGATTTAACCACAGAAGAGCAAGGCATAAATAATAGGATTTGTGTCATTTTCTAAGCTGTCTTAAAGGCACAATCAAATCAGGAATAATCACAGTATTTTATTCAGATTTATGCAAATGGAATCGGCACTATGAGAAATTTTGCATCTTTACCTTTTAGAAGCTTAAAACAAAACCTTATAATTGCAGTGGTTGCTGTGGTGTAAAATACCATTACCCAGCTGCACTGTTACATTACTGGTCCCTGCAGATGTGCTGTTTATACTCTGGGCATAAACTGGGAATTAAAAAAGGACCAAGGGCTCCACCAGGTGGTCAGAATGGAAAATAGTCACTTCAAGCCCATGACTCACTTCCTAGAATAGAACAATGATACTTCCTTAAACCCCCTATCCCATCTTGCTCTCCATGAGACACACAGACACACCTGAAGGTGAGAGAGAAGCTTGGGGGGTCACAGCACAGGGTCAGCCAGCGGGCGACGGCCCTGGAGCTGGAGGTTTAGGGCCTGGCTCAGGGGGCCACAGACATGTGACTATTCTGCAGGGGCTCGAACCGGCGACCATCTGATCACAGGCACAGGGGCTAAGCGCGCGCCACACTGCTCCTGGATGGCAGTAGTTTAGCATGTTGATGAATTTAGTAAAGTATGACCTAGTTTTCACATGTCAGCATCCAAAATGTACAATAATTTTGTAATCAGTCAGGGTGGTTCATTCAGTATTTACATAATCTTTTTTGAGTTCTTATACCTAATGTTAACACTCAGTGGTGGCCTCGCACCCCCAGAGTGGGTTTAAATCCCGGCCCCCCCTCTGTGCATGCAGGAAGCAGCTCCCACGTTGGCCTGCGTGGCTCTGAATTGGGCATGCTGCTTTACACGCTGAGAAAGATAAATCCTTTATTTACCATTTCCACAAATACAGGTACATTGGGATTCTCTTCTCCGCCTTCCCCATAGCTTGGGGGTCACAGAATAGAGTCAGCCGACGTGGTACCCCTGGATCTGAAGGCTAAGGGCCTTACTCAAGCACCCACTGACAGACAACTGTCCTACCGCGGCTGGGGCTTTTCTCTGGCATGCCAGAGGCATGCAGACAGGCTCAGCGTTGTGACTAACTCTAGCCCTGGATACTGTGGTCCTCCAGGGCACCACAATTAATTTTGCTGACCAGGGGTGAAGGGGCAAAATTCATTCCCTACAATTTTCTTTTTGTCAACCCATAAGCTTTCTGGGAAAATGCCTGGTGTGCCACTTCGGCCCGGGACAGACTGACGTCCTGAGTGCGTGTGAGCAGCTGGAATCCCTTCTCTGTGCCCCATGGACTCCAGGGCCCCTGTCATCCTCCACAGGATATGAGGTTGATCTCGTATAAATCAGCAAAGTTTAAACCTTTAAACTTATTGCAGAATTGTGTTATAGGCTTTAATGTAACTACACTATTTCTATCCAGCAGTTTGACCATAGGCTTTACACAAAATATTTCAAACATAACAACACAAACATGTGTATATGAATGTCATTAGGATTATAAGAAAACAATACAGAAAATAATTATCTTTAGAATTAAAACAGAAAGCTTGGGTAAAGGTTAGTTAATATTTATAGATATTTATAAGGTTGCACTTGCTTGTAGGACAAAAATCAGGAAAAAAAAATAGCTGCATAAACCAATGCAGCCACCAGGGGGAGGTTAGAGGTCATAAAATCATTCCCATGTTAACTTGTTATCCTGAGTCTTCGAACACAGTCGTGGTGTATTTATCGAGATGATTCAGCAAGCAGCGAGACAGGGACACCTACCCTCTTCGGTGGACGCCTCGCTGCTGTAGCCGTCGTACTCCGCCGATAGAGGGCTGTATTTCTGCCTGCTCTCCCAGCCATAGCCCTTCGGGTGCCGGGTATCCACTGCCCTCATGCCCTGGGAGCGTGACACGGCCTCCTGGTACTTCCCCATGACCTCGTCCTCGCTCTCCGAAGATGAGCCATGCAGATCCCCGTCGGGATAGCTCTTATCTGCAGGCAGGGGGGCAGGGAAATGGCGTCAGGGCTCAGTGCGAAAGGCCAGCTGTCTTTAACCATGAGACCTATCAATTCAGTGATACAAGGACATCGAGGGAAATCAGAGGGACAAACAAAGTGATAGCTGGCAGAAATAAAAGGCCCAGAGGTGCCGACTAGACGGGAAGGCTAGTCTCCTCAAAAACAGTGCATATGAGCAGAGAAACATTATAAACCCAGTGAGCGGCCATCCAAACTGAGAACTACACCTTACTTTGAACAAGGATAATAAAATGACAAACACTTTACCAACCAAGTAACAAAACTGAACATCTTACGGCAATTGTGCAATTAACACTACACACCACTAGATGGCAGCAAAGATACAATTTACAGAACAGGTGAGCCGGTACGGCTGGATGGCAGCGGAATATGACTATATGGGAATATATGGGACTACATGACGGTTATGGGAAAACAGTGGCTGAAACACCTTGGGTCTTGCCGAACATGGGGAGTCACCTCGAGGGCAGACCATATCATGGGGATAAAGATAAATGTCACGTTCATTTCCAAGTAAATTAATGCCCACAGATGCACCACTGCAACATATCGTTCAAAAATCCAATTGCTACAGCAGAGCTCTAAGGAAGTTACACTGCTGTTTGTCCGTAAGGACACACTCTGGTGAGGACAGACATGGTCTTTGCTGTCTCGAGTCCCCGGCAGCAGGATGGGAGGCACCAAGCCCGGCCACTAAGAGCACTCTGCTCTGTAGCGCAGCAGGGAACGTTCCAGAGAGGTCAGCGGGGCTCTCCTGCAGCTAAAGGGCCCATCGACGGCTAGTGTCCACCCCCAAAACCAGACCCAACACCTTAATCCTCTGTGTGGGAGGTGTTTCTGCAGATTCCTCCCCCTGAACAGATTTGTAATTGTTTTATGGGTATTTTTAAGAAAGGGGTGACATTTTTGTGACACTTTTTTTTGTCGGTGTTTTGTTCAGGTAGACCACTCAGCACTCAGTCATCAGCTGCTAAAACTGAAGAATATTAATCAATTCAAAGTGAATGTCTGGTTTTTCACTGAGTGTAACGATTTTCACAAATTACGTGTTTAGTTTTTAATGGTTATTCTCAGGCATTTTAAAAAAGAATCTCTTCACAAATGACTGCTTTCTTGTTCACGCAGTCTAATCTCTTTGAAAGGAAAGGAAAAGAGTGTGGAATCTTAATTAGACAAATTATTATGGTGGGACATATTCTCCTCTTGGTCTGGTCTGGTGACAATCTGGTGACAAACTATTCAAGACACGTGCACCTCGGCAATCCACGCCTTTTCGGAGGAAGGAGGATGTGACCAAAAATTTGAAAAGGTCTGGAAGGGAAAAGTCACATGTGTGGGAAAAAGAGCTCAGCCAATAGCAGGAAAGGCGCTGAAGGGGAGGAGCCTCAAGGCAGAGGAGCAGGACAGAAGGAGGGGGCCACCTTTCAGCGCCTACACTTCTCACCTTGACCCTCTCTTGAGCCGTTCCTTGAGCCCGTTCGCTGTACAGACGACCGGCTACGTCTCTTTGACCTTCTGCTATGGTGGACCTCACCAGCTCTGTATGTGTGTGCCCGCTGAGCCGAGTCCATGGTCTGACCCTCCATGGTGCCTCTAGTCTCCCCCCTGCTGGGTGATGCTTCGGATACCAACACTCTCCTGTTTCCTTCTGCATGCTTGGTGGTGGGAGTGGAGTTTGACCTGTCCTCCCTGAAGCGAGTATCACTCTTTCCTGCTTCTTCTTTGGTACCATTTGGCATCCCCTTCTCAGCCCCTTTGAACACCTCTGTGCTCTCCATCCCGTTGGAGAGGGAGGATTTCCCAGCATGCCCGGGGTTCTGGGCCTGGCCACTATGCCTGGCTGCCTCGGAGTCCCGCACCTGGGCCAGCTCCAAGTCGCGTGCAGCCATCTCGTTGGCGTCGAGTCTGCGCTGTCTCTCCAGCTCCTCCGCCTGCACCCTCTGGATGATGGTGGAGACCTGCCCAGCCAGCTGGTCGCTAACCGTGTAGGTGACATCACCCACGGCAAAGGCCAGGTCGTCCACGACATTGGTGACCGAATCCAGGATCGAGGAGACGGACGGCATGCTCTGCTGGAAACTCTTGAAGAACGCCATGTCGGCCTCTTGCTGCCTGCTGGGCCTTTCCACTGCTTGCCTGGCTGCTAATTCTCCAGCGAGCCAAGCCTTAACACTGGCGGCTCTTCTGTCTGGGCTGTTGGCAGTCGCAAGCTCACACCCAACGAGTAAGACGTCTCGCTAACGAGACCGGAGAGCAACGCAGCCCGAGTCACTCAAAGCCCAACGGAAATCGATGCCCAACCCAAAATGCAATCTAATTATGCAATAATGACTTCTTTTCACCCTCCGTTATGCTGTAGTTGTAGGGTTATGATGGCTGAGCTTACGGGGACGGATACAGCTTTTCAAGCTCTTCTCAGCTCTGGTTTCCATGTTTTTTGCTGGCCTTTAATAGGGAAATCTGTACACGACAGTGGCTCTAGTGGAGAGAGGAAGCACATGGCTGGGGTGGTATTGTGTGAGCATCACAGGAGCGCGGTGCTGAGCATCACTCTGCTTTTCTGCTTTACCGACAAATACCCGCCCTGGCAATGATGGCAAACAGCTCAGGCTTTCGCGTCGTTCACTAATGTATGTCTCAAAGATTCCGTCTGCTCAAGTTGGTCCTTCTCTTGCTGCGAATACCTTTGTGTCGCTGAAACGCTTCTGCAAAGCAACGCACATTCAGTTTGTTAGTCAGGAATGACCCCCTCCCACCCCATGTTAGAGCCGAAGTGTAAAGACACTCAACTCCGTCCCCCGCCGACGCATGGTTAAACACCGGGGGGGGGGGGGGCTCAGTTTTCACACTGGCGGCTTTGCTGTCAGCGAACGCGTGTCTGTTTTGAAAGCACAGAAAAGCTGATACCTGTCTGGGCTACTCATACAGGCCTGAATAAAGGGAGGGAAAAAGAGATGCTGGACTCCAGTGGGTGGAGTGTGTGTCCTGGAGCATGTCAAACTAAGGTCTGAGTGATGACTGCCACCAGGTTTCTGTCTGAAATGCGACCGCTTATTAGCATGCAGAGCTGCATGCTGCTGGGGCATTGTTCAGGCCGAAAAGATAGTCCTCCAGTCAACTACACAGCAACTACAGTCTCTAGAAGAGTGTGTCTGACTAGAAGGTTTTAGAGGCTGAACGTCATGTTCCTCAAAACTCACAACAATATCTCCAACCCCTTTTAATCTGAAATTTCCTTTGAAAGCCCAGTGGATTCATGAAATAGCGGATTATACTCTGATCCAGAACCTGACCATGGAAACCAGAAAATGTCTGATCCTGGCATCTCAAAGGCTGGAGTGTTTATCTTGCTGGAGTGGCTGCTGAGCCCACAGCCTGAAGGTGCCACAGACATATCTGTGCCAAGGTGGCTGTATCTCCCCCATTCCTTACCTAACACAACAGGCTGGGTGAAGGCGGAGCCTAACTGCATGCTGCCACACAAAGGTAACATCTGCGATGTTCTTGAGATAGTGGTCCAGCACACATTCTGGAAATCATTACAATAGGCAGAATAGCTATCTGGGAGGCCCTACCCATCTTTCTAATGGACTAAGGAGATGTTGGTCAGGAAGCTGGGAACTTGCACTGCACTCCCCGAGCTACGAGGCACGCACGACACTCTGTGCTGTGAGGCCCAGTGCTATTTTTATCTATCCTGCTCGCCTCCCTCTTTCTGAAGCTGCCTAAAGCTCCTCCTAAGTTATGCTGTCTGTGCGACGGCGCGACGGGATTCTCTTTGGAGGCCCGAGTGGCAGCATTCCTGACAGTGATTAGCATCGCTGACAAACTTTCGCACTCCCCCCACTCTCCTCTCTCCCTCTCAGTCCACACTCCATACACACACACACTCTAAGGCGGCCTTAGAACGCCACCCCAATGTGGAACCAGGCACGTGTGACAGCAGCACAGCTTCTCCAGCACTGGATGGGTTTCGCTGACCTAAACCTGGTGTGTGTGTGGGTGTGGCACACCCCCGCTGTGGCAGGTGGTTCGGTCTTTGATGTTGAGATGTGTATTGATGTAAGAGGTGCGAGGATGGTCCATGAACATGGTGGATGAGGAGCGGGGTGGCAGGCAGTACTGGTGTGTGAAACATACCAATCCTACACGCACACACTGCCTTTTCACATGCACGTGTATTTTTACCTTGTAGATCCTTGTTTGTCCTGTATTCATCCAGGCAGGACAGGCTCCCCCGGGTCTCGAAAGACAGCTTGTTGTTGAGGTATAAAAAGAGGAGGGCCATCAACAGGATGAAGATGGCGATGGTGGTGAGGAAGCCCAGGGCTTCTGGGGACACTGTGGAGAGAAGGTGGAGGGGGCTGAGGGGGTGGGAAGGGAGCGCGTGTGTGCCACTGATCCTGTCCCGAAGAATCACGGAGATCAGCCAGCAATACTCACAAACAATACTCTTCAACCCCAAAGACAGAATGTGCTGAAATGAGGCTGTTCACCCCAAGGTTTTGACTCATATGCAATGACATGGGTCAAGCACATCATTCTCAACCAATCAGATGTCCATGTTGACTCATGTATGCAGCCAATCGCCTGCATCGAAACGTTTAGTTTCAGAGGCATCTAAGATGTACTGACTTAGAAGAAATGAATGGAGGGCTTTCAGCATCTCAGCCAGCAAGTGTTTATGTGGGAGAGTCAGGGTCACAAGAAGGTCTGAACGTTTAGCTGCAGTCATGTCTGACCCAACTGATCTCTTAGGGAGCAACAAATGTTCGCTCTGGTTCCCACTCCAGAAGACTTTGATTCCCAGCGGCTCGTCTTTGCCAGGAACTAGGAGTGGTCCAGTGACTGCTGATAGGGAAGGGGCTGGGTTAACAGGGCTCTTGAGCTCATTAAATATTCATGAGCGCTCATGAGCTGGAGCCACAGGGCCCTCCTGCAGCCGTGACAGGCGACCCTATTGGAAGGCGGGAGGAGAGGGCGCCCGTGCGGCTGCTGCGATGGTTGCCATGGCGGCTGTTCAGCCTTCAGGTGTTGGATTTCACCGGTGGCTCTGCTCTCCATCCCTCTGCTTCGCAGTCCCAGGGGCACAGCGATCTGTCTGCTAAAGGTTATGGTCGGCACCCCAAACGGACGGATCACAATTCCGGGTGCGTTTCTAACGCTGTAATGTACACAGAACTACCATGGTACTGCTTCAGGGAGTAACTAACCCCCAGTCAGTCCTGGGGTAATTGTGACCTTGTCCAGCTGTACAACATGTAAGAAGGCCTTTCCTCCTGACCCCAAAGCACACATGTGGACACGACAGGGCCGAAGGCAGCCAAGGGCACAGCCTAATTAACCTAAGGATTTCTGGTTCATGGCCCCGGATCTGCTCTGCTCATGTAAAAGTATCCCGCTGTGAAAGGCTGGGAAACGTGACATGATTCTCGTAAACGTGCCATTTAATAAACCAAGTAATATGTAATAACAGCGCTAACATTTAGCAGTTCAAAATACAATCAGTAAGAAAAATCTTTCACAGAAGCACCTAGGTTTCCGGGCACCGGATTTCTGCACAGGACCCACATAGTCACAGCAAGTGTCTAAGCTTCACTCAGCAAAACTGATGTGTCTCTTTGGGTAATCTGATGAATCAGATTCTCCTGCCAAAGCACTGTGTCCTGACAGCTTAGCCTGATGGCACCTGGTCATTCAATCTGGCCCGGTTACCTTGTCCTGGCCCTCAGTGATTTGTAGGGCACGGCCTGGACCAGCTGGGTGCCACCTTTGCCCTCTGTGAAAGGTGTAGGAAGGCTGATTAATGCTGGAGGCCAGCTGTGAAGGCACTGATGTGGGAAGCGTACAGGGAACACCCACTGTCAATCCTGAGATCTTCAGTCATTCAAGTCTCTTCATAATACGAGAAGCAGTCAGTGCGAGCAAATGGGATATTAGTACAGCACGCCTCAGTCTGTGCGTGAGTGAGTGAGATTACAGGAGCAGATCCACAGGGCACCACCTAAAATGGGGTGAAACCGAAGCCGCTGGTGTTGATGGCCTTTCCAAACAGTGCCGGCACATTGATCAGGCTTCCGGAGACGCTCCTTGGCAGACCGACCCAAAGGAGAGACAGAAATCCAAACCCAGACGTCCGATTCGGATGTCTGGCCTCATCGCCGTGACAATGTTAGACTTGCCTAGCAGTCTGAGCTGTGGCTGTCCTGGCCGACCAGACACGGCCCACAGCACTGCGACCGCTTTCCCCCGTATTCCGCACGCCTGGACGGAGCGAGTCGCCGAGATGCACCGGAAACCTCACCGTCGCATTAGGATGCGTGAGCTCGCCAACCAGAATCCGGGTATGAGTGTCTTAAACTTCCACGGAGAGACGAAGGAGAGAAATGGTCAGCATTATTGGAAAGCAAGTGGCGTAATAACTAGTTAACAGAAGGAGTGACCAATGTGAATGTAGCTTATACAGCTTATAAAACCCTTCACCATCTGATACAGTGTGAAACGGCTTCACTAGCTCCATCCCCCACCCAGAACACCTTTCCTATTTTACACGGCACTAACAGGATTTACTTCAGTCTCTGGAATATTCCGCACAGTATGGTCTGCTGTGGCTTCCTTCAGGAGGAAGCAGAGGGAGGCTTTTGATCGTCAAAGGCTGACCCAGCAGGCAGCTCTGGAGAGTCCATGTCGTTGTTTATGGCCACTGTAATTATCAATGACAAACACGACTGGACTAAAAATCTAATACTGAGGCAGACCTCTGCGCTTATATACAGACCCGCTCAGTTGCAGTGGTTACACGGCCATCGTCTCGGAGACCGTGACTAAGGATCTTAAGAATGACAATAAGGATGGAGAAGCATCTGCCTTGTGCTACCACTCGGACGAGGCCTCCTGGGCCGTCTCGCACGGGGTGGGGGGGGGGGGGGGGGTGAAATCCAGACCCATGCAGAATGTTACTTCCAGGATTTAATGTCCCTGAGCTGAAGGTAAAAGACCAAACGACAGAGAAAAATAGACCAGCTTACGTTTCTGAGGCACGCTTGAAAGGAGGGGTGCTCCGCGTTCCCACTTCAGTCCCACTACATGCGAGCGCTGTGCCGGCGAGCGCCGAAAGCGCGCTGTCACAAGGCCCAGCGCAGAGGGCTATATGTCGGCACTATCTGAATAATTCAGCGGCCAGATGGGACGCGATCCGGTCCCACGCGCGCTGGCAGGTCCCTCTTTGTCATCCGCCGTTTGATCGACCGCCTCCGACTTCGGACATAAATTAGTAAACGTTCAGAGGCCCGGCGACATGGCAGGCCCGATTAAAGACACACTAATTATGATTAGGAGCTTAGAAGATGATCCCAGAAACCAAAGAGAATATGTTTACTGGAAAAACACATGGGCTGCGGCCTGCTTTGCACTGGGGCTTAGTGGGGGTCAGGTCGCAGCGTTTCTATGGCGAAAAAAGGCTGCATCCTAACACCCATCTTGTAAATCAACACCCCCAGTTTCAGTTGGCAAACCTCGCCTATGAACATGGTCTGATGGAATCAGGCCACGCCATTCTTGCAGGGGGACAAAGTACAAAGTGCTCCCTGCCGGCCGGGCCATGGCAAGGCCCTCTACCTTCATTTGGGGGTGGGGCAGGATGGTGAGAGTACCGTTAAGCATGTCCCTACTCTCACCATTCTGCCCCACCCCCACCCCCAAATGAAGGTAGACTTTGGAGAGTGGATGCAACCGGGACAAGGCAGGGCAAATGGGGAAGGACAGGCGCGTAACTGAGCCCACAGGCGCCCTGGTGACGGCGAGATGCCCTTCCCGAATTTGAGCGTCTGTCTGTACGGGTGGGTTAATGGGGAATGATGGGCCAGGTTGAAACAGCAGTTTGCATTATTTAGAAGCATAACATGCAATGAAAAGTGAATAACACAATCCCCCCCCCCCCATCACCTTCACTTAGCTGTGTCCCAGAAAGTGACCTGGAGAGCGTGGCATCACAGGTGAATGAAAAGCAAAAAAACATGTGCTCAAGCATCACAGGACACGTGGTGGGGGGGTCCCAAATACTGATGGGGGGGGGGGGATCTTCGGGGCTTTGTGGCTCCTGTACTGGCTGGGCAACATGAATAAAAAATCCTTCCGATGAAATATTCATTGGAGCACGTTTGCCCGCTGGCATGTGCTTCAGCTAGTGCGGCGCTTGTTTATGGCCACAGGGGGGCGCCACGCTCACTCCCTCCCTCCCTCCCTCCCATCAGCTGGGCAGACCGGGCACGCTCACCGACGGCCTCCGCCGCGTGACTCCCAGCCGCCGTGTTTTACAGCCGCTGTCGCCGGCTTCCCGCTGGGTATGCTGAACCGGAGGGATGTGCGGTTTAATTACTTCTTTCTGCTGTCTCTTTACCTCTGTGACTTACTGTAGATGAAGCACTAAGCTAGCCCCCCCTCCCTGTAGGATTCTGCCCGAAGGTGATCGGGCTCAGCGGGGGGAGCCGCCCGTGACTCGGAGATCCTCCCGGGTTTATGAAGCAAAGTAACAGGATGGCATAACCAACACTGAACGGACCAGAACCGCTCAGGCAGATTTTGCAGCCACAGAACATACACTTGTTCACTGAACAACCCACTAAGCAACACGTTTTTTTCTATTTATTTACTACAGAATTACATGCAAAACATCCCCTGGCCTGATGTTACTTTTGCTGATTATTTATTTATTGTAATAGTGTAGTACTGTCGTCTTACTGTCTAAAGGTGTGTAAACCTGCAATGAATGATCTATCTATCCATGTCAGACAGGTTCCCACCTATTTCCCTTTCCTGTGCAGATACATTATCTCCCTATGACCTGGACCTGCGTGTTTCCTGCACTACTGTTCGGCAGTAATCAGTAATGCAGAGCATCTGGTCATAGACTGGGGGTGGGTGAGGGGGTCATATTGACTGCTTCCAGGATAGTGTCCAAATGTCGCCACCGTTTATTAAACAAGAACTCGTCAATTTGCATGAAATTATTATCCAACAGAAAGTCAATGTTGGTTCCTCCCTCTCTGGAGGAGACCAGGCCTTCCTGCATCAGGGAGGAGTTTAACAAAGGAGACTGCCTGACGCTTGCATCTAGCACGTCCCCTTAATAATCGCCAACCCCGAAAACCGTGCACCCCACCCCCACATCAGAACTACTTACACCTCAAATTCCGATGGCTTAAGATTGCGTGGCCTACATAGTGCTCTGTACAGAATCACACAGACAAATTACACATTTACACCGTTTGTCTTTAGCTGTTATGTAAGACATCACAAAATACCAATGATAACAGTATATTTCTCAGGAACAGGAAGATACTCGGCCAGCTGAGAGAGCTGAAGTTATTCTTAGCTTCACAAAAACTTTGCTGGTGAAGTACATAGTACGCTAAGGCACGCCAATTCATATTTATTGCTGTAGTAGCAATAACCTGTAGGTACAGCATAAACCTCAATGTCACCAGACAAGTCATCCCGAGCAGAAGATGGTGCACATGTCCTCAGCCTGGGTTACCCTCAGGTCATGGTTTGTTTATCCAAAAAGACAATGCACTATTAAAGAAGACAAGAAGACTAACTCATATATTTGAGAAGCAGACGCATCATAGTGAAGCAGTGTGTTATCCTCTCCCTGCGAGCAGATATATTGCAGTGCAACAGTGTGTTATCCTCTCCCTGCGAGCAGATATATTGCAGTGCAACAGTGTGTTATCCTCTCCCTGGGAGCAGACATATCGCAGTGAAGCAGTGCGTTATCCTCTCCCTGGGAGCAGACATATCACAGTGCAACAGTATGCTATCCTCTCCCTGGGAGCAGGCATGTTGCGGTGAAGCAGTGTGTTATCCTCTCCCTGGGAGCAGGCATGTTGCAGTGAAGCAGTGCATTATCCTCTCCCTGGGAGAAGGCATGTTGCAGTGAAGCAGTGAATTATCCTCTCCCTCGGAGCAGACATATTGCAGTGAAGCAGTGTGTTATCCTCTCCCTGGGAGCAGGCATGTCTCAGTGAAGCAGTGCATTATCCTCTCCCTGGGAGCAGGCATGTCGCAGTGAAGCAGTGCATTATCCTCTCCCTGGGAG
>JAODKL010000027.1:19802147-19817484 GCA_026780765.1 Petrocephalus schoutedeni | reverse complement strand
CTCTCCCTGGGAGCAGGCATGTCGCAGTGAAGCAGTGCATTATCCTCTCCCTGGGAGAAGGCATGTCACAGTGAAGCTGTGTGTTATTCTCTCCCTAGGTGTAGGCATGTCACAGTGAAGCAGTGTGTTATCATATCCCTGGGTCTCATCTGAAGGAGTATGATATGAGTGCCCCAAACAATTTTTTGGGCTTGTTTTTATTCACTGGTCCTTCTGGGCTTCTCCTGTCTTCAAGGAAACGGACAATGCTTCCCTCATACTTTCAGACTACTCAAAGACTCCTTTGGTGTTTGTCATATAGTGATCTCTGTGATTCTGTCATGTCAGAGTCATTTTCAAAAACATCATCCAGAAATACATAAATATTACTTGCAAATAAAAACTGATAGTCAGGTTGTGAGCACATACAGTGGAGGCACTATTCAACACCGCACCCACCAACACCCAGCCAGCGGGCCGCCAGATCGCACCCATGCCGTTTTCAGGTCATTACTGCCCACGCGTCTCCAGCTGGGCAAACGGGCTGGATCTGTGACCCCTTTCCAGCCAATCAGCTGTGAGAGGCGCTCCCAGGGAATCGCTTTCCCTGCCGCGGTGTCCCTTGACAGATTCAGGTGGAACACCAGAGCTCATCCCGAGTCTGGTCTGTTGCCAGCACAGGGTGAGTCAGCCGAACTTACAGAACCGGAGACCTTCCACTCATTTCCGTTTCTGTCACAGAAAACTCTAGAGATATTTCAGACCTGCTGGGGCTTTAGGTTATGGTGGGAAATCCCCTTGGACAAAGAAGGTGCTAAAAATGGCAGAACAGAATTCATTGAGCCATCACTACGTGGGCAATGTATATATTCACCCTTGACATGTTCATCAGGCTGCAAAGCTTGTGGATTCTGCAGGTTTGCTTGATAGGATGCTCCTCATGACGGAGAGTCATCTGTACGTGAGTATCAGATGTAATTAAACATTTTTTCCAGCTAATGGACTCCTAATTAGAAACCATTCTGTCAGGGTATTAAATGTAAGAGCTGCATTTTGGGCTGACAAACTCAGGTCCCACGGCAAAGCTGTCGACGTTCAGTTTTAGTTCTGCTGGAAACACATTTGCGTCCATCAAGCTGGGGATCATTATTAGTATTATGCTGTCATTGGCTTCGGGGAGAGGATCTAAAAATGACTACAAAAGAGGCTAAGCAAAGTTTTTCTAGGGACTGTGCTTGGCACATTATTGTACCAGAAGAGAGTGCGATTCACACGCATTGTGTTAATTCCACATGGTAAACAGCTGTGGTTCTCAACATACCCCTGCCCCTTTTGTATCCTAGCAACCATCTCCAGCAGCGTGGGACCTGTTGTTAGATTTTGTTCTATTCTCGACAAAATAGTCTTTTGTCCCGCACAGGGTCATGGACAGAAAGCTTTCACTCACGTTAGATTTTTTTTAAATAAGAAACGACGGAAAAGACAAGGATAGAACAAAATGATTTATCTTCCTGAGCTCTCGGTCAGACTTGCTGAAGCAAACACTCCAGCGACGGGTAGAACGATGGACTGGAAGGCCGGGGCGAAACCACAGGCAGCAAGTCAGACAATGATCTCCAGCCCAATCCACTGATCAGCCATCACAGGGAACTCAACAGCTTATGGGAAGCCAATGGCGATGCGGCGGCACAGTGTGCGAGAACAGACATATGCGCCTCATATGGATCCGTAAGGCCCAAGCCCACATAACATACATGAGTGTTACACAGTACCTTAATATATTAAAAACAGAAGAGGGGGATTTTGACGCGCCGTCGCGGCGTGAGCGTAGCTTTCAGTTAATAGCATCGTTTTGCTAGCGCGGCTAATTAAACGGAGCTCACAGCTGTGATAATCAACAATAAGTGCGGCTCCAGGGGAATCAGGCGTGAGACGCTCTTATTAAAATGCACCAATTTCGCGACAGGCCAAAATAAAACCCAGTGGAGTTCTGTACCTTGTACGTGCTGTTTAACTGGAGCAGAGCTTTGATTACACATACAAATGACATTGAAGAGGCTCGGGTGGAGCAGTCTAAGTGCTCCGAAGCCCAGCATCTCCTGCTGCCGCGGGCCTCCCTTGATTCTGGCTCCACCTAAGTAGCTGTGGTCAACCGGAGGCGTCCAGTTAAGTTGAATGCGGCAGCCAGAACATGAGACCTTTCTGCCTGGGGTCCAAAAGCTGCATGGCACCGAGCTGAGTGTGCAGTCATGGTGAGACTTGGTGGTGTTAGGGGGGAGCTGGCCCTCGGGGGTTACTGCAGGCAACTCTGCTCCACATTTCCAGTGAAGGGAGTAACTGCAGCAATTTTCCACATTCCTCGAACCTCAAGCAGGTTCAGCAGCCTTTCTGCCCCAGCGCATAGCTCTTCAGGACCCCTACAGGAGCACTGCGTCATCCAGCCCCTGGCCCTGGCTGGGAAGGACTTCCCCCAAACTTGATAATTCAATCAAAATTATCCCAGAATTCAGCAGGGTCTGACCACCCACCGGTTTTGGCTGGGTCCCACGCTCTCCCCCCTGTTCCTACATCGTCCCACCGCACGGACCCCACTGCAGGATCAGCGACTTATTGCATCTCTTCTTGTCCAGTCTGACTGCATGACACACTGTAAACCTGAAACCAAACACTTCCCAGGGAATAAATGTGGTATCTGACTGCAGGAAGTCTTCTGGTCGGACCATAAAGCTTTTATGTTTCACTCTCCTCACTGTTTTGTTCATTTGGTTTTCATCTCTCGTGCTTTCCACATCTCTGTCGACCTGGTGGTATCTGTGGCCCTGAGTTTACCCTACCAGCCTCTGGTTCATCATTGCTGGGGCTTTAGCTCAGAGCTGGCTGGATCACCTCCGGGAGCAGCGCTGAGCTTCATCTGAACCAAAACAGCAGAACAGGTACCGATGCTACTGGGACAGCAGCTGTGCTTGAGGTTATAAAAAAAAGGTTTCAGTGGGTCTGGGTGACTAACCCGGCTTGAGGCTGAATGGTGTGCCTCCTCTGTCTGGAAATGAGAGCTGGGTCAGTACCCAGGAGGGATCCGGGTCAGCCAGCCCAGAAGGTGCACAGTGCTTTCTGGGACAGTGAGCGGCACCCAGGTGCTGTACCAAGTTTATGCTGTAATCAGGACAGGGAGTTGGAAATGTTCCCATCATTGCGGATGATCAAACAATCAGAACTGGATTAAGGAGATCTTCAGTGCAGTATTTGTTAGCTATGGGCTGATCTCCTGCGCTGGGTCGACTTGGGACAGTTCTGCTTGCTTTCAGGGTAATGAGCTGAGGTGAAGTGGTGGGGTCACATCCCTGGACTCAAAGTTTTACCTCGGGAGACCAAACTGTGTAATGAGATCGGCTCACGTGTCCGGGGAGAGTATAGACCACACTCCATTATGCGGTAAACTATCACTAGTGAAACTTTTTGTGACAATTATATAATAATGTTATATATTGTTGTAATTATAGTCACAGATTCTGTTCTGATCGGCTCCCGTCAAATTATGGTTTAGTTGGCATGGAGACAGTTGCCAGGGTGTCAAAAAAGCGCTAACCTTCTCCAGCGACAAGTTGAGCACAATGGCCTCCTCCCACACAGGTGCTACGGAAGCCCTCTTGCGGACCCACGCCAGCCCACTTGGAAGCCCACACGCGGGCAGCCGGTGGCACCACCAGGCTGACTCATCGGCGTTCCGCTGGCTCAAAGTCCCTCCATCACAGCTACCGGCATCACAATCAGGACTCACTTAGCATAATTACCGCTCCACGCCGGGGGGCTCATCAAAGCTAACCGCCAGTAACATTGCTAAGGAGCATGCTAATGGAATTAGCCTAAATAGTGAAATAGTGCTACAGAGCGACATACAGCCCAACAAGGACTCATTCGAGACGGTATCTGAGGGAGAGCAGGGGTCACAATTGTCTGTATTCAGGCACTGGGGCCCGTGAAACACAGCAGGATGCAGATGGTGCTCAGGACCCTGTCAACAAGAGACCCTTGGCTCTCTTGGGTTTGCCATGTTGCAGCAGCAGGTGTCTGGGGGGGTTACAGCTCTGATTATTATTATTATTATTATTACTCATTATAAGTATACTGAAAGCCATGCAAGTCTGCAGCTTTCGCCCATCAAGACGTGAGGTTCCTAAAATGCTAAAATGCGTTGTTTGCACATGAAATCCAAATGTGCTGTTATTCTGTCAGTGCCGACAAGTTACAGACTCTGCTAATCTATGTCCAACTTTAAAGCATGAGCAGATGCATGTCCTTCGATGGGCCGGCAGTGCCGGAGGAAGGCGCCTTCCTGGCTCAGAAGCACGGCTGGCATTGCTTTCCCTCTGCCAGGCTCAGAAGCACGGCTGGCACTGCCTTCCCTCTGCCAGGCTCAGAAGCACGGCTGGCATTGCCTTCCCTCTGCCAGGCTCAGAAGCACGGCTGGCACTGCCTTCCCTCTGCCAGGCTCAGAAGCACGGCTGGCACTGCCTTCCCTCTGCCAGGCTCAGAAGCACGGCTGGCATTACCACCCGGCGCCACCTCGGAAAGCGTCTCACTCGAGCACGGAAGGGGCCATCAAGCGATAGCATCTATCAGAAGCTCACTCTCGGTAATTCCAGTACGCCCACCCCACTCCCCTCCCCCTCCACGTGGCTGTGGCTGAAGATGGACAAAAGGGGCGGGGAATGCGGGGGGCAAGCACGACGCATATGGGCACAGAAACCAAGGTAACACTGAGCACAGCCAATAATGACGCTCCGCCAGCGTGCCTTTCCCTGCTTGCATTATCTTTGATTAGCTGCAGGTATTGTGTGAGTGGCGGATGGTGGGGGTCAAAGGTCAATGGTGGGTGGTGATAACCAATCACAGCTCTGTCTGGCCATCTTACCTTTTCTGACGCAGATGAGCTCATGTACTCCACAATTGCGCTCACCACCTGTGGAGAAAGTGTACCTTTTAAAGACGAGGACGGTGGAATGGGACACACAGCCGGTAACAACGACTGGATAAACTGGATAAATCTGTACGATGAATAAACACAGTCGAAGACACCCCGTGCTTCATTTACACAATGAAAGGAAGCATAACTATTCAGAGAACATAAATCATAAATAAGGATGCTGAACTGATGGCATGTCTTCTCCATCCAAAATCATTGTTAATATCACCCACACAGCGTCCCCCCCTTGTCTCAGCTCTAAGAAATCAATGTTCTTGTGTTACTAAGCACTCTTAAACTCTATTTAATTATGCAACATGCTGGCAAGCGTTCGGGACGGCCCGGTTTCTCTGGGTGCTGTGTGTCCGTGGATCTTGCTGCAATTAGATACATTTCTCCGCATAACTGGTACAGTGTGCAGTTAGGAGCACGTACGTGGCACTGGACCCCCTCTTTTGAGAAACGGGCCTCAGACGTGAACAGCAGGCCACCGCCAAGGTCCCCTCGAGTTCTGACACTCGGCGCCAAGGTTACTCGGCCGCGTTAATGAAAAGACGGGCAGTTCGATTTACTCTTAACAAATAATTCGGACATACTAATCTTCTGTAACTGTAACTGGCCTCGACGTCTCCAGGGGGTGAAATGGATAGCCAGGCCTTCACAGGCACTGATGGGATTTTCCACTTAGCCTGCCTACAGCTTCCACAGGGGACAGTCACGCATCTTACGAGCGCAAGACTGAGAGCCCGAGCAAGCTCAAATTCCCAATGTGAAAGGAATGTTGGCGGCCATGGGTGTCAGCTACTCCCCAACCAGCCCTATGAAAACCCACTTCTGCGACACAGCCACCTGCTATTTAAGCTAGCGACCAGATGTTGCGTCAATCAATGTTTTCCAACACCTGATGTGGCCCGTTAGCCTCCCGATGACTCATGGGAAGGAGGAGGAGGGAGACAGGCACCTTGGTGCACGGCCCCGGGGTAGGAGAGGCTGCCCAGGGCAGTACTCTGCAGCCTGCGGCTAAGGCCACTCTTGAGGTGGAATCTGGGTCAGTAGATTAGAAGAGGTTCTCAGAATTCTGTTCCCAGTCCTCTCATCAAGGTAATCAGCTCAGACTATGTTTGTGAGGGTCTAAGGAGGTCAGGACTCCAGGAGGTATTAGGGGTAGCTTCTGGGGACCAGATCTGGACGTTTAATGTGATGCGTACGCCAGTGTGCTGGTCTGAACCCTGGATATGCATGCGGCCCCCAAGGTTTTGGTCACAGTCACTACACTAAATATCAAATAAAAACGTTCCGTATTTAGCATGTGCTGCTAACCAGCTAGCTAGCCCCAATTTTCTAACGCTACTCACTAGCTATTTACCTATTTTTTTAAACATCTGAGGGGATTGGGGGGGGGGGCTGAACTGACTCTTTGAATGAGACCCCAGACGCAAGACCAGGGTGTCTTTTGCGTGAAATAACCTCATCCGTGCCGAGGCACCCTTAAAGCCCCCTACATTCGCTTGGCCATCCGCTCGTGTTTTTGGCATGTGCCAATTTTCTCGAAGGGATCTCCGTTACCCCTTCAGCGAGAAACCGGGCCGGATCAATTCATAGATTATCTCACGCACATTAAAACCACATCTGTAACTGGAAGACGAGGAAATGCAGTAGGCTGGCAGACTATCATTTATACATTTTTATCATATTTATGAGAAAGGAATCCTTGTTAAATGGATCTGCGGGGGGAGCCTGCTGTCTCCAGTCTCACTTTGGTTTCTCCATCCCTGTATAAGGGATAAGCCACCCCACTGGGGCCCGGCACTGGGGGCCCGGAACGGGGGCCTGAGTACCTTTGGAGCCGGCCTAACATTTCGCCTTCTGTGAGCCCCAAAGATTCCCGGGGCAGATGAAAGGTGGGTCTCTTCGCATGCACGGGGGGGGGGGGGGGGGCCCCCCCTTGTCCTGAGCCCCCGTGCCCCCCCATCACACCCCCCCTGCAGAAGCACCGCTTCGCCGTTTCACATCTCATAGAGCTGAACGCCGCATATTTTTAGATGGCAGGTGTTAAAAAAAAAAAAAAACGTAAAAAGCATTACCGGGCATTTCCATCTGTAAAGACAATCTTAGGCTCTCTTTGCCTGCCTCCCAAAGGTCACCGATACAGATGCTGACGACTGCAAGCCACAGGGAGCGTGATTCCTAAGAATCAGACACCCGGAAACTAAATGGCACAGACCCGCATTGTTGGTTTATAATTACTGAACCCAGACATGGCCAAACCAGCTCTTATCAACCAGCCAGTAAGCACCTTCTCCTTCATAATGTTCATTTTTGCGACTCGTTTCGAGGATTAGAACTGCTTAGATTAGGACTGCTTGTAGTTTGTCACATGGGGCCAGTGTAGTTCTATGTTAGGCTGCATCCGCATCACCGGAATTGAGGGCCCGATACTTGTATAGATAGGAGAACCACCCGCAGTATGGCTTATTCCCATGGGACGAATAAACTCGCAACCGGAAATGCAAAGTGGTCAGAGGCCTGCTTCACACTACCGCATATTAGCAAGAGCAGGAGACTCCAGGCGTACAACGGGAAAACCGGAGCGAATGCGTATCAGTCTCACAGAAATACAGAAGGGCTTTATTCATGCTTGGCTTTATTCAGGTTTTGTCTGTAGTTACTATTTATACCCCAAGCTGCCTCCTGCTTCCACACCACAAAATGGCCTTCTCCTTGCGTGATAGATACCTGCTGGGTGCTGTAAATCAGCGGGATCTCTTTGTTTCCACCCTTTGCTTTTGATATCCCTTTTTCGCAGGGCCTCAGGACCTTAGACGTGGCCGGGTCCTCTAATTACCGAGCAGCGGAGCCGAAGGTGTGCGTTCCTGTCCCTGTGGGGCGGGGGGTAAGAGTGGCGGAGGGGCTGTTTCCTTCTCCCGCTCTTTGAAGCACTGATTCATTAGGACTTCAGTGGGCCTGCAGATACCAAAGGGGCCAATTAGTGGATTAAGCCGCCACCCTCATGTCACGGCCTAGCAGCTCGGGGGGGGGGGGGGTAAGGGGGGGGCCGCGTGACCGACGTAAATACCGGAGTCGCACTTTCTATTAAGACAAAACGCCTGACACCTGGGCTTGTTATTTTACGTGAAACGTGTTTGGCTTCTTCGCTGTCATCGAGAAAGTCAGGGGTTTGTAAGCTAGGCCTGGGCCCTGTGACTCTTTAATCTCTTAAAAGGAAAATTCACACAGACCTCTGGTGTTCGCCGGGCACCGTGCCATGATTCAATCCAGCCGAGCTTTTCAGCCGGCTTCCTTTTTGGTAGTACGTAATGAATTTGATGTCTGTGCGGGCGGCCGGCGGGCCTGAAGGGTCTGTAACATCAGCACCTGCTGTGGCCACAGAGCTGTGTTTATGCTGGGAGATTGCAGGGGCATCGCACGTGAGCAGAGGTACACGGGGAGCAGGCGTCTGGCCTACCAGGGACACCGGGGACAGCGTGGGTGATGGCTAAATTATATACAAGAATGAAACATCCCAGGCCCCAGGACCCCCCGCGACCCTGAACGGATAAGCGGGTTGGAAAATGGATGGATGGATGGATGAAACATCCCGCTTTGGCTTTTAGCACGGGCCACTTGGTCCACCGAGGCACCCGGGTCTCTGTGAGCAGTGAACCCCCCCCCCCCCCCGCCCGCACAGGACACATCGCGCGTTCCACTAGCCTCGCGCCGCATAAATGAGCAAATCCCCCACGGTGTCCTAGGGATTGCGGAAGAACTCAACACGAGGCCCAGATGTGTCAGGAACCGTCGTTGGGACTGGCGGGGACCCGATGTGCGGCACCGGGGCCACATGGGAAGAAAGGCAGGGTCACGCGGAACCGGAGCGAGGTCCAGGAGCCAGGCTTCTGCAGTGTCGGCAGCGTGATTCATTGCGGAAGGTTCCTGAAGGGCAGATGTTAAGGAAAAACAGCCTGCCCCCCACCCCCCCTACCCCACCCCATCTAGAGAACCAAAGCTCGCCATCAGTTGTGTTCCCTACCAGACAGCTCTTTCTGGAAGCTGCTTCTCAGGTGCACAAAGCAGCTTATCATGACTTCCAGAAGGCACCTGGAGTCATCTGCTTCCTTACTGAGGAGGGAGCAGGACTACCTCCCGCCGGACGTGCGCCCCTCATGTGGGCAGCAGAGCCCGAGAACCGGTGAGACGTGCCGGCGTGTTGTTACACGTACCGATTCACGAGTCCCGATCAGAATACCGGTAGGACGACAGCCAACTTACAGCCTTTATGATCTACATAATATGTGACAATTTCATCTCTTCTCATAAAACACAAACAGCCCCGTCGGAATGGTGCAAAAGACAATGTGTCTGTCCTACACACCCATCAAGATGCAGACAGTGGGCACCACACACCAGCCAATCGCACCCCGTCCTCCACTCTTTGCCACGGCTGGCTGCTCTTACCATTTGGAAGGCGACAGTTGCCCAGCAATGACTGAACTCAGTGTAGCTTTAGCACTGCCTTCTGGTGCCCGATGGGAGGCGGTTTGGCTGGTAATTGAAACAGATAAACAACAGCAATTTGTGTGTCATTACCACAGGGAGGGAAATGAGCCAGTTTGTGGGATCGTATAGAGTATAAATAAAAGTTTAATGGCCCAGGATTGGTCGACACAAAGCTCGTTGTCAATTTTAAAGAAAGGTGCCCCTCCCTCGGCTGGGGGTGTCTGTCTTCCGCGCCATTCTTGGGGGAGTCACACCTCGCCGCCGCCCCCCCTCCCCACTAAACGGCAGCTCAGGGTTGCCTTTCACATCTCCAACCTAAACATTCGCAAAGGGGTGAAAATAATGCCACGTGCCAGTCAGCCTCCCGAGATGCCAGCATCGCTGCTTCTGAAAAAGATTCGGTCAAACTTGACGCACGAGTGTTTCGGGAGGAGTGATGTCGGGGGACCTGACAGGCTGACAGACCAAGCCGCTTCCTGCTCTGTGAGACTACCACCTGCCAGCTACACCAACTCCGTAGAAAAGCGTGCTCCGCGGTGGCCTGCATGTCTGGGGTCCGTGTGGCCCTTGTCACAAAGCTAGCGGGGTTAGCGGCCGCCGCCCGCGGCCCCAATGTGGAGCGCGGCAAACGGTACCATTTGGTAGCGCAGAGAAACCACGGCGAACAGCCGCCGGGCCTGAGTTCTCGATTGAAGAGCAAATTATGGAATGAAATAAATAAATCATATGGAAATTAATCATGATGGATAATTAGAGGACGGGAAACGAACAGAAGGGTAACGAGAAGTGATTTGAAATGAAACGGCGTCAGCTGGTGCTCTTTAAGCATTCCAATGCCCCAGCATGTGGCCAAGTTAGGGTTCCTGAGGAGCAGCGCTCACAGAGAGCAGAAGGGTCGAGTGTGGCAGGTGAGAGGGGGGGTTTGCTCTCACGCCCCTGGGCGCCCCCCCTGGCCATCTCAGCCACCCCCCACCTCAGGGCCACAGCTGGCCATTCCGGCTCTCTCTCAGAAGCCGTGCTCTATCACAGGCTCAGCGAGAATCAGTGTTAAACTGATGTTCACCGCCAGCACCCGGCTTCCTCTCACCCTCCAGCTTTACCACGTATAACCGCTCACCAGCGATTCAACCGGTCATGTGACTGAACACACACCCGGGGCGGCAAAATAAGCCGAGGGCGAAACAGGCCGCCAATCCCCACAAACACACCTAAAGCTCCTGTCAGCCAACCAGAAAGAGTCTCCCAGTTGGTAAAGAGCCAATGGCTGAACACTACCCCGGTGAGAAGAGGCTTAACTAGGGTCTCAACCCCCCTGCCCTAGTAAAGAAAGTCACAGCTGGGGTACACAGCAGCACAGCCCAGGGGCTAGATGTGGGGGGAGGTAAGGGCTTGGGGGGGCTGGGCTGCATCTATCATTCCCTACCCCACCCCCCACCCCGCCCCACACACAGATGCCAGAATGTTCCTTCTTGCCTCACTCCATTCTGGGAGTTTGTGGCTACATAAGAAATGCATACAGGGCATGATTCTCGAAGATGATTTCCTGTCTGAGAAAAACGGTGTCTTTGAGAGTACCCTCTGGTCCAAAACACGATTCCAATCTACACGCCAGATGCACTGATAGGCTGCTACGTGGCTCGCTGCCGTCTCCCGCTCTGCTGAGTGGAGAGGAGACTCCCGGCACTCCGGCGCAGAAGCTCCAGAGGGAGCGAGGCCTCGGGTGGTGGAGAGGGCAGCTTATGCCGGTTTGCCACGCATTCCCTCCGGTGCGGCTCGACGCGGCAGACGCCCCAAAGGTGCGAGCCGTCCTCGGGGCGGTGGGACCCCATCGGGGCCCCTTCGGGGGCAGAGCGCTCTGCCTTTACTGGCTTCACATCAGAAGATGTTGTGCTTCTGTAGAGGTTTGTCTAGGAGGAAGGCGGATGCAGGAACACAGTGCTGGAAATGCCATAGCCTGGACAGGACGCAAGTAACGGCTTTACTTGTGTGTCTTTACACCGCTGCCATATAAAATATTCATGATCCGTCTGCGACGGCCAGTGCTGCTGTCGGGTTAAGGTCCCTGCAAATCAAAGCAGCCAGCATAATTACACACTAAAGGACCCGGCCTGTGGATCAGGCCTCCAGCCCGATACAGATGATGTGAAGTGACACAGGTGTTTACTGCACGGCTAGATAGAAACTGAGCATCGGGATCTCAAGTTTTTTTAACCCATCTTAATCTGATTATTTGGTGTCCGAAATCATGCCACGTTTGAATGGCACTTCCGCATTCTATGGGCAGCTGGGATAGCCAATCAGCCAGTAACCGCCCCCCCGTAAACCCCGCCCCCCCCTTCGCCGTGAAACGTTTCTGATTGGTCGTCTCTTTGGCACTCTTTCACGCACAGATCCACGCGGGGGAGCCTGGCCGCGAAAGGAGCCATGCAACAGGGACAGAAGTAGTGCCCAGGACTTTCTGACGAGAAACTGCTCAGCTATAAGCTTGCTGGGGCAGGAGAGCATCTCCCCACACTGACACGATTACTAAAACAAATGGATAATTGCAGAAATACACTCTGAAACAGACAATCATAATAAGCCAAATTATGGCCGTGGTGGCCTAATGGATAGAAAAGTACGCATAGCAAGGTACTGCTCCCCGGCCACTGAATTAACAGCCCACTGCATTGTCACAGTGTCACATATGGGTTAAATGCAGAGGACACATTTTGTTGTTGCACGCTGTGTGCTGCGGTGTGTCGACAATGACAATGAATCACTTTCACCGTTCACTTGCACCTTTCAAATTGACCTGGCCGGCACTCAGCCTAAAAGTCGGCGAGGTGTAAAAAAAAAAAAAAAAACAACCCCGGCTACTTTAACAGGAGCAAGCCAACCTCGGAGAGGAGGCCCAGAAACTGCGGGCAGTAACTGAGCATCCTGTCCCGGGTCTCAGGGCCATAGAGGAGGCCCAGAAACTGCGGGCAGTAACTGAGCATCCTGTCCCGGGTCTCAGGGCCATCGCCAAACGTGCAGGGAAAGTTGAGCGCCTTTAGCTTCCCGCCTGAGCCGCCCTTGTGGGTAATAGGCAGGCAGGGCTGGCACAGTGACCTTAGGCGTGGGGGAAGCTGTCAGCACGAGGCCCGGGTAAATACTGCAGACCCTCTTCAAGCCGTCAGTCACACACTGCGTGGGGGGGGGGGCATCTCGCCAGGACTGGATTGACAGGTGTCGGCAATTACCCAGGCTACATGCCTCCTAGGACGATAATCCCAACCAACGATTGACGAGTAACAAGCCCCCAGATCCTAAAGCCGCCCCGGTAACTGGATTACACTAAAGGTGACTATCTGAGACAGAGTGGACATGACAGTGCTCAGCAGTGCCCCAAAAGCGCCCCTGAGGTGGAATGTCTGAAGAGTGAAGGCTGAGATTCTCGGCACTGCAGACAATTCTGAGGCACACGGGAGAGGCAGAAACCAGCCCGGATCGCCCAGTCCAACGCAGCTTACCCAGGACAGTGCGCTTTTTATAAACTCCACTTAAATAACTATTACTCTCAACAATACGATAAAGGAAGACATTAAATAGCACAGTATACAAAAGAGAAATATGTGACCCATTTGCTGGTGACATTTTTTCAAAAGAAACCTAGCTGCCTTACTGCACTATTCCTCGCAGCCTACCCGGTCATGCACAGGTCGCCAATACGCGTTTGTTTTACACATTTAGTGGTGGGTTTTTATCCCACTTAGAAACGTTTTCTCTGTCGGCGGATACGGGCTGCACGGACGCTTCGGGCAGATTGCAGACCATTTACTGAACCGGCCATTACCCTAAGCAGCACATAAAGTGTCAGGAAGCCATGCACAAACGGAGCCGGTACCTTTTGGTTTGTGTGTTTGGTCCATATGCGTTTCTTTTATTATCTTATACAATATATAATTATTAGTTAACTGGGCGCCCTGGGGGCGAGGGTCCGTGTGCTCACAATAAATCACAATCAGGGTACCTCTCGCAAGATCCCAGAAATATCTGAGAATCACTCCCGGAGAGGGAGCAATCGTACTCACTCCTTACTCCAGCATGACAGCCCCTCACGCCATATTTCGGCAACTAACTTTATCCTTCAAAAGTCGCCGTGATCGGGGCTCTGTGCCCCCCGGCGCCGCCTCTGCCGTGCGGCTGCGATACCGCCGCCGCCGCCGCTCCAGGGGGCTGATCTTTACGCTGGCCGCTATAAAGTTTGCCAGAACCGCGTCTTGTACGGCGAAGCGGAGCCCCTCGCCTCGGAGCAGCCGATCGCTCCCTCATCGCCCCCGCTGAACTTCTACAGCATCCCCCCCGCTTCCCCCTCCCGGCTCCGGCACCAGCGGCTCCGGCGCATCAGGTGAAAGGCGTGCGGATCGGGGCGTGTGCGCCGGGGACGCGCAGCGCGGGAGCTGTCCTTCCAGCACCTTCCCGCACGCAGCCCCGCACGGCATCCCGTAAACGCCGGCCGTCTCCGCGCACAGCCCCCCTCTGTTTATTTCGCCATTTTCAGTAAAAGTTAATAAGGCGGATAGGAGCGCGTTATTGGCCTACTTACCATCAATCGCCATGATGCTCTGTTTGGGTTTAACCAAGCCGAGCGCTGACGGCAGGGAGAGGCAAGCTGGCGGAGGTGTGCGCCGGCGGAGGGGGCTGCGCCGTATGGTACGGTCCGTTATGAAACCTCCCCCTTTCGGCTCACCTCCTCTCCGCTGCAGTCAAGATACGGCCGCTTGAACGCACCCGGGGGATCCTTTAGAATTACGCCCTTTCTTTCCTTGTCTCCCCCCCCCCCCCCCACAAATCACTAGCACGGACTCGAATCCGAAACACCCAACACGGAAATTAACAATTATTCAAATACCCGGCATGGACACATAAACAAAGCAAATATCGTGACAGGAGAAAGTGAATTCTCTGGATGGTAATCCAAGACGGAACGCGAAACGTGCTAGTTATGTACGGGCGCAGATGATTGCATGTCTCCCGATCCAAGGCTTTCGCAATTATACATATCCTAATGGCACTGCATATATACTGTGTGTGTGTGTGTGTATATATGTGGATGGAAAAGCAGGACACACGAGACATAAAGCGAACCTGCGTACTGTGCTTCGCAAACACCGCTGCGTGAGCAAGAAATACATTTATTTTGAAATGTGGACTTTCCCTCAGTGGGCACCGAAGCAACATTTGATCAATAGAAAGATTTATTTCATCAGACAGTGCAGACTTTAAGTAGGTAAACAGTTTAATTGAGCTCGGTTCTTGTTTTTAAGGCAGTGTTATCCATAGGGTACAGCTGCATGTTTTATGAAAGACAGATCTTTGGTTTATCACCCAGGAAGACAGGGAAACTTTCAGTCGAATAATAATAATAATAATAATAATAATAATAATAACAACAATAATGGTAATAATAATAATAATAATAATAATAATTCTCTGCAATTTACTGTCTGCACCCTCAGCTTTCCTAACGCTGCCTGTAAGTGAGGGGTCAAACAGCAGAAAATGAGAGCTAGCAGCAGGCTATTCAAAGCTGAACCCAACATCACACGTTTGGCAGGAGACATTATAACATTGCCTTGGTACCCAAAAGCAGTGCTGAGGCTTCCTGGGTCACACACACACACTATATATAGAATGTAGCAGATGCAATACTGCTGAACATGAAGTTAAAATTAAAGCAAAGAAGTTAAAGAAACCCGCAGTGGACACACCCACAATGGACAAACCTGCAGTGGACACACCCAGAATAGAGAATCATGCAGTGGACACACCCACAATGGACAAACCTGCAGTGGACACACCCACAATGGACAAACCTGCAGTAGACACACCCACAATGGACAAACCTGCAGTGGACACACCCAGAATAGAGAA
>JAODKL010000027.1:19791800-19802047 GCA_026780765.1 Petrocephalus schoutedeni | reverse complement strand
ACCCACAATGGACAAACCTGCAGTAGACACACCCACAATGGACAAACCTGCAGTGGACACACCCAGAATAGAGAATCCTGCAGTGGACACACCCACAATGGACAAACCTGCAGTGGACACACCCACAATGGACAAACTTGCAGTAGACACACCCACAATTGACAAACCTGCAGTGGACACACCCAGAATAGAGAATCATGCAGTGGAAACACCCACAATGGACAAACCTGCAGTAGACACACCCACAATGGACAAACCTGCAGTGGACACACCCAGAATAGAGAATCCTGCAGTGGACACACCCACAATGGACAAACCTGCAGTAGACATACCCACAATAGACAAACCCACAGTGGAAACTCCCTTAATGGATAAACCTGCAGTGAACTCATCCATTGTGAACAAGCCTGCAGAGAACACACCCACTTTGAATGCAATCACAGCAGACAGCAGATTCAGATTCAAACCTGCAATGAATACACCCAGATTGGACAAACCCACAGTGGACACACTCACAATTGACACCCGCAGTGGACAAGCCACAGGCCTGATCTTCCTCGTAATCAGGTACAGGCTTTTATACTAACAGTGATTTTTTGAGCTTGTAATAGGAGCGTAGATCAATTTAATGATGCTGTTTCTGTAAATAAAACACTCCACTTTTTGGAATGGGATTGCAGAAGGCCAATGAGTCCAATCAGAAGTGCCAGAAGGCAGTGTGAGGGTGCATTCAGCTACCATGGGCGGATAACTCAGGTCACGTGATGTGATCAGTCCACACCTTGGGTCATGTGATGCAATTAACCCACACTGGACGATGACATGCCATGCGCTGTCTCTACGTCTCCATGCATCTTTCCATTCCCTGCATTGAACAGGAGGGATGGCCCTGATTGGCTGTGATAGTTTATGAAGCAACACCTTTCAATATGAGCACCCGATCTGGGAAAAGCGAATAAAAATGAATAAATATTGCAGGTATTTATACATGCTATGACTATAAATTGTCCATCTTTCATTTTATGGTGAGAGATGTTGTAACCTTGAGACGACGGGGAGGGTAACAGATTCTGACGGTGTACATGAACTTCCTGAAGAAGGCGGGGAAGATGAGAACAGCCTTTTTTTCCCACAGCGGAGGGTGTTGGAGACTGTCGCTGTCCTCATGCTCCTCTGGCGTCATTTAAAAAGCGGGCCATCGAGCTGGAGACGGCACCTGTGCAGCGACTCGCCCCGCTCCGCACTCCCCGCCGCAGTACACACTGCAGCACCGGCCCCTCTGCCTGCCCAAATCCGTCCCAAATTAAGACACCCCCAGAGGGGATTGGCGCTAAGTCTGCTGGGATGGCAGCTCCCCCGGCTCGCATGTGGCTCACACTCAGGCTGGGTCCCCAGGAGGATTTCCCGGTTCTCCCGGGTCGGGCCGGGCCGGATCTGTCCCCAGAGAGTGCCCTCTACCTGACTGGGCTCTACGCGGCCGAGACGTCCCAGCAGCACCTCAGGGCACTGGTGAACATGGCCTGGTTTTTACTGAGAGACAGAGACCTGAATAAATTGCAATTGAAATGAAGATGTATTTGCCTTTTGTAAAAGTGCAGGTAAATTGGAATTTGTTTTTCCCCCCCACATATCCCATTTTTAAAGACATGCACAAATACCCACTGGAGACCTGGCGAATCTGCCAAGGAGGGGAATATAACCGGCAACCTTCTGATCACAGGCAATGCAGCCAAGCCCATTAAGATCCAGGTTCTGTTTGGATGTATCTTTACGCTTCTCTTTCTTGTGGGTCACTGATTGGAGAGGCTTCTAAGGCTTACTGCATTTAGGCCGTCCTGGTGTAGCCAGTGGGCCTGGGACATATCTCATCATTTTGATAAATGCGTAGTTCTTTTTTTGACACAAAAAATGAGGTTTGAGTTTAGGGAACGGAGGAGTGGTGGGGATTTGGCGATCATTTGTGTTGCTAGAGAGAGGGTAGGCTCCCAGGTAACCCATTTAATGACACCCAGCTGGCCCTCATTAATTTAAACATCAGCTAGGGGTGTTTAGAGGGTCAACTGTATTTGAGGGCATTAAGTAATTTACACCATAATCTGGCACAATATTTAGACATCCTCGTGCTCTCTCCTGCCCCTACCTGTAGTGGGTGCTGTGTTGCAAATTTTGCAAAGCTGAATCTCTCCTTGCCTTTTAAAAATGTATTTTGATTTCAGGTTATTTCTAGTTCTGCCATTTAAAAGGTGATCTCCGTTTCCATAGTGATGTGGTGAGGGGCCATTAACTGGCAGGTTTAGTCAGTTGCTAAAGAGATGCTGGTTTTAGGAAACATCAGCTGAATATTCCTGGATGGTGATTGCAAGCAAACATTTGTGATGTTCATGTAATCTAATTTGGATACTACATTATATTCCATTTGTTTGCCGTTTCTCCACAACAGGAAAAAGGGGCCTGCATATTATATAATCAGGCGGACTTTATGGATAAACAGAAAATAGGCCAGAACGAATCCACCAACTGTGGCACTATGCTGACAAGTTCTTTTCTGGTTCCACAGCAACCAGTAGGCCTTGACCAATCGTAAGAGCCCTCAGGGTAATAGATGGCACAAAGGACCAATCAGCCCGAGGCACTGGGCCATCATAGACCAGATGAGAGTCTCTCCACAGCGCTATGATGTTCCATGTGTAGGCATCAGAGGGGGTTGCCATGGCAACTGGCTCCTATACACCACTAAACCGCAAAAGGCCTCAGATTTTGTGGGCTGCGCTCTCCGCGCGAGCTGGAGAGCGGCTTTACTATTAAGCGCTGAATTTTTCCTGGGGATATGCAGCATTTCTCCTGACACCCTGACCTCGCGACATCCAGGTGGACCAGCAGCCGTCCGAGACCCTGGCTAATGACATTCCCCTCAGATTCACAGCCGGGGCATCTCCCACGTGCAGCGCCGCGCTCTCATGTGGAAAAAGCAGCAGCATACTCCCAGAAACACCCTTCCTCAGAGGCACAACTATAGGACACTTCCACCTGCAGCCAGGAGCCTCAACGCTGCTCTTAAAATAGCCGGAAATGACAGATAGCGGCACCTGACGCCTCTCAGCCAGAGCGGCACCAACACTGAGTGTCAAGGAGTCAAAATCCTTGTTCTATATTTACACGGTTTTGTTCCTTTAACTACAAGAGAGTGGCAAATGAAATGCGGGCAGAACATACACTGTCTGGTCTGCGAGAGAGACGGTTTCATTGCATGATGTGAGTCTGGGGAGAAACTAGGAGCAGTGGCACAGTCCAGGGTCTGCATGGGTGTAAAAATGGGTAAGCAGAAGGCGGCTCTGCTCCGCCGTGGATTCCCGCTATCCGGGCCTGAAAAGAAGCCCGTGATCTGCACCAGAGAGTGTCTGGGACTGCTGTATGGCGGCACGAAGACGGGGGGGGTCGCACAGTGCAGGTGGAGAAGCGAAGAACGGTGCGCTGAGGGGATGACACACACACACTGCAGCTACACCGCAAGGCTGTCTACAACGTGCATTGTGTTTCTAGGCAACAACTGAGGCAAAACACTCCCCGCTGCTGTTGACAAATCCAGAGCCAGTCATGTGATACGACCGGACATGGCTGCCAAAAGCAGACTTACCAATCGACAAGAGGCCGGGAAATCAGCTCGCAGGTGCTTGGCGACACACCTCATAAAGGTCATGGCAGGCATTTCAGACTTAAGGGGCAGAGAAACAAGTGAAAGGTGCCTCCTTAAATTCCAGCCTGAACTATAGCCATGGTCCATTGTTTAGTGGGACTCCCGTTTAGCACCACCCCCCCCCCCCATGTCAGAATAGTATGTTCCTCAGAGGGCGATGGGGACTTTATGGTCAGTAAAGGGCCAATCACCGCAGCTATTTACGGGGACCAATTATGGTCACCTTCCGGTGGTCACTCTCAGTACCTGAAAAAGAGGGTGGCTCCTTCTGACCACGATATCAGGATGTTATGGTCATGCTCTGTCTGCTCTCTGTGGGGCCAGAAACCTGGACCGAAGAAGCCGCCGTCTGTGAAAAGGTGTGAGGGTGAAAGGGCTGTACGAATCACAAAACACATGCGGTAGTACCCTGAACAAATGCATTATGGGTTACGAATGTAGACAGCAGATCAACTCTGAAAAGGCTGTGCAGTAGAAATCTGAGGCTAATGGGGAAATCTGGCAGTTGTATATGTACCTGTGAACAGCCTACTGTGCCAGACACCTCCATTATAACACAGTTTGATTTCACATTGCTTAGAATATTTAAAGGAACATGAGGGCTTCTTAAAGGCACACTGGGTTGACGGAAAACTGCTGTGTTGTGTTGAGGGTTGCTGAAGAATCTTCAGTCCAGATTACAAAGCTACCCTTTATTTTGGCAGGCAAAATGAAAGAATGAATCTACATTTGAAGGTCAAGCTGGAAAATAATATCATGAAAAAAAGTCCAGATAGGAGGTCACCCCCAGTCTGTAAGAGTGACCCCAAAACCCCCTAGGTCAGAGGGACTCCTCCCCCGTCACAAACAGGTGCACGGCCTTCTGGGAGCTCAGCATCTGTCCGGCGCGCTCGACGCCCGTCACGGCGGCCAGCCGCTGCAGATCGAAGCGGGAGTAGAGGGCCGTGCAGGTCCAGCTGGCCCCGCCCTCAGCACCATCTGCCCGCAGCGCGTTGCACAGCTCGCTGTAGAAGTGTGCGTAGGTGGGCAGCGCGTAGAAGATCAGGTTGCGGATCCCCTTGACGGTGTATCTGAGAACAGAATGATTTATGCTTTAATTCATTATTCATTTTAAATCAGGCACATTTTCAAAGACTTCTTCCCAGAATGCTCAGCCTGTACAAATCATACATGGCAGTAGGCCTTAAATTATATCTAACATTAAATATTACAGCACTGAAAAACTCGCATGAGGGTCCCTTTGGAAATGTGCACAACATGCAGACAGCTGATTGAACAGCCTCTGCAATGATACAGGAAAATTCTTCATTTGGTACAGATTTATATCTTTTATTTGTGGCTTATTTCCGCAGCATATTAACCTAACCTAATCCACGCACGTCCTTAGCCATTATGCCACCTACTGGATGCCTACGATTCTGGCAGCCATTTCCCCCTCACCTCTTGTAGAAATGGAAACGCTCAGTGAAGAGCAGGAAGTGAGTGTCGCCCTTCTGGAAATAGTGGCGTGCGCGGGACACCTCCGACCGGGGCGAATACTCGCAGATGCTGGAGAACTTCATCTCCTCCTTCTTCATGTAGTTACGCAGGCGGACGTAGTCAAAGTATGAGGGCACGTAGATGAGGGTGTGTGACATGACCGCATCCCGGTACTGAGGCAGCACTTTGTCCACAAAGAACTGGAACCTGGAGGAAGCAGACCTTATGTTGTCACCTGATTGGTTGGATGCTAAAACCCACCCCTTGGCCATCCACAGCTAAGCTGTACTGATTATCAAAGTGACTGGCAGTCGAGTGTGAAAGCCAAATGAACAATACGCAGAGAGTCAAGGTAATACAACAGAAAAGGACATTTTTTTTGCACAGCTTGTCAAAGATGGTGTCAATGGCGCCCTCTGGTGTCCAATTCTGAGTATAACTTCCAGACCTGTCATCGTGGTCCAAGTGACTGTCGGAGGTAAATCTCTGGAAGACGTGGGGCAGCTGCACCAGAACCTGACATATCGAGCCGGTCTTGGGTAAATTCTTCACAGAAACCTAAAAAAATACATTTTATGGAAGATTCAACATGAATCAGGATTTCGCAGCCTTTTCTATTCTCAATAACTCACTCCCCCCCCCCACACACAAACCCACCTGGCCCCGGTAATTGAAGCAATGCTTGGAGATGATGCTGTTGATCTGGGGGTTCTGGACAGAACTGAAGACCAACGTCTGGCGGTAATACTGGGACCAGTTGTTCAGGTTCCACATGCGGACCCTGGAGAAGTCCACACCATGGGAATCCAGCGGCTGCAGATTCAGATGTTTCATCACGTGCTGGAAACACAGGCGAGTTACGGGGGAGGTGAGAGGGAGCATGGATATAGAGAAAGGCCTGTACCATGCTCTCAGTTCACAGAAACAGCCTCTGGGCGGAAATCCGTCATAAAATCCAACATATGTCCCTCAGAAGTTTAGATCTTTAGGACAACAATGGAGCAAGATTGGTCACGAGACCAGTCCTACCAGCAAGTGCTCCCAGTTCTGCATGAGGAAAACATCAGCCTGGTCCACCACGAGGACCTCGATAGAAGACAGGAAATCAAAATCCCGCTTGGACTCGCCCTCCACTCCCAGGATGGTGCGCAGGCCCAGAGGGGAGGCGATGATGATGTCGGAGGAGTAGAAGGGGGCATAGAGGCGCAGGCTGCGTCGCAGGATGGACAGGCCTCCATGGGGAACAAGCAAATGCCATCAAACATCTACAGCTCCACAACACCCAAAAAAGGAGAGCGAGGAGGCTAGCCGTACCGATCCGGAAGTGGTCGTCGATGTTGCCAGAGAAGAGAGCCAGGTAGTCATCGGGCCGGGATAGGTTGGGCGGTCTGTCGCTGGGCTCTTCCCCAAACTCATCCTTGAACCTCTTCTTGTGGCTGACGTCCATCTTCTTCCCCTTGGACTCCAGCAGACTGATGATAGTCTGAACCACTTGCAGTGCGTAGTCCCGGAAGGGCACCAGAATCAGAACCTAGAACAGGAAGGGGGGCCCAGAGTGCGCAGGTTCAAAAACCGAGGAAATAAAGGCCTATTAATGAAGGACACATTGTAAGAAACCTTGGCTCTTAAAAGGTCTGCACCAACGCAAGGACTACTCAAACTCTGGGCAGCTCTGGCTCACCTTGGGCCTGGTCAGGGCCTGATCCCGAGGCTCTTCCTGGGGGTCGTCTCGAGGCTTGCGCTCCCTGAGCAGGGCGTTGTTGGCCAGGACCTGTGCGTTGGCCTTTAGCACGTGATTGAGCACGTGGAGGCAGTATGCGCTGCGCACCTGACGGGCATCCAGCAGGGGTGAGCTCTCGGGGAAGTAGACGTCACGGTAGGAGCCCATGAGGGCCAGCAGCTCCTGCTGCAGTGGGCTGGTGTCCTGGGCCATCCCCTGGGGAAGGACAGCCTGATTGACAGATACCCAGTTGGCCTCTAGGACCTTGTGGAGATGGGGTGCTCTGGTGCTCGTCTCCAGGCTGATGGAGCCAAACTCCTCCAAGACTGTGCTGAACTGCAGGGTCCCCAGTCTTGGCCACTGCAAGCAAGACAGGAAGGGCTACAGTTACAGCAATGTGCAGACCTCCAAGTCAGAGCCACTATGCATGGATACTGATTTCCTCAAATACAAAGGCTGCTCTCTGACAGTCTAGCAGCATCCACACACTCACCTTCATCTGGGTCCTGGTCCTGGTGCCGGATGAAATCTTCTGCACCTGCTCTTCACTGAGCTCGGTGTCCAGGTGCTGCATGAAGGGGTCTGCACAGAGCAAGGGGTGCCACCTTTAAGCAGCTGATACCTGCAGACGGATGCCCCTACCCTGGCTGCTTATCTCCGCATAAGGAGACACAAGGGAAGATAAGCGCTGCCCCACCTACCATCACGGTCCTCCTGCGCTGCCGAGTCCTCCTGCGACTCTGCGTCTCCTTCCGCGAGGAAGTTGGTCTCCAGACTGAACTGGGACTCGTGCTCCTTATCTGTAAACTCCTCACCCATTGCTGCCTCCACACCATGGGCACTTTCCTCTTCCTCACTTTCACCCTGCTCATCAGGTGCCTCACTTGGACCTTCCTGACCATCATCACACTCCTCCTCATTATCATCATCATCATCTTCTTCTTCTTCTTCTTCTTCTTCCACGTCCTCCTCACTCCCATCACCAACATCTACATCTGCAGGTAAGTAAGGCATAGCAAACAGGTGTGCAGCTTTATACAGTGACAGTGTCCTCAATCACTACATCAACATTCACTTTCAAGACATGCTTCACTGTCCAGATAATCAATCAGAAACACCCCCCTCACTCGTCGCACCTTCATCACGCTGTTCCTCCTCCTCTTCGTCATTTTCACTCTCAGATTCCTCATCCTCCTCCTCATCACCATCTGCGGCACGTTGGCTCAGGGTCGACAGCAGTTTCCGGTAAGCGGATTCCGGCTCGGGATCCGTCTCACTCTCATCGTCACTCCCCGCTGCGGGATGCTCCGGACTGTCTGGCTGCTGTTCCATGAAAAAAGTACAAGATACCAAACATATCCGACGCCAGCTTGGCAGCCCAACAACGCGATCTGATGTGCAAATAATCATATTGTTAACTGTTTGCAGGGAGTGATCGTGAACCAGCATGCTATACGAGTTAAACTCTCACCGGACTCAGTATTTGTGTTTTCTCTTCACGTTCCTGGACACTGTAAGACATGGGTAAAACAGCGATGTTGCATATTCTATCACAAACCATATGCAGTTCCGTACTATATGTACAGTATTCATGTACTTACGCGTCATCAAAAGGGTGTTGCTCTCCAAATTCCTTCAGATGTCTTTTCTGCTTCTTGGTTAAATTATGGAAAACCTGATTTTTCCGTCTCTTCCCCATCTTTACAGCAAGTCTACACACGTGCAAAGCATGGGAAACGGTACCGGAAACTGATGTCATGCTGACCAATAGTAATTAAGGATCCGTCTGCGTCATATTTAAGCGACGGCGCGGAAGTCTTTGTATACTACAGACTTTAATACATCTCCAGAGTACGAACAGTAAAACTGATCAATATAGAAGATGCTATACATATTTGTACGCATGGGACAAAAACGCCCAACAAAGGACACGAATAATTGCAAATCGACGAATGAACAAACAGTAAATGTTTGTTGGTTCTTAGCAGCTGTATTAAGCGATGTGAAGGCAAAGTTTAGAGAAGTCTGGTACACCCATGAAATTAGTTTGAGAGTAAGAGAGCTGAGGGCTGCCGGGAGCCTGTTTCGAATGTGTCGGGAGAAAGACTTAAAGAAAAGTTTAATTAAGTATAGTAAAGAAAGTCTAAATTGTCAAGGACTTAGTGCCATGAGCCTCTCTCTTCTGCTTTCCTATGGTCGGATGCTCGGTGACCCGAAGCACTCGGACGTGCAATAAAAAGGAATATTTCCTACATTCAAGTGTCAGTTTTATTTTGTCCGAAATGTTTGATTTCCACAGCGGCTTACAATCACCTTTTAAAATGTGGCACCTCTGCGTGTTAAAATATCAGGGCTAGAAGTGAAGTGTCATTTTCATTATTATCGCACTCACAATTAAATAAACATTTGCTCTGATTTTGGAGCTTACGTGCATCACCTTAAAAAGACAATCAATGGGCTGAAAAGTGCGATCTCGCTAGAACCTGGCTAGTTTATGAGAGAAAAAACACTTATGATGTTAATTATTGCAGTAATACACTAGATATATTTAGTAAGCAAGTTGGCAAACATTGTGTGTACCCCAGGGTGTGCTCTAATTACTTTGCTGAAGCATTTAACCTCGTGTCATATCCAGCTCTACTTAATTGCCTTTTCTATAAGGTCGCCATTATATGTATAACTGCATGTGGCAGTAATTACTTAACTACTAGCGCACATTGTCTCCTAATTTCTCGGCATTTTAAAATGGGAAATAAACGACGCATTTGAACATATGCTATTTGTGTTCTTTGTGCATAAGTCTGTAAAGGACATGCATCAACTTTTTTTTCCTTTTAGTTATCTCAAGTAGTGATGGCCGATTCGCGAACGAATCGTTCTTTTGAACTCGGTTTTTTGAGTGAACGGATAGAACCGATTCGTAAGTCCGAACGAATCGATTTTAAAATTTTTCAAAAAGAGTTTCGGTGACTCGAACGGTTCGCGAACCGATCCCAAGAGCCATTGCGGCGTTTACTGCGGAAATGCTGTTGCGCTGATGAATAGGGTAAAACGAACTAAATAAAATAAATCTATTACCGATTTATGACAGCAGTCAATTATTTACTTTTAATTTTTAATAATTTAAATAATTTTAAAATTATTTAAATTTATATTGTTTATATTTATAATTAAAATACACGTTGCATTTGGCGTTTATACAACTGTTTGTACACGTTTATTTACGCGTGTTTATTTAGCATCTACACACATTCTGATTTATATAAATTTTTTTTTTTTGTGAATAGCCAAGCTGAACATTTTTGTTGAACACCAGCCCCATCTTTCAGTCAAATAACGTGATCTTGAGACACC
>JAODKL010000027.1:19779064-19791176 GCA_026780765.1 Petrocephalus schoutedeni | reverse complement strand
GGGAGAGAGAGAGTGACTTGGGGCTGGGTGAATGTAGGGAGAGAGAGTGACTTGGGGGTGGGTGAATGTAGGGAGAGAGAGAGTGACTTGGGGCTGGGTGAATGTAGGGAGAGAGAGTGACTTGGGGGTGGGTGAATGTAGGGAGAGTGAGTGACTTGGGGGTGGGTGAATGTAGGGAGCTCAGTACAATATTGTCCTGATCAGAGTCTCATGAGCCCCAGTACAGGCTGATTAGTTACTGGACCACTTCATGATTAACAGTGGCCTGTTTGCCTCTTAACTTCTTGGCCAGGGCTTTGAAATGGTGTAATTGATTTGATCACTGAACCTATCTCCATTAGCCTGAATAATACCATATGTCATGCTAGCTATGTATTTTTCTACTTGCTATTGGCCCTGCCTGTTACATAGGGCCTGTTTCCCTCAGATAGCATGTGGTGGCCCACACTCCAGTTTGGACCTAAGCCCGCACTGTGTTTGTGATCTAAACAGCAATTAATATTTTAGAGGCTGAGATCCAGGGAAAACAACAAAAGCAGGAATAAACAAAAACACAGTTTACTGCTTAAAGGTGATTCGTAAACCCCCAGGGGTTAGAGAGGCAAAGAATGCTGTGTCTGTCTCGCAGATCCAGCCACAGCAGCCAGGAGCACCAAGCACTGCCTACAGATGGGCACACTCACTGGTTCTGAAGCAACCCCCCCCCCCCCAGAACTTCCTGTCATCTAGTGGCAAGACACCTTTTCATACACACTGCTTTGGCAAACCATAAATTCAGAAGTTGAATTTGATGAATGTTCACCCACCACCCCAGAAATTTGACAGATCCAAGGGAATCCGCATGTCAAAAACAGGCAGCCATCACGAATTTGTTAATACTGTGCTTAACAGTGTAATAGTAATAGTGTTAATAGTTCTCTGCCAAGATGTAGGGATCCGGTAAGACAGTTGAACAGGGAGTGTGTTACATGAGTTACATGCTTTTTTTCCCCCCATTAATGGACCTCGAGCTGTGCATCCACACGTCCACGTTAAAATGTTTGATTGCTCGGTGTAGGTCATGCCATCAAGGACCCAAAGCGAACAGTTCCCCGTGATTCCTGGCAGCTGGATCCCATGTGTTCCTGGAGTTTTGTTTTAAGTACTTTCCAAGTAATTAAAAGAAATGATTAAGTACATGCTCTGAGCTGAGTGAAAGCAAAAGGACATGTTTATGGGGAGCTTGTTAAATTGCCCACATCAAAATCAAAGTAGCTATAAGGTTTAATGGGAGCACTGTGTGTTTCGCTCCTCTGAGAAATCAGCCATAGAGCGTTAGCCCAGAGTCAGACGGGAGGGGGTCAGGTGGACTTACGCTGTGGGGACAATGCAGTGATGTTCTCGCGCATTTTCTTGGGGCAGTGCATTGGGGAGAGAGTACCGTCATGGGGTTTGTATGGGCTTGTGTGTCCACTGGGACTAGGACCTCATTCTTGGTTCTTGGGAAGGACTCTGGCTTCTGACCCAGGCTTCACCACACACATCTCCAGACTTTTAGGTTTGGGCGGCCGACTCGCCCAATAACATCTAAGCTAAACAGACGCACCCAAAGGACTCCAAAAATGCACGTTGTGCAAGTTTATGTGGAACAAGATGGTTAATAAAATAGAGAATGCTGTATTTAAAAGCACCTGTGTGCTGCCCCCATGCTGGAGAGGAAATCAAATTAGCACAGGTCTCAGGTGTGATGTTCCTGTAATGGGAGCTGCTCATTGTTTTATTACGCATAACTTCACCGTGACCAGAGCCTGCGATACGTCTTATAATTGAAACATTTATTTTGGACTTGAGCTCACATGAGACCTTATTATTAAATGTAAAATGTGCATTTGAATGTTCTCTGAAATTGTGTGGTTTACATTGCATAGTCCATGTGGTTGAAGCTTGTAGACGTAAGGCTCCTACAGACTCTGCGATTTCTGCAATAGTTTAATGCAAGCTACACTGTGACATGGATCTAATAAACTTGGGTATGACATCAAGTATGATGTATGCACACTGTACTATAATAAACAAACATGGATTAAGTCAATATGCTAGAATAAAACGTCATCAGAATTGGCTGGTTAGTGACGTAGGTCACAGCAGCAGGCACACTGTGAGACTGTCAGAGATTTGTCAGTCTGCCTTTGATCACATGACCGTGACAAGATTCATCTATGAACTTCTCTTACAGTGCCATGTAGGATCACCGTTTTGGAGCCACAACCAGTTGTTCACGTTGGTAATCTTTTGTGAAGGTGAGGTGAAAGTGATTAATACACACCACAGTACACACTGCACAACAACTAAATGTGTCCTCTGCTTCTAACCCATGTGACATCGTGACGCAGCAGGGGGCTGCTACTTGAGCACCCAAGGAGCAGTGCTTGAGGACAGTACCTTGCTCAGGGTACCTCAGCGGTATTTGCGGGTCCGGGACTCGAACCGGCGATCTTTCGATTGCGCCCCTAACCATTACACCCTCTGCCTGCCCCCTTTGTCTGGAACAGCCAAATATCGCACCGTGACTTTAGACTTTTATCAGTCCCCTTGGGGGGAGGGGGGGTGGATCTGTTTGGTCGAACAGCAGGAATACAGATATGAAAAGATATAAGAGCAATTACAGTACAGTTTAAAGTTACACTTACAATACTGAGCTATTTTGTTGGACAGTGTAAATGGTATATTATATGCCCATACTAGACAACGGGCATTCTGAAAATTACATGGATCACACACGAGGATTGTTTATATCCACATATACATTCTACAATGAGTTGTAGCATCGATGGTGCAAATTCAGCTCTTCCTCAAACCAGACAGCGCCGTCTGCTGGTCTGGAGGTTTGCCTAAACGGCATTTAACGCTTCCCACAAGGCTCTCTCACATTAAATGTGATCTTTTGTTGTACTCCCAGAGGGCACTTGGAACACTGTATACAGCTGGGCCCCGCCCTGCCAACTGCCAAACATCCCTGCCAAAAAGTGTTAGCTTAGAAAGCAGTAACCATATTAATGGCATACCTCGAGGAACAGGCTGGTGTCGGTGTAGAACACTCCAGAAGTGGGAGCCCAAATTCTACCGTCAACGCCTTGACAAAAAAAAAAAAAAAAACAGTGTTGGTCAGCGCAGGATGCTCCGTGGGCCACCACCCTGCACTGTCCTCCCGGTGGGTGGGTGCTGGCCAAACCTCTGCTTCAAACACCCTGATCTGCCTCCACAGGGCCTTAGCAGTTCAACTCAGCAGTTCATCTTGAGATGTTTGTTCAAGGCAATTAAAAAACACTGGGTGTGAAGGACGTAGCGAGCGGGAGCTTTGAAATGTGGCGTTGGAGCCTCTCAGTGAAATCACAGCTCCAGCACTGAAAGGAATCTGTCTGTACGCATAGTTCAGCAGGACAGGAGAATTCCTGTTCTGTGCTTTCTGTCAGATACGTGCCTGTCTTGTCATACACCGTGTTTTGTCTGTTTTCGGTATTAAAAAGTCAGGCAGGTCAGGTGAAATGAATACCCTCCCATCTGATAACTGATGTCGCTCCTCATGTCTGGGTGACAGCAGTAATACGAAGCTGGCTTGCAGTGCTTCCTTATTTGACAGGAGCGGAGGGCGCACAGGGCTCCATCTATCTGAAAGCAGAAGCTGTCTCCGTGGCGTGTGGCGGCCTGCTCCGTGGCGACGCCTGCAAGATGTTTCATATGTCGGACCACCGGGACACAAGTTGGGGGCCTTTATTGCTACTGACGGTCCAGCATATAACTACTGGGACAAGGAGCCCCACTAGGACCCATGTTGAGGGCGCCCCCCAGAGGTAGGAATGCAGCTCGAGGGCTCAGTTTGTCAGAGATGTCAAGTTCTGGCACCTTCCCTTGCTCTTGATGGGTGTCGCAACAGCAGCCTGACATCTGAGAGCAGGAGACATTAACCCGAGATGGATAGGTGCCAGAGGGGAAGCCGTGTAAACTAATTTGGAGAAGCGCAGATGGGGAGGGGCAATGTGGTGCCCGCAATGAAAGGACCATTGTGTTCTCTGAATAGCTGTCTTGTCTTGGGCACTGTCACGAATGCCCAGGAATGAGGAGCTGCTCTGTGACGGCGTGTAGCCTCGCCGTGGCTGCCAAACCCTACGTTTCTCAGTTACACACTTTTGCATAAGATTGCCGCCATGGGTGAGACCCGTTCGGCTCCTCAGGTGCCGCGTTGAGCATGTGCAGTCAGCATGGGCACATGCCGTTTCCTCGCACGATTCTTTGCTTGATTTATTACTCTGAGTGGGGAAAGTTTTCCGAAAGCCATTCCAGAGAATTCCACCGCGAGAGCGACCAGATGGATAACAATCCTTTTAAAAGTTGTAATAATTTTTTTTTTTTGTATGTAATAATAATTTATTTTTTTGGCTAGCGTTGGGGCTCTTGACCAACAGCAGCACCTCCTGGGGGGTGGAGGTATGCCGGGGGGGGGTGAGTGTTTAGGAGCAGGGTGTCAGGCCGACTCTGGTGGGGAGCTGAGGTTGCCCTCTGCCACACGGCCGCCATGTTGACACTGTAATAAATGCCAGCAGAGGTGGTACAGAAGACACACCTCGGAGATGGGGGAGCAGAGGTCACGCAGTTTGGTGGTGCAGCGGTGTTTTCCGAGAGTCCTGTTACTCACTTTCATTAACCAGCCCCCCTGAATATAAAACAAAAACATTGCAGTGTGGTCGCGTATAACAATCGCCTCTGTTCTGCCACTGCACGACCTCTACTGGCTCACCGTATAATCCGTCGCCCTTCCTCATCGGGGGGTCCGTCTGCTCACCCACCCCTGCGGCATCGCCTGCCCCCCACCTGAGAAGAGTGGCCTGGGAAAGTGAGTCCTCCGAGCAGCAGGTGGCAGCACTGTGCCAGTGGATGTATGCCGAACCTTGTTCTGGTGGGTCAAACCCAGACCTTTCCTCTATTCCAGAAGCTACAGCATTCTGGATGCCTCTCCTGCTTTATTAGTGCCTGCCCCATGAATAAAGGCATGATCTGTGAAACGGACACGCAATAACTGCAGCAGAGGTACGGTGAAATGTGAGGGACACTTTCTGTAGGTATTGTACTGGCATCTAAGACTGTGAAAAACAGGCTGTCCAATTTGATTATAGGGAGCACCCCCCCCCCCCCCCCCCCCAAAAATAACATTTTTGCACCCTCATATGTTTCTAATGCGGCATACCTGATTAGGAGCCTTGCTATACGACGGCGTTCTGGATATCACTTCCACCGATTTACCAGATATTGTCCTGTAACCGAGTACCCGTGACAGGTCACGCGGCGTCGTGGCCACGCCTGTCAGGCCGCTCACAGTTTGTTAATATTCAGCCGCAGATCCGGGCGTGACTGATTAGGCCGACTGCAGGGTCCCCAGGAAGGGGTTGGAGAATGACCCCTCCCTTCTGCCAGCTGTATGTGGGGAGGCCGCCCTATGGCACCTTAGCAGCCATAGATATGAAATTGGTGATTAAAAAACTAGACAGGTTGGTGAAAACGGTGAGACATTGAAAATGCGAGGTCTCCTTATGTGTAGTGCTTCACCGATGTGGAAATTTTGATTAACACTGATAACCAATATATCTGTGTCTAATATTAATGATACTGATAGCTGGGTAACTTGTGCTGGTAGTGTTGCTTGCCAACTGGATTAATTCTTCAATCACATCCACTCTGCAGCACATTGTCATTTTGTCACAGACGTAAACTTTGTTTGATTTGGGCGCACGACAACCTGTGAGATTTATATCTCCATGACATGGCAACATGGGCTAAAAAAACACGTCTGGCGGGTGAAACATGAGACTTAGTGTCTGTGTCAGCGGCCTCCATCCATGTAACCACCCACTCCCTATGGACTTCGGTTCAGAGGTGGGTAATCCTGGTCCAAAGAGTAAAAATCCAGACCAGGGTTTTGTTTCAACCCACTAGGTGAGCGCTCTGTGACTGAGATTCAACTGACTGGTCGAAACAAAATCCTGGTCTGGATTTTTACTCTTTGGACCTGAATTACCCACCTCTTCCTCAGTTGCCTGGAACGTTATTTGAGTGCGAACTAGGGATTGGACAGCCTCAGACTAATGCTCCATCGGCTACACTCACATAGCTGTGATGAGCTGGACGCTGGTGACCAGCGAGGTCTGGAGGGGTGCTCAGGTACGGTCAGCGAGGTATATCTACCATCATGACCAATCAGAGAGAAAATCCTTTTGTTTGCATTGTTCACACTGGAGAAAGTAAAGATTAATATTTAATTAGCTATAAGGATTCTTATGAAAGTGATCCTTTGGCAGTAACACCTGGCAGTGGCAAAAAAATTATTTAGGTTTTATATTGCACTGAAAAATGAGTATTAATTGAAGCCCGTAACTCATGGCATGGTTCCCGCAATGCAAGGTCCTCTATATTGAACAGCATGTGAGATTTTACCCCTTATGGCTCGTTTTATGTCAGAGTCGAGTTTATGTTAGATTGAACTTGATATGCGGAGGAGGGAGCCAGATGTTTGAGAAAGCGAGTGCTGAGCGCGCTCCAGCGCAGTACAGTGCGCCCTTTGTTACGGTTGTTGTTATTTGAATAGACCATGGGAAGCTGGGACACCTGATACTCATTTAGAAAGTACGTTTTGTGATATTAAAAGTGTAAGGGGAAAAAAACCTTCCGCAATAAATCAAAGCGCCGGTGGCAAACATAAATGTCAGAAAGTTATTGTAAGGCTGTTCTTTGACTAGACTTTATCTTTATTGTGTGCCAGATACGGTGAGTTTTTACTAATGGGGGGGGAATTGGACAGCAGTGGCGGGTCCCAGCTGTACCTTCCAGGAGGAGATTCTTGTGCAGCTGATTCGTCAAATAGTTCATACAACCCTCTCTTACCCCAGGACATCTCAACCCCTTTCTGGGGTGCCATGGTACCCCTCCAACCTTCTCTTACCCGGGACATCTCGGCCTCTTTTGGGGTGCCGTGGTACCCATCTGACCCTCTCTTACCCCGGAACATCTCGACCCTTTTCTGGGGTGCCGTGGTACCCATCTTGACCCTCTCTTACCCTGGGACATCTCGGCCCCCTTCTGGGGTGCCGTGGTACCCATCTTGACCCTCTCTTACCCCGGGACATCTCGACCCTTTTCTGGGGTGCCGTGGTACCCGGGACATCTCGGCCCCTTTCTGGGGTGCCGTGGTACCCATCTTGACCCTCTCTTTCCCGGGACATCTCGGCCCCTTTCTGGGGTGCCGTGGTACCCATCTCACCCTCTCTTACCTGGGACATCTCGGCCCCTTTCTGGGGTGCCGTGGTACCCCTCTGACCCTCTCTCCTCTCTTACCCCGGGACATATCAGCCCCTTTCTGGGGTGCCGTGGTACACATCTGACCCTCTCTTACCCCACTACTTCCCCCACTTTCTGGGATGCTATGGTAGTTGTCCGAACCACTTTACCCTGGTACTTATCTGCTCTGCTCCTGGGGTGAAAGAATTAAATTTTCAGCTAAATATTTTTTTCCTGTGACAATGGTTTAAATTTTTTCATTATGTTTTGATTTAGTTTGTGATGTTGAATCATATATTTGAAAGCAAAGGCTTTTTGAAAATCTTACCACCAGGGGGCATTAATCCACTGTTTATTCTCCTGTACCAGTTTTGTACTCTCCACCACTTGAGCCTTCCACTCTTTTGACCTCTCAGAAACATGCTAACACTCAAACAGCCAGTTTGCGCCATAAAAATATGTATTCTTGTTCTTTATTTTGTTTTCCAGATTGGTTACCTGCCACCAAATTAGATTTGCCAAGCAAAGCTTAACGCTCAGCATGATATCATCGCAATACTCGAGCAGTTTGAAAGGCCAGTTATGTTTCAGTTCATTCTTCATATATAATTCAACCATCCACTCCAGGCATCCACCTGGACCTGTCTTCCAAATGAAAGGAAAATCTCGCACGGCTCCGAATGTACCATACCTTGGATGTAGTCAGTGTGCTTCCAAATCTGTGAATACTTCTGCAATAAACCCACTTCGGAAATAAAACGTAGTCCAGCGGTTAACAAAGCGGTTATGGAACTAGGAGCAGGGAAGCGAAAATCCCTGCAGGGCTTTCTGCAGCTGAACTCATTAAAAAAAGATCCAGCTGCTACAGGCAGGACGATGACGCCTTCGTCAAGCGTGTGGCTGTTTGTGTTTTGGTTTAAAGTCCTCTTTCTCTCACATCTCCCTATTCCAGTGGGCAGGTTTCCTCCATCCTGCCAAAAAGACGTTTTTTTCCATACTCGCACCCGGATTGTTTCATCTGCAGGGGAAGACACAAAATGTATATTGACTGCAGAACAAGGTTTTTTTTTGGGGGGGGGGGGTGTGGACCCGGGTCGATTGCTCCTTTCATGATGTCACCGAGGGGAATAGCAATGAGCCGGTTGCTCAATAAGGTCTCAGTAGGACTGCTCTGCATTTGAAGAATAGGCATCAGCTTGAGCTGTTACTATGTAATCAGACCGTGAAACACTCACGCTTCCCGCCGTCCAACATCAAGTCCCACAGGAAAAGGATCCGAAGATGGAGCAAAGGCACGCAGTGCGCATACACAGCGATTAAAGGCCAATGACACCATGGGAACTAGCCCCGTTACAAGCCAATCCACGTCTGATGTTCTGTTATTTCCAGTTTATCCCTTTTTTTGGAAACATGTTTTGTCCCAAAGCAGAATGGGTGGAAGGTGTGGCTGTTTAGAAATCCTATTAGTGACCCTGATAATTGACCTGGATTCAGTTTACTAACAAGTTGATCCTGTGGTTTCGTAAATCAGTCATTAGGAAAAGTAATCCGTTTCACACATAAACTATGGACATTGTCTGGAGAATCAGGTCCGGACATTTTCTGGAGTCGCCTTTTCGCATGTGGCACGTGGCACTGATTGTCCCTGTGCGACGCATTCACACCTACTAGAAATACTGTGGTTGGTTTAGATGAGGGGAGGCGCGTTGGTAGAGCATGCAGGAGGCACGGCATGAAACTGGAAATTGCCGTGTGCCCTTCACAGCACAACTGACAGATGGTCCGAAATCCTGTTGTCTCTCCAGTTATCCTTGTTCGTTTGGGTCTTCTTTGGGTAAATGACCCTTCATCGCCGCCCTTGAATGTTTGTTTTCTTCCATTTTCATGCCAATCGCATGACAGGAACGTCATCAATGTGCCCACTCGCTCGCGGTGAATTCTCCGGAATTCTCCCTCCAAACGCTTGGGGGTCAATCGCAACTACCCGGACATGGTGCTAGGGAGCTAGCAGGGTAAAGTCCATTTGCGTTCACACATATAGCTCCTCTCAGTAATGTCTAGAAAAATTCAGGGTAGCAGTGAATGTATGAAAGTGGCTTTAGAGTCTCTCCCACGATTTAGAATTACAGTTTAATTTACTCCATATAGCACGACACTATGACGCTGTAAAATGGATGGATGGATGCATCGTATTTAAAGACCGATTAGCCTTCTGTCAGTGTCCAAGAAACAGAGGTGTGGTGCTTTTCAAAGGTTGACCTTCTGAGTTAGAAGTAGTTTCCGTGGTGTGATTGAGGTGTCTGAGGGTGCAGGGTGGACGGTTATTGGCTCTGTACTAATGCCTCAGTGACGCTGGTCGATGGCACTTGTCAGGAAAACTAGGCTCCATCACCTCTCTGAGACCAGCTCTGAGAGTCAGGGATGCAGCTTAAGGAAAAATGGGAAGCTCAGTCACTCCTGTAACTTTGTGACATGTTAATATCAAGCTGTGCGAGGGACCGTGCTGGTTTTACGCATCTGAGCTCCCGTCTTACGGCTGGAGACTCTGATGTGCACCTTCCACATGGCAGTCCGTGAATGTGTGAGGATTATACACAGGAGCCCAATATTGTTTGTGATCAAAGATTAATTTCTATGTATGTAACTAATTGAACATAATTACTACGTGGGTGAGAGGTGCTGTGTTTGTGTTTTAGCCTTGTGCTTTGTTCTCTGTGTTGAAGAGTTGGATGTCAGAGGGACTTTGGAATGCCAGAATGTGGCAAGCTCACCTCAATCTGTCACTCCACCGTGTCCCCCTCACCCCCCCTCCTCATGTGACCAGGGCTGGGCAGGTCAGCGCATTGGCCAGGGCAGTGAGGGGAGCTGAAATCGGCCACACAATCTGAGGAAAGGCAGCCAATTGGGCATACAATGGCTCCCACATTGGAAATGACATGCAAACAATGCCTTTCGGCGATGATGCTCAAATGCCCAACATCGCAGGAACAGGCTATTACTTGAACTCTTTTCTTCTGCCTTCCCACCTAATTATGGCTGTGTATACTGGAAGTTGCTACCCTATTAGCCGTGCTGATTGCTCTGTCAGTTGACATGTTGTTTTCTGTCTCTCCTGAATAGCAATGCAAACAGGAATGTGCGCCCCGCCCTGGGAGAAGGACGTGGGCCATGCTGGCAGGTGGAGTGCGGGCGGTGCGGGGGATCGTTTACCATGGCGATGTGCCTTCGGCAATCTCCAGAGCAGTGGAGATGCACTGGGTGCCGTTTTCGGGTTCTGCGAGTTGACCTGTATGCCCTGCGGTCTGACACTCCTTTGTCTTCTTGCAGCTGTTTTTGCCCCTGGGTGCATGCCGGCTCTGACTTTGGGGCAGTTTGGCTCTCCCAGCTTCCCTGCTCTTCCTCCTCAGTCAGCGGCTCCAGGCGGCTGGTCCCTGTGACCCTCGCCGCGTCCTCTGGCACTTCCTGTTGTCACCCGTCTGCCTCGCTCCCTCTACCCTGCTCCCCCCTGCCCAGGTCACCCCCCTGGACCCTCCTCCCCCTCTTCCACTGACTTCCTTCCTTCTGTTTCACCTTCTGCACCCCCGCTCGCCGCCCTCCTGTCTCTCTCCCATGGCGTGTGCCTTGGCATGACCCGAAGAGAACATTCCATGTTGCCTGGCTAACGCACGTCTCGGGGCACAGCGCCATGCACACAGGCGTCTGTAGGGAGTCAGGGGGGCATGCCCCTGAGGCTCTGTGGTAAGCCTGTAGATCTGCATGCCAGCATCCAGCCAAACACGCCTTTCATTGACTGTATAATCCCCACGTCTCCCTCTATATATATCTGTGTCAACATTGCACTGTACTCCTCGGAATCACTCGACTACACACCTATCCTGCCCGGCTAGCCCCTGAAGTTTTTTCCTTGCTGTTTGTGTCCATACTGTGACCATCTCTCATTCTCAAACCCACCCTCCCCAAGTCATCTTCGAGGCCCCACATTCGACACCTCTGTGGCTGAATGAGCAGCAGGTTGACAGAGCTGTTCCAGTACTCTTGTACTCTCAGATATCTGTCTAGCCCGTGCGGTTTCCGCCTGACAGATTCTGCATGCTGGCTTTGCTGATACGGTCTCATCTGCCTTCCAGGGTCCCCTGTGCCAAGAGAGCAGCATCTGCCATGGGACAAGATCCCAAACTGAAGCCTGCTCAGCGCTGCCCCTTACTGTGCGTGTCTGAGCATTGCACGCCATTTTAGCAACACGACCATTTAGTGGGCAAGCGGAAATAAGACATTTTAATCAGAAAGCGGTTGAATTGGGAAGGTTTGATTCCCATCAGCAATCGACACACGCAGTTCCTTATCAGATCTCCCGCTTCCTCATAAAGTGAGCGCAGACTATTTGTAGCTGTTGGTCGCCCTCCAACCAGGCCAGGCCTAGATAAAAGAGGGCCAACAAGCGCCTGTTTATTTGCCTGAAAAACGCAAACAGGGGACATTCTGAAGCGTGTCCCAGTTCACACCAGCAGCCGGCATGTCTGGAATGTTGTTCTTGCCCTAAACCAAGCAGCAAATCGCTCTCAGCTACTGCTAATGGCAGCTATTTTCCAATTCTTATCATTTGGGATAATCAAGTCTGGGACTAGGAAGTTCCCCCTCCCACCTTCCTCCCAATAGATTTGGATGAGGGTTATTGCTAAATCTCAAAAGTGATTAAGGAGTTATCTCCCCCTTTTGGCTCGGATAAGGACAACGGCCAGAACCCGGCCTGTGCTTCTGTGAAATGGCTGACTGTCTGCACCCCCTCTCCTGATGGCTCTGTGCCTCA
>JAODKL010000027.1:19750714-19765238 GCA_026780765.1 Petrocephalus schoutedeni | reverse complement strand
CATGACAAAAAACACACATCTTCTTCATATTAGTTGGAAAATGGAGATGAAAGGTGATGCTGGATGTGAGGGCTAAAGGCCGTCAAAGTAGCCTGCACTCAGCGCACATTGACACCTATATAAACACGCCCGGTGACAAAGGAAAACACCAGCCGATTGGCCAAGTTTACGCTTAAAACAACACCGTTACTTAAAATGCTTGCTCCCCGTTCGGAAACGAGACTCCGCGGCCAGATCGCGTTCGAGCTGCATGTCGGCGTCAGTACAGTCCCTACGCACGTCCCGTGTTCGAGGCCGCTGTCCCATAGTCAGATCCTCGGTGCGGTGCAGTTCGGTTTCTGTAACGACCCCCCCCCCCCACCGGCTCAGCTCCACCACGTGCACGCCCAGGACATTCTGATCTCTTCACCAGGAGCTGGTGTTAGCGGCGCGCACCGGATCCGAGCGGCTGGATACTTCGACACTTAATAATGGTCGCTGGTCGAATCGCGCAGCCAGAGTGCCCCGCTGCTTTCTGAACAACAGATGCTATCCAGCGTGATATTTTATTAACCAGCCATCCCTATGCTCTCTTCCGCCTGCTTCTTCATCTTAAACTGGAAACACATTTTTGGTGGAGTGTGTGACAAAGTGCACGGATTTGCCAGGAATCCTGAGGCAAAGATAAAAGTTTTTTTTATTATTTTTTTTTTTGTTTCCCCTCCTTCGCTGTTACGGATACATGTGCGGATGATTATTGATGTAGTTAAATAACGGGGTTTACATGTGTAGGGCCTTATCAGCAGAATTATCAGTCTCGCCAGAGAGCGGGAATATTATTTATCATCTGGCAGGTTTGGAGCATGAGCCGAAGTAAGCCGCCCTGGAAAGTGAACGCCTTGCTCTTCTCGCCCGGCAGGGCGGCCTCCCAGTAGACGGATCGCGGTCGTGTCGTGGAGGCAAACGCAGCCAGCACACCCCATCCTGAGAAACGCGCCCCGTGGGAGCCTGCATACCGGGAAGCGAACAGCGCCGAGGTCCTGCCAGGACCAGAACTCTCAGCTGATAAGAGCTCAGTGCACACGAGACACACTACAGGTCTGACGCCAGTGGCCTGGGATGTAAACAGCGTCTCCTTTATGTGTCCCAAGCTGACCGGCAAATTCTGGGGTGGGGGGGGGGGGCTGTGTGGCTCAGTGGGATTGAACTCTTTGCCTGTGATCAGAAGGTCACCAGATCAAATGCTGGGGGCCAATGGACTGACGCAGTCCTTGGGCCCTTGAGCGAAGCCCCCGACCCACAACTGCTGTAGGGCCACTGATACTTTCCCCCCGAGGATGAACGACGCATCACTGTTTTTTTCTGGTTGGGTGCCTGTAGGTTCAGGTAAAGCTCAGCATGGTCTTACCCAGGACGTCTAGCCCATTCTTAATGCCTTTTTTTAAAAGCAGGCATTTTTCAGACCAGCCCTCATGTTACCTTGGCTTCCGGAAGTGTCTGCTTCACCACGGACATGCCGGAAGATGTGAATAACATGAAGGAGGATGCTTCAGGGTTATGGTGAGGGTGGGAGCCCGGGTGAGACGGCTGTACCAGTGGGTAATGCTGCCACGTTACCCGCATGGGTTTGGATGCACGGCCCCCACCTTGAGAATCAGGGCCGTCCCTCAGCAGGTAGCGGGCAGGGGGCGGGGTTTAGCGGGGTATCACGGAGACGACCGCTCCTCTGCACGCTGGTGTAAAAAGAGCTTCTTCCGCTGGGCTAACCATTACACGAAGAGTGACTTTTTATTAAAATTATGCAAAATAGCTCCGTCATGGTAATGACGTCATGGTAATGACGTCATGGTAATGATGCTGATGGGGGTGTGTCCAGAGACTTTGCTGGCGCTCACTATGGAACCTGTAACATGTGCTGGCCAGACAACCCCCCTGCCCAAAACCCGGGGGGGGGGGGGGGGATTTAAGGAAGTCAGTCTCGAACGTGGCACCCAGTGCTTGAACATGGCGACCACCCCTGCCTGTACGCTGATTAACACACAGATGTGTCCATCACATGTCCCTCACACGCCGGGATCTGAGAACCATCGGTTGGGGGGGGGGGTGATGGTACCGGTGCGTTGGAGGGCCAGTGTAAATCACAAGCACTGAATGCCTGGCTTTATCTGCTGCTTACACCCAGCTCTCCATCATCAAAAGAAAAAAAAACTATCTGTGACTCAGCCAGCTGTCCATTTTCACACTCTTATCACTGTTTTACAATTTATTCACCTCAGAAGAGATGTGTTTTGTAAAGCTGAGTTTTATCCTGTGAAACATGCACTCGTATCCCCAGTGGGGCGGCCTGTCAGTGAGTGTGTCTCTGTCCCCGTCGGCGTGCTTCCAGGTGACAGTTCGACCCTGGCCCCCCGGAGCGCGCTCTCCCCTCGGAATGTCGGGAATTATCAAATGATTCACACTCTCACTCGCGCCACGCAAACTTAATTAATTAATCACATTCGCTGGAATTCTCTCCCAGTCTCACTGCTTTCCTTGGAAGGGCTTTAGCCCCGAATTTCCCATAGTGAGATTTCTACCAAAAAAGAGACGGAGCACAGGAATAGCCGTGCTCAGCGGTGATTCATGGGTAGAACACGCCCAAGCTCCCCGGCACACACACTGCCCGCGGTGACGTTTCGGGCAAACTCCAGTAATCCTGACTCTGTCTTTCCCATAATCCCTTTCACGCTCCCCTGTCTGACGTAACGCTATTTATGCCTAAACAGCAAAATAAAAGAATCCATGGTAAGCACAGCAAACTGTGCACCTGATATGGTTACTGATAAGTTCCCGCGCTGCCGCTGTATCAGAGTAGCCTCATGACCACCAGCCTTCCAGTGAGGACGGGGCACAGTCCCATGCAATGTTAACATAATTTACAAGGCGATAAAATAGCCAATGGAAAAGTGTGGCTCGCTCGCTCTCTTTCTCTCTCTCTCAGATATCGGGGCAGCGAGTGGCGGCCGTGGGATTCGTGTGATCTGAGAGGGACTTTGGAAAGCATATGAGTCTGATAGGCTGTCCAAATGACACTTTGTAATGCAAACACCTAAGACCAACCAATCGCCAGAGAGGTCCCTTCTCCTGGCAAGCTCATTTTGGCACGTGTGGGGCCTGGGTGAAGGCTCCATGCCATTTGCCATCACTGAAACCACGGTGTCCCTGTGGTTTGGGGGCCCCCTGTTGGTCACAAACAGTCATTATACTAGGGCAGGGGGGCTAAGTGACGTTTTGAGCGGGGCCCCAGGAATCACAACTCCACCTCTGGCTGTGCACAGGGTGTGGTGCCTGGGGGCAGGGGACTCCGCGTGTCACATGTCACCATCCCTCTGATGTCACCAGGTCTCTATTGGGATCCCCCCCAGTTTTACGTACAGTTTGGGGGATTCCTGGCTGTAATCAGATCCTCCTCTCTTTTGATTTATTACAGTCATCAGAAGCAACGAAAGGTGGGCGAGAGTCATTGAGTTATTTTCTAGAGAGCTGCTGAGCGCTTCTCGGGTGTTACAATAAGCACGTGGCCCTTAGTGACCCAAACGCAGAGGGATCCATGGATAGAGGGGGCGTCCGTGCAGCAGCGCATCGAAATGCGCGTCTGAAACTCAGCTGGCAGTGGGACTGCGCCTTTGAAAAATTGCAAAATCGTTTCGAAATCTGTTCTGGAAATGCATCAAGCTCTGACTGAAGCGAAAACTCCCATTCTTTAAAACGGGGTCACACTGGGCCGGGGGGCGGGGGGGGGTTGTGTCGATGGGCCGGATGGGTCCGCTTCCCCTTTTTCTGATTTATATCCGGTGAGATCGTTAATTGGCATGTGGTGTTTTTAAGCACGTGTGTAGCGGAGCACACGGCAGGCCCCCGTTAGCGTGTTCACTGACGTATGACAAAAAGCAGGCGTGTAGTGTTCAGTCCTCTGTCTTCTGAAGGGATCCAGAACATTTTTGGGTAGCAGAACCAGGACACACGCACACACCTGCCTTGAAGAGCCTGACAGGTGGCCGTGACATCGCCGCGACGAGGGTCCTGCTGCACACGCAAATTATATGTCCTGGGTTACCGTGGCAACTCTGCGATATCTCAGCCCCCGAGTTCCTCCAGGTGGCTTTGGCACTCTGCGGGACATCCCATATGAGCTAACACCCTCCAGAACACGTTCCAGGTGTCACACGTAAATACGGTAGCAAGCAAACTATGGTCTGACTCGCCAGCCGGTGTGACCCCCCCCCCCCCCAGCAAGCATAAGGGTGGGGAGGGGCTGGATCATGCGTAATGCTACCGGTGCATGTTAATGGTTGTGAACGGAACCGGGTGCGTCCGTGATGGGGAACTCCCGTAATCGCTCCGTCCACCTGCATCTGGCATACCACATTGATAGACAGCAGGATCACTGAATCAGGAACACACACAGAGCGCAAAATCAGCCTTTGCTTGTATTTGAAAGCCAGGATCAGTGGGGCCAGGCAGCCCATGCAGAAATTAGCAAGGATAATCAAAATGCTAATCACCCTCCCGGGTCCCCGGGCCATGTTTCTGACTCCTTCAGAAGCTTCTGGAATTGCATTCTCTTTGTTTTTTTTTTTAAAACAAGTTCTCTTGTCTTCTAAAACATGTAGCGTGGCCTGTGTTTGCATGTACGTGTTGGGATCCATTCAGCCCTGCCATGTACAAACTAGCGGCCAAGAGCTCTGGGCAGATGAGGATCGAGGGGTTTGAATTACGCCCAAATGTTTGGTTTCTGCAGTCCACTGAGACTATGTAAAATTAATGGAATTCTGCACGGCTTCCAGGCTCGTCCTGTGAAAGTGTGGGATTCTGTACGACGGCCTGTGACTCACACTCGCAACAAGCCACGAGCGAGAAAAAAAGCAAAACGTCTAATAAGTGTCTGGGATCCTTTAATTCTGGCTTTGGTGTTAATGCACATCAGCTGTGATTTTCAGGCCAGATCAGTCAGCAGGAGTTCCCTGCTGGGGCATCATCAGGGACAGCGCAGAGGCCTCTCTCTATGACAGTAACTCCCCCAGAACATACTGCAGCTAAACACGCTTTAAGACGATCAGTCAGGATCAGCCTCGATCCGTAACGCAGTTCCCTGCTGCTGGAAACAGCCTGGATGACCTTCCCATCCACGCACCGCCTTCTTGTAAATGGTTTATCTGACAGACACAGTTTCCATATTTCTAGGAAGCTCAGAAATGCTTAAGTTAGCGTCGTAAGTATAATGGCTCGGGACCTGTTCCCACAAGCTCATGAACTCGAAGGCATCCGACAGGAGAGCTGAGTGCTAATTGGATCGTGCTAGTTTACACCATGCCTTGGGAATGGGAAAGGTGACCAAGGGCGTGTTTCCCAAAAGCGTTGTTGCTAACTACATTAGCAACTTACATAGTTAACCGTGACACTGAATGGGTCCAACTAAGTGAGTTGCTAATGGGAGCTTTTGGGAAACTCACCCCGGGTCGTCGCTTACGACGGCTTGTTAAAGCCCACAGGCCACCCTGACGACCTCTCTGTTTTTCCCCCACATGGAACCGAAGGACGTAAAACCCGAAACCTACAGTGCTAACAGATGCAGACCCCGTTCTCTTCAGGTGCCTGTTGCATTAGCAAACCTGAAAAACAGCCTGGAGACCACCTTTGTATGGCCTCCTCTGCTTTTATAAAGCTTCACGGTTAAGGTTGGAGAGCTTTAATTCCAAAAGAAAGCTGTCACAAGGCAGACAGCATTGCAAATGTGTACATATAGTATATGTCTGTCACCGGGCTTTCCCTGTTAGCGTGTTTCTTTATGCTAGCATGCCGAATTCTCGTATTGTACAAAGTGTCCTGGTCCCACTGACCCCAACAGAAGGTCCCTGGGATTCCCCATAGCTAAATCTGAGGGTGTGTCCTACCAACTTGGGTCACACTCTGTATAACTATGCGACTCTACATTTTCCTTTCCTCCATAACACCATCATTCCCTTTCAAAAGTTCAGAAAAAGAGCAGATTAGTTTTTATTAGTGATTAGGGGGCAGGTCACGGTTTTAAGGTGGTGTGTTCTTCCAGTCTAAACACACCACCGGTCACATGTCGAGCGCTCGATCAGATTCCTAACTTCTGTCTGCCGTGGAAACCTGCAGTCAATTTTGGGAATTTGTGATTGGCAGGTGGGTCAAATTTTGGATCTAATCCTGGTCTAGTGTTTGTCCAGCCCCCCCCCCCCATCCCCCCCAGCTCGTGTGGCTTCGCCCTGCCCTGGCCCTGACTAGCCCAGGGGCCAATGCCCTTTCTGACACAATGGAATTAAGCCCTCTGGGAGAAATGGGCATAACTGGTGTTCATTGGCTGGACCAGCCATGGGAGATGTTCCACAGGCGTGTGGGTGTCCTGGTGGCAGAGGCGTCGTCCAGTCCCGGTCTCCTTCAGTGAGACCTGCTCACTCCACTTGCCTCTTATGCTATTTGTTAGTATTTGATAACTGCCGTGGCCTAACTCTCGTTATTGCATTACGCACGCCCCGCCTTGCGGAGTGCCTTGGACGTGGTCTGAAAGGACACAAGCCCCCCACCAGCACCCTAATTTCATTTCCGGAGGGATTCAGAGGTCCGGGGGGGTGGGGGCAGAGTAGGCCTCGTTAACCCCTGCAACATAATCCACTTCTTTTGCACGGGGGAGGGCGGCTCCTGTCGCGCACTGGGGGCGGACCTTTGAAGGCACAACGAAACTCGAGATTTATTTGGAATTGACGGCAGCCCTCGGGGTGAACGGGGCAGCACCTGAATCGAATTCCCCGGGTCGGGCTGGGCCTGGTCACGGTTGCGTTGTGCTAATAGCTGCTGATTGATGCTAGGCATAAGATCACGCTAAGAGGGAGCGATCTGTGCTGTTATTATGTTACCGCTGCTCTCTGGCATGCTGCAGGTGGAGGTCAGCTCAGCTACATACATACTACCAAAGTCAGTGTGTGACCTAACAGCACACTTTAACAAATGCCACACATACATAACATGTCATTGCAACAGTGTTCATAAGAAGCCAGACGTCAAGTCTATTCTTAACTAACAAATAACATGCAAAACCCGGGCCGGGTGGTCTGTAATTTGGTGAGAGTTGCCATTCCAACCTCACACATTATAGTGTTTTCTCAGCAAACACACCCTCTTTTGGCTTGTACGGCTGGGGGTCATAATCGGGAGCCTGCCGACAGATTGAGGAAGGTTAACCACCTCAGCCTTCAGCAGTAGCCCGGCACCTGGGGGTGGGGGGGGTGGGGGGGGGTTTGACCGAGGTTAAGCAGCAAAGCTGAGTGGGATCGAATTTAGGAGCAAATTCAACTTCCTGTCAAAGGGCAACAAGCTCAGAGGAGATACAGAATTATTACTTTTAATCTCTCAGAACTGAAAGGGCGTGCTAGAGATTGCAAGAGAGTGGAAGGGAGTGTGAGAGGAAAAAGTGACAAAGTGAGTGTGACAGTGACAGAAAGTGAGGGTGTAAGAGAAAGTGTGAGAGAGCAACAGAAGGTGAAAGTGAGAGAGAGGGACAAAGTGAGTGACAAAGTGAGGGTGTAAGAGAAAGTGTGAGAGAGAGGGATATAAAGAAAGAATGTAAGAGTGACAGAAAGTGAGGGTGTAAGAGAGAGTGTGAGAGCTACAAAAAAGTGAAAGTGTGAGAGAGAGTGACAAAGTGTGAATGTGAGCGAGTGCTACAGAAAATTAGTGTGAGAGTGTGACAGAGTGAGAGTGTGTGACAGTGTATGAGAAACAGAGAGAGTGAGACGGTGTGTGCTAGGGCTGAATCTTCTGTATTTGCCTTTTACTCTAGGCCGGCACAGGAAAAGAGCGTGGGCCAGGCTAGTCCTTGACACCAGAGAAACACCCCAGAAACATGCTAAGTGTGCAGAGTGTGACCCCACGGCACTTGTTATTTTGTCAGGTAGAGAGCGGGCTCCGTGTTTCACCTCATAAAACGTTACGGCGATTTAACTAAAAACTGTCGCTTGGGTCATAAAACCCCATTTAGGGCTCAGCAAGCCCCCCCAAGAGGGAGACCTGCAAATCAAACTAATAATTAAATAAATAAAGCAGCACAGTCATTGGTCAGAGATCAGAGGCCAGCAAACGCAGACAGCCCTGTCGCTAGTAAACGAAAACCACATGCGAGCCTGGCTGACAGCAGGGGGCGCCCCCAAGAGCAACCGCGACGCTGAAGCTGAAGCCGTCGCCACTGACTCCGTTATTTTTGGAACTTATAAGCCTGTGTGACGAAACGGGGACAGTGTGCGGGGTCTGTGGCCCTCGTGTGCTGGTGACCTCGTGCCGCTGTAACTCACGCATGCTGCTTTAGGCACGAGTATCACATCCAAAACGACTTACTTATTTATCTTACTTATCGACAGGGAATCTCCAGTCCTTCCTGTGATGTTAATGGTTCTAGCCATCTGGTGCACTCTGTGGACAACCTGGCTGTGCCATGGCCTTTTGGGATGTTGCAGAGATCAATTCGGGAATAACACGTTTTTCCGAAAAAGCTAATTCTCATCTCGCCCAGCAGGCTCAGGGGATTGCATCAGAGAGCAAGGGGCCTAAATCAGAGTGGTGTGTGTCTCGATGGCCCGTGAAGAGCAAGCCAGGCAAACGTGCCCAGATGCATACGCAAGCATGCACACGCACACATGCATGCACACATGCATGCACACTGCAGGTAAATCATACCTGCGCTCCCTGACGCCTTTCCATCGCTCAAAACGACGTCGTTTGTATTGGCTCGTTTATGGCTGAGAGGAAATAATGAGGTTTTATTGTCTTCCGTATCTGGGTGCTCGTTTACGTGCGTGGGGTGCTCAGGCCGTGGGAGGTGAGGGCTTGGCCTCCATGTTTCAAGAACCGGTCAGAGTTTGCGGGGGGGGGGGTTCGAAATGACCAGCCTGTCTTACGTCACCCATTAAAAGAAAGAAAACCATGAGGAAAAGTACTATTACGGCGGGGTCTAATCTGCGGCCCAAACTGGCCCCCGCGTGGAGCCGGGCAGGACGTGACCCCCATGGTCCAGTCCTGACAGGAGCACGCTTTACTCTGGCTTTACGTCTCCTTTAGACAAAACAGCAGCCCATCACAGAATCACTCGTGTCTTTTTCTGTTTCTGACTTTTTGGGGAGTAGATCACACAGAGTGGCTTCCTGCTTCTCCCTCTCACTCCTCGTAGGAGCACTAATGGCGCTGGACTCGTGAATAAATGGATAAAAAACCCTCTTCTCTCACAGGCCTTATTCTGTACCGTTTTCCTCTGGAAATTCACGCTTCCTCCCGCCTTCAGAGCATGCCAGCCAATCAGCAGACAGGGTCTCTCCGGTAGCTGAGTGAATGTGAACATTACTTGCCCCCCCCCACCTTTATTAACCAAAATGTAATAAATCAGGAGCGATTCAACCTCTGACTGGCAGGCAGAAAGCACTGTTAAATCACTCCACTATTGCAGGGCCCGGTCCGAATAGGAAGTGCTTTGATTTGATTAGAAATATTCAGCCCTGGCTCACATTAGAACCATTCTAATCAAATTAAACAGAGTAACGATTTAAGCAGGGAAAGCTCCTGTCTCGCGCGGGGTTTGAGCAGAAGCAGCCCCCTGCCAAAGTGTATTTGTGCGCATTTCAGCTCTGCATACATGCCTTTGTGAGAGTCCTTTCTGGGCCTGACCCAGGAACTCTGCCCTGATCTGGTTCATTGTTTTACTTTTGTATCATTTAATGGAATCGGACTTGTTCCTGTTGCTGACTCCCAGCGTACGGGGAAGATAGGAGGGGGACTGGGCTTGTGGGGGCCTGGAGCGACCATGGGGTCCTGATGGAGATGAGGGTCACAGCTGCTCTGGCGTGAGGGCGGGGGCCCGGCCCCCGAGGGCCTCAACTCCTGGGTAAGGTAGCAGGGGTATGTCCCCCACCCAGGACCACGGCTTGGACTCCCTTTTTTCTGGAATGTTCTGCGTTCCGGCCCACTCCCCACCACCCGACGCAATATTCCACCGTTCCTGTGTGATTGGGGGAAAATATCTAGCGATGAGTTTTTTTTTTCTGATACATGTGGATCCAATCAAAAACAGGCGGTCAGCAGCTCTGAAATATTTTTATTTTAATTTGTTGTAAGTAATTGCAAATTAAAGTATCGCCCTTCGCTTATTTGTTCCTGATGGCTCCTCCGTAGCAAAGGATATAATCGTCTTTCAGCACCTTTGATTTGTCTTACTGTACCAGGGGAAATCATTGGACTCATTTCACATATTTATAGTCTTGGAGCATTATGGGTAGGTCAAAAATGGCTTGATTACATTGTGATTAAAGCCACCTGCTAATTATTCATAGATTTGGGGACTGAAGCAGTGCCCACATGGACATCAGAGAGCAGGAACGTGTTTAAATACACCTGGGGATGTGAGTTGCTACCCCAACCCGCCATGGGCATGGGCGGCTGCTTTTATTATAAACCCCCTTATAGGGGGCGCCACTGGGGTCCAAGCCAAAAATGGAGACAGTTTTGTTGGGGTTCAGTCTGACTGAGTGTGTTGATCAGTTGGGAGTAGGGTGACTAAGGGGGTGACCTGCAAAGGAAACCTCACTCCCCTGAATCCCTGATTGGGCCTTGATATTGGAACTTAAGTATTACTGCCTGCAGAATCCTAAGGAAAGCGGTGTGAGCTTTGGCTCGCTCCACGTGACATGAGGTCGCCCTCTGCTGTGGACTATTAGACAGGAAGTACATCTTTGGCTAGGGGGTGGGGATGCCGGCATTATGAAACACTTGTGCTTCTCTTAACCATGCATGACAAAGGTCAGTCAGAAAGACTGCTTATTGCCTCATTAGGCGTCTCATGAGCCAAAATCAGCATCATTTGTGCTGCCTACTGCATCTCTGTGGATGAGTCTGCCGCGCGCGGACTCACTCCGCGTACCAGCCAGCTGAGGGCTCTTTGTCTGAACGCAATAAACGAAACACCAGTGGACTCCAGAGGCTCCGTTCGTTTGCTCTTTCTGAACATCGCCATCCTGAGCGTTTCTCCTTAGATCGACATGTGATGTAATTGTTTTCTGCGAATGGCTGCTTGAAAAATGACTTCGCCCTCCCCTGACATGGAGAAAACGTGGGCGGGAGGCCTGGGCCAGTCGAATCGGACCTCCAATATGGACCCGATTAGACCATTGGCTTCATGTTCCGGCAACTCCTGGTAGTTTAAAAAAATGTGTGTCTCACTCTCTCTGAAGTGCAGTGTTTTACAGGCATAAGGAACTGAGAGCTTATCTCCCAGAGTCATGCATTTAGCACATGGAGGGTCCACACAAAGTTATCCCACTTGGGCCTTCCCCCTCCGAGGTCCCTGTTTTACCCCTGGCCTGTACTCCATTTTGCTTGCAGAATTATTATTTTTTTAAGTTCTGTTATAACGCCATTCATAATCACACCATTTCACTGAAATGGAAAGATCTATATTGTTATCACTGCAAACCTACCAGTATAACAGATGCTGTATAGTGGTGAAACCAATAAAACAGCCTGTGTTTAACAGCGAGTTTTAAGCTCTTGCTCCTCACTTTGTGTGTCCTGTCATGGTCTGATGTTTTTTCGGGCCCAACTAATGAAATCATTGCTAATTTATTCCCAGCATGCCCCAGGTGACCTCATGTAAAGGATATGGCCGTTTTAACGACTATGATTTCATTCCCCGTCTCTGATAATGAGTGTGTCCTCACCCGCGGACCACCGTCCCTGTGAGAGACCGCAGAAAGGTTAATTAAATCGCTGGCGTCACTTAACTAAGTCTGATGACTAAACAAGTGAGCATGACTTCCTTGCCTGGTTTGGGACCTGCCATCTCCATGGAGATCACACAGCAGCGGGGTACATGGCGGGGCGGGAGGGGGGGGGGCTTGGGGGAGAGGGTGCTTAATGGTGCCAATGTGTCTCCACACTTCCCCTCCTCCCAGGGGTGGTTGGTTTCAGTGGCCTCACCCAGTGATATGGAGGTATGTGTCACTGGTGTGGCTTTATGGGTACAGCAGCAGGGTCCTGGGAGCGGGGGCACTTTAGAAGGGCACTCCTGGTTAGCAAAGTACACACAGAACCTGCCCCCCTCTGTGAAAATGCAGTACTATGTCAATGCTGTTATCCTCTGCTTATTGGGCCCCCCATTATTTCTATAAAGGGACCTTGGAAAAATGCTTTAAAGGCATTTTACGGCCATGCTGAGGGCTACTTGTGCAAACGGTGAGGATTTATCACTGCGAGCGGGCTCCTTCCCCGCCCGCTTTCCGTGGACAATGCCGGCCCTGCGCCCCCGGTCAGGCATGGATTCCCACGAAACGATTGGCCACGTCCGCCTGTCCAGCATTCTGCTTCCGTTCCCGGGAAAGCTCCGGGGGGGGGGGGTCGTAAAAAGCAGAGCAGAAACACCTGAAAGTGAGCATGGAACAGTGGTCCTCAGGCAAACATCGCGTTTATGTGGCCTATAAACTCGCTATATATAGGATTTTGTTTGGATGTTTTTGGGGTGATATTCATCCAGCCTGCAAGGGGCGGCCAATCCCGTCTGGACAAGCCATCACAGTGCAGTCACCCTGGTGAGCGACTGAGGCGGACCTGCGATATCAGTTAAAGATGCGCTAAATTTCCCCCTTCGCCATGTGCATCGGAAGCCTGACGGAATGGAGATAAACCCCCCCTCGCCTTCTGTACCGGGGGGCACAGTCAATCACGCTGTTACATTCCGTATCTGCGCCGGTCGTCAACGCCCGGCGGGATCACATACCCGATGGAACTTTCGGAAAACCCGTCTGGGTCGGCGGACAGTTAGCACAATGAGGCCCCGTCTGGCTGCACCTGCAGCATGCGTTCAGCTCCCAGCAGCCTTTGATGTTTGCACAGGTATGGGCGGGAACACACACACACACACACACACCGGCCCTGTACAGCTCTCTTGTTATTTATACTCAGGTGCTGGGCCACACTTACTGGGGAAGCTGTGATATACATTAAATGAATAATTCCCCGCGACAGGCCCGCGGCGCCCCCAGCGGTCCGATGACGGCGGCAGCGCGGCGCGTTTCTAACGGGACGCTTCTCGCAGCCTTTTACTTTCTGTACTTTCCCCCCGGAATCCCCCAGGCCGCCTCTGCAGCCCAACATGGAAACGATTACATAAAAATGCAGATGCACATTCCAGCGATCTCGCCGGAATAGATAAATAGATTTTGAAATAATTTACAAATGATGCACAAAATGTGTTTGCCATCTGCTCCCCGCTCTCGCTGCAGCCCAACACGTCTCTCGGCATCTGCAGGAGGGGGGCGGGGCCAGCGGCGGACGGGATGGTGTGTGGGGCGCGGCCTGGGATCAGGGGGCTCAGAGGAGGTCACATGCCCCCCCCCTACTGGCCTGGTGACTGCCCCAAAGACCAGACTCACCAAGGCCAGTCTGGAGTTTGGGAAATGGGTCGATGTCGACTAGAAGGTCTCGTCCACCCCGTCTGAGGATCTTTCCAATTCACATTTCCCACCCCTCATCCCTCCGTCTTGCTTTCCATCTCCCCCGGACATTCGCTAAAGGTGCAGATCACTTTCTCAGTCGCCGGTGGTTAAAGCTGTAAGCTAAGCAGGTGCCTCCTCCACGGGACATCCCATAATGTTGGTGCCTGAATGCGGGTGAACCCTGAAGCACAGACTCACCCCTCCCAAGGGGCTTGGGGGGGGGTGGGGATTAGTTAGGGGCCGTTTTCCTGAATGCAAATCAGTACATCTTCAGTGTGCCTCAAGTTCTCAGCATGTGGCGACAGAGGAGTTTGGTGTAATAAGGAAGACCCTCCCCCCCCCCAAAAAAAATGGAATGATCCACCTTAAACCTGAGAAGATCGTATAACATTGTTAAATCATTTGAGTCTAGTTATCAATTACTCCCTTACAAATATTCAATCAAACCTATTTGGTTCCAGAAATTGTGGTCGTCCACTCAGAACATCCAAGGTCCAATTCTTGTCACGTGTTGCTCTCAGAAGAAACAGTATTTTCATGACACAATGAAAACTCCCCCAAAACAGCTTTGCCGCCTCTGTACCCATCCGTCCAGGAGAAGGAGGGGAAGAAAAGATCTTGGCAGGACATTATTAGCACCACTTACATGGACAAATGGAATTCAGTTAAACCAGTAAGACATCCTGCAAAACAACAGCACACATGGTCTCTATAATTTACAGAGCGCTGAAAGGCTGGATGGTGTAGATGGGCGGGGGCCGCACAGGCAGAGTAATCGCTCCCTGCGTTCTTCCTCATCCTGGCCACTGGCTTTAGGCCTCCAGGCACGGTAAACGCTCCCCGCGTTCTTCCTCATCCTGGCCACTGGCTTTAGGCCGCCAGGCACGGTAAACGCTCCCCGCGTTCTTCCTCATCCTGGCCACTGGCTTTAGGCCGCCAGGCACGGTAAACGCTCCCCGCGTTCTTCCTCATCCTGGCCACTGGCTTTAGGCCGCCAGGCACGGTAAACGCTC
>JAODKL010000027.1:19727924-19746332 GCA_026780765.1 Petrocephalus schoutedeni | reverse complement strand
GGAGTAACCCCCCCCCCCCACCCCACCCCACCCCGGCCCCGGCGGTGTGGTGTGCAGATGTGGAGCATCCGTCAGTTATCGAGAGCCGGGCTACGGCTACATTGCGGTAAGCAACCAGAGTGTGTGAGCTGGCTTCCTTTGCCGGCCTTGGCCCCCGATCCGGGTGGAAATCAGCTCTAGGGCTGGACTTTCAAATGTTTCCGTGTGGCAGACGGATTCCATTTGCAGGCCGTTTGGAAGAGCACATGTTTGTGTGTGTGTGTGTGCGTGTCCGATGCCTTGTTTAACATGGGCTTTCTCTGTAGTGTAGATTCAGATAGACATGTAAATGTCGAGGGAAGGCCCAGAGCCAGATGCCTTGATGACACTGAGCTCCACCAGCGTGAGCTGCAGGTAGGCGAATCAATAGCCGTTTTATCTGGGGGGGGGGGAATCGGCTACCCCCCTCCCCCTTCCTGGGAAAAGACTACTCCCCCAGAAGCCGAGATATCTTCCAGCTTTTTTATAATTTAAGTGACAATAAAAGAGGGAAGTTTCTGATACACCTGCAGAACTCAAACTTAACGATTCATCGTGTCCTCCAGGAATCGTATCATGTTAGGTTCGACTGATCTAAATGTCGATAAAACTCTTCGTCTGTAATAACTGCCTCTGAGGAGACTCACTTTCGGGGGCCTCAAACCGATACGCCAAGCTGTTGTCATGGTGGAGCGGGAGATGACGATGGAGATGAAGAGAGAGAGATCTGGCCGTTCTGCCACAGGTCGTGAGAGAGCAGGAGCCAAGACTCACAGAAAGAGCTCTGCAAGACCCCCAACATGTGCTATTTCCCAGGTGTATAACTGCAAGATTTTCTCAGAGTTCCTGGGGGACGCTGAGGAGGGCGTGGGAGTCCAGACCACCTTTTATAATCATACCTTTCATAATAACTGATTTGATAATCTAAGTATAGAACCTCAGAGGAAAAAAAAACCTTTATTGTTTTTACCTCTGATTTCAGATTTTCTGGCCAGTCCGTATAATCAGAGAGGCACACCTGTCCTTTCGTAGGAATATACACAGAAATCTGAGTAATTTTCTCTAAAATTGTAATTACCAGCTCTCGTTTTTTCCCCCCAGAATGAAAATACAGTTAATGTCCACCCTGGTGAGTTGAAGCACTGAGCTGAGTGCAGTAATACACCCCCCCACCCCCCCAAAACTTAACTTCACAGGAGAAGGAGAAAAATCTGAAAGCAGAAGGGAAGAGAGAGCAGGAGAGGGGGAGAGAGACAGAGGGAGAGAGAGGCTTGGCACATGGTCTCCACTGTCATGTACAAGCACTGACATCATCATTGTAAAATTAGGAACTGGTTTCTTCTTTCCTGCAGATGTGGAAGCTTGAAATTGCATTCCGTGGTCCCGTGCCACATTTCATCAGCGCTTTTTCCTTTGCGTGGTCCAGAAGAGCTGGGCCGCATGTGCTCCCAGGGCCGCCCCGGCCGGGCCCCCGCGATCCGGTATCCAGCGCGGGCTACCTAATCCCAGGCCGGGCCCGGCAGGCCCACACCTGCGGCTGATTGGATCCTCCTGGAGTACAAAGGGCTGATTTACTGCTCCGAGGACGCGGGGAGCGGGACGCAGCTGCGGCGGACGGGAAGGGGAAGTTGTTCATCATGCTGCGTGTGTTTCACTAACAATGGTGCAGCCCGACACAGGACTGCAGCAAAATCATTTCACATAACTGACAGGAGGCGAGATGGTGTTTGGCGTTATTAGGAAAAACGATTCGGGGGGGGGGGGGGGAAGTGAGGGTGAAACAAGAGCCCGCGATTTTCCACCCCCGGGTCTGGCTTTGCTGGACTTCTCCGTGGGCGCGGCCGAAGGTCAGAGGCAGAGACGCCGGTCATCCTGACTGCGTGTGTGCATGCAAACACCCTGCATGTTGAGGCACCATCGCTTACTTGAGTCCACCTTGCCCATGTCACCATGGAGATTAGGAAGGTTGTTAGGGGCGACGCTGATGAGTGCTGGAAGGTTGTGGGTTTGGACCGTAATGAAGGCCCTACAGCCACCCAAACCACTGCCACTGAGGCATCTCTGCGGAATAACTACACAAATGATAAGAAAGCATTGAGCAACTTTCGGACTGTTTATTAATCTCACGCAGCCTGCGGGGCCAATAGAAACCGCGGCCACTTGGGCCTGCTTGTATTTGTCACAACTGCAGCTGTGGCCAGCAGGTGCATGAGCAGAGCGTTGTGATGGTGCGACACATTGCGAGAACTTCAGGCCTCACACAGACGCTGTCTGCTTCACACACCACTATTTGCATGCCACAGCAAATTAAGGAGCTGGCCCTGGATACTGATGCATCACAGTCTGATACAATAATCATCTGGCATGGACCCCCACCCCCTTACCTATGTTGAGGGTCCAGTTCCCCCAATTTGCAGCACTCTTACACCACACTGACTTTTAAAACTGTAAGCACACTAGGCAGCTTGGGGTTGGACCGCGATATTCCTCATTATGGGCCTCCTGTACCTTTCACCACTGGTGGCTGATGTTCAGGCCACCAGCAACCTGGGCTGGTCATCAGTCATGGAGGAGATTTGATTTTGGCTCAAAGGTACTTCAAATTGTGAGTGTCATTCATTACCACTCGGCGCATGCAATGCGGCTGTATCAGGCTCAGTCTGGCCAGTAGGTGTTGCTGATCACCCCTTTCCTAGTGTTTGAGTCCTGTGTGATCATGACCCCCACCTGTGTCTTGTTGTGCCCAGACTTAAGATTTGGTTGATTGTAATTTGCCCACACCTGTCCCAGTCTTACCCTGGTTATCCATGTATGTATGTGCCTGCCTTTGCTCTTACTCCTCAGTTGGTCATTATGTGTCAGTAGCTCTTGTTGGCCTGTATTTTTTGCTGTTTGCTTTGGTTGTTCCTGGGTTGTTTCCTGCCTTAGTTTCTTTGTTTGCCTACTTTGTTTCTGACTCCTCATAGTATGTTTGTTGTGTGTTTTTTTTTTTTTAGTCCTGTTTTGTGAGCCACAGCGTGGATTTTCCATCCTTGATCGTGCCCGTCCATAACAGGCGTATCGAGCTATACCGACTTCTCTACAGGATGCAGCCTTCTTGGTGTGTCTGCAGGGGGTTGTTTACCGTGAAGGTGTCCTTGCTGGAACATTCTGTAGAAATCGACACGCTCCTCTGCTCTGCTCATCGCCGACACTGACGTGGGAGACACGACTCCAGCCCCAAACGCGTCTTGGAAAATGTCGACACGTTGAGTTCTTCTGCATGTGTGCTGGAACCAGGAGGCCTGGACACAAGTCCACCGGAACGAATCCGTTTGTGCGGGTCCTTTAAAATCCATTTCCTAAAGGCATGCCTTTTAGGAAAGAAACATCTCCTGTCCACAGACCCTCTGCCCCATTGCGAAGGACGGCGGGACTGTTTACTTCCTCTGAAAGTGCCAAACGCATCACCAGCCACTGCTCATGGACACCATATGAAAATGTACCTCATCAACTATAATCTTCTATAGCAACATTACTGCCCCTTTGATGGAATTCCCTAATGGATAAAAAAATATGAATAGACTGTCGATATTGGTAACTATTGACATAATATATGCAAGCATTGATTTGTGGCATCTTACAAATATGTGAATATAAATACATGCATTAAGACAATGATTCCACATCATGGGTTAAATTATTCTATAGACATTAATGTCTCCTTATGTGTTCAACACATGTCTGTGGCTATTTTTATTGATATTTTGTTCTTCCTGCAATAAAACCAATTAGAAATGGTGCATAAATCTAACGGCGAACCCAGCATAGAGAGCTTACCCTCTGGGAGGATGTCCTATATTTGTGTGAATCTAAAAACGAAACCACACATGAGGCTGTGGAACCTTTTGCATCGCAGGCCATTGCCCTCAAGACACACAATCATCTTATAGAATATCATCTCATCATCTTCTCTTGGCATTCCACGAAACTCCAAAAGCCCTTGGTCAACTCTCCCATGAGGTTTAAAGCATCTATTTACAAATCAGCCTATTAAGGAAGACGAGGTAATAACAGGAAATGCTGCATGGGTAGCTTTGCCACTACCAAACGAAGGCAGTAACATGTTATGGCACAGTTCCTGTTGGAAGGGGACCGTCCTCTGCATTCACTCCGCAGCCTGTCCAGAGCCAGCGCTCAGGATGCTAACGACTCGCTTCCAGGAGCTGCACACGTGCGGGCTGGGCCCCGCAGAAGCGGCAGTGTGTCTAATTCGGCCCAGTTGCGACCAGTTATTTTTAACACGGCACAGACCAGCTGCCCACTGCCACATCCTGGTTAGACAGAAAGGTGCGACTGCTCTTGGAGTTCAGTCCACCCAATGCATTACTGTTCAAGAAGGTCTTACATGCCGTGTTGTATTTGTACCAGTCAAATTTATGGTGACATGACTTGCGGTTAAAATGAGTTTGCATTGTCTTACATCTCTCTCATGACCATTATCGGCTGTGGGATGGCGGCCGCTTTCCCTAAGTCATCTGGCAGGCCTTCTGAGATTAGCTAACCACTGTTGATGTCGAGACGGCTGCTATACATCATTATGCAGACCCGCTTTTCAGTGGTAGTAGAGCTTTGACTCTTTGAGGTTGTCTTCAGTCCTCAAATATCTGCTGATTGAGTCTGTGTGAGGCAGGTATTTATCAGCTTCTGCACCTGTTTCGGTCTCTGTTTCGATTGTTCGGGAAAGTCTATGACTACTGGCTAATGGTCCCCGCTGTCTGCTTCTCACCCCCATAAAACCCTGGTCTCTCTCGGCAGTGTGGGTTAGCCGAAAAACGATTAGAGAGTTTTCCATCGGCATCTGCAGGCAGTTTTGCTAAGAGCCTCCTGCCCAGACCCCCTGAAAACTTGGCAGAAGCTTAAGTGGAGGTGAAGTAGGAGGAGATCTGGGAGGTTACCTGCTGGTGGCAGGTTTTCCTCAGAGCCGCTAAACTCCGTAATGCTCCGTTTACGAAGACGACGCACGGGTCACACCAGGCGTCGGCTAACCGGGGCTCACTCCTCTGTGTCTTGCACCTGTTTTTCGTTACATTCCCATCTCGCACTTTTAATGAGCCGTACGTCGCTTTGTTCCTTAAAGGGTACAGCTCGATCCCGGCGTGATGAGCATCCAGAACATTCCGCTTTGAGGAAGCGCAAGGCGGTCGCTGTGAGGGCTGGCCACATGCTCCGCATGCCTGCCTAGCACTTTTATGTGCGGATCGCAACGAGAGCGCAATTATGTTAATTAGGGCCGGCCACCTGCGCCAATTAAAAACGCACAGTGCCAGCTTGCTCAGCACATTCTAACTGAGAGGAGAGCCGTGCTCTGCCCAAAACATGTTTTCTGAGTTTAGCACGCCGACCCTGCCTTCTTGGGGGGCGTGATGAAGTCATCGGCACTCTTTCTTCAGCATTTGCCACTCGTGGAGACTTTGCAGTTTCCCAGAATCCCACGGACCATCCCCCATCACCGTGGAGGCGAGCACTGTGGTCGTCAGGGCAACCAGACGGTCACAGGCTCTGTTTTGGTGGAAACAGACAAAGTGGAAATGTCGTGAACGCGATAAGGGCATGTCTACTCTTTTTACGTGACATATTTGCATGTGACTTCCATTAGGAAAAGTGCCTTGTGCTGCCTGGGAGACGCTACAGAGAGGCTTCATGCAAGTGGCTGGAAGAAGGATGTATGCGTGTAAGGCTTTGACTCTATAACAGATTTTTATCCCAGTCATGAATCACTACTGCTATGTAAATGTAGGGTATTTTTATTGTCATTTTTATGTGTTTATAAATGCTGTACCCAGATTTAATACTTTAGACTGTAAATATGCCATGCTGACAGGAAGCTTGTGGAGATGTTTAGAATTCACCGGAAATGCAAACACTCTTGCCAAGCTGAGACTGATACTTATGTTTAGGCGACTCAAAGTGGTTTTGCCCTAGGGGTGGGGCTTGTTGATGGGCAAATCAGTGTGGCTGTTATTAGACCAAGTTAATGGGGGGACCGGACTCTGTGTTGATGACCACATCTGTTGTAAGAAGAACTACGGTCTAGCCAAGGTTTAAAACTTTGAGCTGCAAAATAAATATGCAATACTGCGATGCTGATAATTAAATAATATTTTTGAATCTGTACAATACACTGAGACAAACCTTATTTCTTCACAGCTTACTGCCAGAAAGTGTCAAAGTAGGTTATTGATTCACTTTTGTACTGGCCATAAAACCCCACTATATATTTCTGATATGGTGTGTATTGCATTGGTCAACCACATTTCAGCATTGCATGTCACATGATCCCTTCATGCAGGAAGTGGGGTGGCACGTGATTGTTTAGTGGCTGAAGGAGAGAGAGACAGACAGACAGAGAAAGCCCGTTGTAGTTCAGAAAGTCTGAAATGGTACGATAAAGTTTGGTAAAATAACATTAATAGTCCAATTGTTCTTTTTCATAACAAAACCTTAGTCCTGACAGGTCCCTGATTAGCCATTTTAAAGTTTGTTAGCTTTAGAAGGAAGCCTCCTGTAAGCTGCATGGTCCTCAGCTTGCATGCTCCTTCTGACATTCGAAAGGCCCCGGTGTCCTGCGCCGTACGTTTCTTCCCCACTCCTGCTCTCTCCAAAGCTCACATTTGCACATTTTCTCAGAAAAGGAGGAAAAAACAAGGAAAAAATTTAACTTAATAATCTGAGAGTGTGTTGAATTTAACACCTTTATTTCCACTGGGCTTTGCGCCTTTGTCGCTAGCAGAGGAGTTATGACGGCAAGGTGTAATCATGTGTGCCGGGGCCGCTGGCTTGCACATGCACCCTCTCCGTTTGGTACAGAAAGAAGGGGGAAGACGTCATCATTCACGCTAAAACAACAGAGGGCGGCGATGGCGCAGGAGAGGAGCCTCTCTGTTTCTCCTGGCTTCGAGTCACTGTGGCTTTGAAGCGCCGTGATGGATACGTCTCCTGTGAGTGCGCATAACGGGCTCTCATACTTTCTGAGTTACTAATGTACCCACCACGTTCAGGGTGATAAATTCAGCCGGCGATTGTTAAGGTCCTGTTCGGCAGAGAAGACACAGGAGCAGCCTGTCTCTTGTTTGTTACCAGGGGGGCAGAACTCCTCCGGAAAGCTCCTGACAGCAGCCCTCTGCTCCTGCCCTCCTGGACACTGCCTCGGGCCCACATCTCTGCTCCTGCCCTCCTGGACACTGCCTCGGGCCCACATCTCTGCTCCTGCCCTCCTGGACACTGACTCGGGCCCACATCTCTGCTCCTGCCCGTCTGGACACTGCCTCGGGCCCACATCTCTGCTCCTGGCCTCCTGCACTCTGTCTCGGGCCCACACCTTTGCTCCTGGCCTCCTGCACTCTGCCTCAGGCCCACATATCTGTTCCTGCCTGCCTGGACACTGTCTGGTGCCCACATCTCTGCTCCTGCCCTCCTGTACACTGTCTCATGCCCACATCCCTCCTCCTGGCCTCCTGCACACTGTCTCATGCCCACATCTCTGCTCCTGGCCTCCTGCACTCTGCCTCAGGCCCACATCTCTGCTCCTGCCCTCCTGCACACTGCCTCATGCCCACATCTCTGCTCTTGTCTTCCTGGACACTGCCTCATGCCCACATCTCTACTCCTGGCCTCCTGCACTCTGCCTTGGGCCCACATCTCTGCTCCTGCCCTCCTGCACACTGCCTCATGCCCACATCTCTGCTCTTGACCTCCTTCACTCTGCATTGGGCCCACATATCTGCTCCTGGCTTCCTGGACACTTCCTCGTGCCCACATCTCTGCTCTTGTCTTCCTGGACACTGCCTCGTGCCCACATCTCTACTCCTGGCCTCCTGCACTCTGCCTTGGGCCCACATATTTGCTCCTGGCTTCCTGGACACTGCCTCTTGCCCACACCTCTGCTCCTGGCCTCTTGGACAGTGCCTCATGCCCACGTCATTGCTCTTTGGCCCCACTGTTTAATTTGTTCTTCTGTCATGCACTTGCATGGTGGCTCTGGCCATGTCTTTTCATGTTTGAAGGACAAGCATTACAGTTACTGACAGCTATGGGATAAAATAGATGATAGATAATTTAAAATAGCTAAGAAATATGTGTACATTATAGACACAGATGGATTTTCTGGAGTGCATTTTCTTTTTGAAAAAGAACATTGCAAACTGAGGTTCACGATGTGTTGGAATGTCTCACAGATGAGTGGAACTGAATCACTTTAGCACTGTCCACTTTTTGTCCCTGCCAGGCCCCCGTACGTCACATCCTGCATACACGACATAATGAGAAGAATCCGCTGGTAATCCCGAACATCCTACCCACCCACACTGCCTCCCTTAAATACCCCCCCCCCCCAACCAAACATCACCGGGGCACTGTGGAGACCGAACAAATTACTGCAAATTGCCACAACAAGAGGGTGTGCCGACAGATTTGACTGACATTAATGAAGTCTCTCGGAGGTGGTGGCAGTCTTGGGGAGTCTCCCCCCCCCCCCATCTGCTGCGAGTTTCCACAATTTCTCTAATTGTGCCCAACTGAACTGCTGCCAATGATTAAAGCCGTGCAGAGGAGAAGGACTGGACTCCATTGTAGCGACAATTAGCTATTAGGCCATTGATTACGGTAATGCGGGAAATAGCCCATCGAGATCAGATGTTAACTGGAACACCTGGTCCACCTTAACTCGGACACATCTGCAGTGAATGCGATATGCTGGGAGTGGGGGAGGAAGCCCCCCGCCCCCCTGCCCTCGGGGGCCACATGTGACGCAGGCGTAGCTGGAATTAGTGAGTTTACGGAGAAACTGTGACATGGGATGATTCTTTTGGCTCCGAGGTGTGCAAGAAAAGCCGTGTTCACCATCATAAGTAATCATACAATCAGCCCCTAACTAAACATTACAGGGCTGCCATGCATATAATGCCTCTGGTATTCAGGCATGAAGATCTCGAAATTATTGGGGGGGGGGGGTTACTTTTAAACAAATGATCACATTTCAGGCCAGACCTAAGATATGGAAATTTGCATCTTCCCAGAGAAATTGGATAGCTTTATTGACATTAGTGCCCTCACCCCCACCCTGAAATCTTCGACACAGTTGGTCTCATGAGAGCGTCGGCCAAAGTGGTCCAGTGGTCCAGCGACCCTTGTGATAATTTTTTGTTGCAGCAGCAGAGAGTGTGTGAGGTTCAACTGCAATCACTACACAGTTATTCTGGGCATATTCTATTCTTTGTATGAAAGAGACTTTTTGCCTCATTTTTTCCAAATGAAGCCACTGTACAAAGAACATTCTTATGATCTTCTTGATAAACCAGAACAAGGCCCCAAGAACACAGAACCCCTCTTGAGTCAGTGGTTGAAATTAACAGCAAACTGCTGCACTTGTTTACATGAAAAAAAAGGAGAGGGTTTGTTTATAGAGGAGCTTTGAGAACTAAAGCAGCAGCGGAAAGGGACAAAGAAATGAATCAAAACAACTGCGTTTGAAACAGTGAATTTGTTATGTTTACTTGTCAGGAAAGCTAAACCCTCACCGTGGAGAACCAGTACAGAAGGCTTTGGGCTTGTTGTTGATATCAGACTGTTGGAATATGCTTTATGAGCCAGTTGAGGATATCCTGTTTAAACGACAGCATCCTTGTGGACGAGACATGTTCAACGACAGCCCGTGAATCGTATGGCTGAGGGTCAGCTGGGGCTGCCTGCCTATCCCATGAGCATGTGGGGTTAACTGCAGTGTGAGGTGAGCACACTCACAGTCGGCGAGAGCCTACCTCCCAAGCTTTAGCCCATGCCTAAAACACATTGTGCAGACATTCTGGCTAATTACTCATTTCTTTGTTTTCCTGGGTTGTTAGCCCAATGGTTTTATTATGAGAGCACCACAGGCTTCCATGACAACACATTAGGGATCCAACAGTGTGTCTGACCAGAGGGTTTATGGGTAAAACTACATCTTTCCAAATGTAAATCTAATAAAAATGTATTGTGTAATCTGTATCATAATGTATTGACTGTTTGTCCCAGAATGTGTAAGATTATAAGGTCGTTTTTTTGTTTAATGGTGGACCATTGCTTCAGGTTGTAGTCCATGCTGGTGTGTGATCATGTTGATCACTTTGGATTGTAAGTCTCTTGTTTTTTTAATGTTTTTTTTTCCCTAGGAATGAGTGTCTGCAAATATCCGCAAGCTTAATGTTTTACCATTGCCGTTGTGCTGAAGCCCATATTTCAGTCATTTGGGTTCATGCTACAATGGACAATGAGGGACTTACTAAACAAATCTTCAGTGTTTATCTTGTAAACTCCAGCCCTTGAGTCCTTAGTGCCTCCAGTGAACATTCGCTTTATTTCTTATTGATTCCAGAGATCAGTTATAAGAACTACATTCAAAACAAAACAAAGGCAAAGCTAAAATTAGCAGCATACAGTTTGCATATGTACAGAGTCTGTATTTGTCTAGGGTGAGGTGGAATAAGCGATGTACCGCTGAAGGCCAGCTGCACTGGATTGTACCATAGCAAAAGATGCAGGGTCCTGTACACTTCTCTGAGCAAACATTCACTAATTAACACAGTAGCAGACTTAAGAGGGTGATGCTGTAAGTGGAAGTTAATGGATGCTTTGTTTTTCTTTCTAGGGACGGGTTGCCAGATTGTAGCCCAGTATAAATAGGAAGCAACCAGCCAATGGCCTTGGTGTCCTCCCACACTGACGCTGTCTGCAGAAACTGCCCAATTTCCAACAGCGAGGCCATTTTCCCACCTGTGGACCTGGGGGGTGGTGTCACAGTTTTCTGGGGGTGGGACAGGGTGCCCATAGCTCCAGTGACTCAAAGGCAGTGCAATCTGCATATTCCAGGACAGGGTGACTGTGTCGCACTGCTGTTCTCTGCACCAGCTGCGTTTTCAGAGTTTTTTTTTTTCGGTGAAAATGTTTCTGAATCCAAACTCATAAGTAGGAATTGTTTTGCTAGGGGTTGGGTCGTTGAGGGATGTGAAACAGGGGTACTCTGCTGATGTCCGCTAAGGAGATCATTTTGCCTACATGTAGGGGATTTTTGGGATTTGAGTCTGTTGTTAGTAGGATGTGGTCACGTTAACACGGAACACAAGTCAAGAACACAAACAGCCTTCACATGGGACTAATCTTCATTTATCTATCTGTCAAATGTCTCAGCACTTTTGTAGACTATTTGGCCTTTCATTCATTATTATTTAACTACACATATTGCTAAACAATCTCTTCACTCAATTGACCAAGGAGCTAGGAAGGTGCTCTTTGGTTTGGAGGGCATATTCGCCGCAATTGCGGTTGATTACGTTTGATCATTGCCTAACTTATTGGTTGCAGGAGCTCCTCAGAATACAAGGACCAAATAAGGGCAAAACTCAGCAGGCCAGGGAAGGAAGTATTGTACCAACATAAAAAAGATCATCCTGGAAACCAGTACCTTTCAACAAGGGGGATTGGTTTAAGGGGTGAAGCATCAGGTTTTGGCTAACAACGAACCGAAATGAACTTGAACTAAACTAGCTATAACCCTGATTGACAGTTAGTGTACATTGGTCCATCCAAGCTGAGTGTTGCTGATATGCCGAGGCTTAGGTAATGCACATTTTAATAAAAAACACAGGCCTCATTTTTCAAGATGTGTGGGTAAATATTAGTGCACATTGTAATCCACATGAAAAAACAACTTCACATAACAGCACGCACTCTATTTAAAATACACAAACACACGCACACCCGTGCATATATTAGTAAATCTATACTCTGTCATTTACAACTTCTGGTTGTGATCAAACCAAAACAGGTCATTTAAGGATCACGCACTGATGTTTTTCTCGCCTAGACCTTCCAGATTTTCAGTGATCGTGCTTGAAATATTGCACAAGGCGGTTTCCCAACCCAAGAACAGTAGTTTCGGCTTCCACGACTCGCGGTCTCTAAGGATGCTGCTTGATGTTCCAAGGTAAACGGTCCGGAAGAGGTGGGGATGCTCTTTACGCTGTAGTGATCTCCACGGGATCTGCAGAACAACCGTGTTCTTACAAAGTGTTTGGCTCTCGGCACAGGGCCTCTGTGAAGGATGCTTTCTGATCCCTCTTGCGAGGAAAGCTTTGCCGGATTCACCGAAATCCATGCTGAAATCTGCCACTGCCCCTTTGCTGGCTCCATTTCCCATGAGCTGAGTTCTTGTGCCGACCAAGGCTGCACTGAGAGAATCCATGAACAGTACCACAGGAACAAACACGGAAAACACACATGGAACCAGACCAGTCTGGCTTGGCCATGCGTGTGCCCGACATGCCAGCTCCATTGGGCAGGGTGACTCTGGGTTATGGGATATCTCTGTGTCAGGAGCCAGGAGGCCTGGGAGGGGGCTGATCTTTCTGGTGATCAGCCCTCTGATCGAAGACCCAAAAAAGAGAGTGCGAGGGCAAGGGAGTGGCTGTTTGGACGCATTTGCTGCGAGGTCCGCTGCGTCGCCGCATTGGAATGCGTTCAGCGCTAATACTGCTCTCTGGGGCTCCTCCGTAAAGCGAAAACGTTTCAGCGCATTCTTTGGCGTGTCCGTCAGCGGGCTCCAAAAAAACCCGGCCGCGCATCAAACTGTTTACATTAGCTGCTACTTATTTCGCTGGCGCTAGAGCGCACTTGAGCTCGCAGATAATAAATAATTTTGTTTTCAGTTGTTTTTCTTTTCATATTTCAGCCTGAGACCCCAGATAGTGGCGTGTTAAGTAAATACTCACCCGGGGATGGAGGAGAGGGGCCTGAATCTCTGCTGTCCAGGGCCTCAACACCATCACTGCCGCACATGTTTCCTTACTGAGGCGGATGTTTGTTGGTTCTAGACTTCCGGTCACTGCAGTCTTTCTCAGTGCGAGCCTGGGGATGGCCACAGATGGCTAAGCCCTGGCTCTTTTCTCTTGGCCGTTTAATATCATGTGCAGTGCGGGTTCTCTCCTGTCCGTTGCGGGCCCATCCCATGTTTCCCAAAACCATACAAGTTTATCTGATGAGAAACATGAAGAGATGATTATTATTCAGTGAAATCATCCTTTTGGACCATGATGAAGATGTCCTTGAGGAGCCAGCTGGCACTGCACAGTTTTTTGTTTGGGTCTGTGGGACACTGTCAACATTGTGGAGTGCAGCACATCTCTGATCGGAGGGGTGGGAGGAGGATCTCTGACAGCCCCCCCCCCCCCACCCCCCCGCCCGAGGGCCATTTTCACCAACACTGGGGGCCGAATACCTGAATCTTCTTGGAATGGTGTTAGCATTTGCGTTGGCTAGCTGTGCTAGCTAGCGCCAGCTGACTGGCAGCTCTGCCATGACTGCTGGCAGCTTCCTGCCATGATGTGGCAGTCCATCTTGCCTTCTGCCTGCATGCTAATGGTTTGTGCTGTGCTAAAAGGTATTTTGGATCACTCCCTTGGCCGCTGCATGCTTGTTTGGCGACTGGTACCTGCTATCTGAAAAGCAAGCCCCAAAAGCCTTTGTGGCCCGGCCCGGCCCCCTACCCGTAACGGGAACCATATGTCACGCGTGTGCTTCCCCCGGCCAGCACATGTGGCGTTAGAAGCTGACCGTTCGGCCGGCGGGTAACCCTGCAGGCTGGTGAGACGCTTACATGCTCGCGCACACGCTCGTTTAATTAGCCCGTCATGTGACTGGAAGACGTTATACGTCCTGACGGAGGCCTGGCTACTGCCACGGATCCGCATGTGCGTTTCATTACCACACCGGCGAAATATTACCGGACTACCCAGGTACAGCGTGCTCTTCATCAAACCCAGAGCTTCTGTCTGTAAAATTACACTCCCAGCTTCCATTGGGGGGGGGGGGGCCGGTGGGGAGAGGGGGGGGTTCTTGATTGAACATTGAGATCCCGGTCTTGGCCGGGCCTTATACCTCGTAGGATCCTTTCATCTTGTCCGACGTCCTCACCGGCTGATTTATAATGACCGGCGCTCCTGAAGCAATAATCATTTATTACGCGCCAGTGTGCCAAGACGCTTCGCCGCTAACGGCTGGCGTTTGATTAATCTCGCAACATACATCTTAAAGCGTTATTCGGAGGGTTAGGGGCATGTGCAGAGCATGTTCTACGATTGTTCTGGAGAACATTCCCTGTGGATGAGAAGCTGGTGGCAGATCCTTGGGATGGGCGGATGCTTGTGAGACGCAGATGGTGTCTAAACATGGAAGCATTTCGGACGTCTGTGGTGAACTCTGCATCCCGTCCAGGTTGTGTGCCTCTGCCTGGGATAAGGTCTAGGGCCCAAGAAGGATGGAAGGATGATGAACTCGTGGGTGTCCATGCGCATGTTAACCCAGATACTGTATAGGACTCACGGCATAAAAACACGGGCTGTGCATTTTCGATTAAAGTGAATAGAACCCCTGCTAATTTCATCAGCGGGATCTACCCCCCGCACTTTTGGGAGATCTCGACGTTTTTCAGCTTGGCTGGATCGTGGCATAATGCAAGCAGTGCGCACAGAGCAGCCGAGTGACGCGGGTGGTTAGGAAACCGTTTTAAGAGGCGATGTGTATTTTATGGCCTTGACTGAGGATGTGAGGCAGGCCCGTCTCGCTTCTGCGCTGTGTGTGTTTTCGTAAACTACATGTTATCCTTGTAATCCCTGTTTACTCGTGTCCCTGTTTGGCGTCACTACTGGGGCCCCTTCCAGCCCCCAGTCGTCTCTCTGCACCCGCCCCACCACGCCTGTAACACTATCTCGTTTACCCTAAAACATTTCAAATGGAGAATAGATGGTTTTCTCTGCTGTATGTTGCCAAATGTACGAATTTATTCTGCAATTGTGAACATTAAGCATCAGCTCCATGGCCCAGGAAGACATGCATCTTCGATATTCCTTGGTTAGCTAATGTTTTTATGCATCTGGATGTTTCCTTGCTGAATCCCCCCCCCGAGGCCTCCCGATCGAAAGCCTCCTCTTTCACCTGCAGAACCTGCCTCTGCGCTCTGTATGCATGTGTGTGTGTGTACACACGTGTGTCTTAATGTCCACACCTGCATATAGATTTATGCGTGTACACCGCTGCATGATTAAAGCCAGACAGACTGTAAATTCCCACACAGTGCTGTTCCCTAAAGCGGGCTTACCCAAAGCTTCAGCAGAGCATGTGTCTGCAGCAAAGCTTAAGACATGACTACAGCTGTACTTAACGGGCATCTGCAGAGCTACTAAACATGGCTATACAGAGGTACTTAACACATGTCTACAGAGTTACTTAACACGACTTATACAGCTGTGCTTAACACCTGTCTACAGAGGTACTTAACACATCAACAGAAGTACTTAACACACGTCTTCAAAGGTATATGACACAACTAATTCCACATGTTCTTGACGTGCCTACAGATGTACTAAGGTGTATACCAAGGTACTTAACACACTTAAAAGAGGTACTAAAGAGGTACTTAACACATGTCTACTGAAGGTTCCTAAATACAATGTAGATGGCTATAACAAATGTCTATAGGTGTACTTAATACATGTTGCCAGAGGTACTTAACACAGCATATACAGCTGTACTTAACACACACCTACAGTAAGGATTGCACAGACAAATCGACTTTGATTTCTGCCTCCGAAAATGTGATCAATAACTGATATATTTGGTCGGACATCTTGGGACCAACGATGAAATTTGCCAGCACTTTTTAGCAGAATAACGTTACATAATTTTTCTGCTATTCCCGACTTACTAATGAATTATAGACATGTCACGGGTCATATAAATAAAAGGCCATGCCCCGTTCCAGTCATGATCCACCCCCGCCAATAGCTAACCAATGTTTAACAAAACAACTTCACATGAAATTGCGTTTATATGAAATTACATTGCAACAACCCAGGAACTAGGTTCCTGAACTTTGGTGGTGAGATGCCTCATGACAGTGAGCAGGCTTACAGGCTGGATCTTGCGTGAGCTTTGTTTTCCTCCCCAGGTGTTACACTGACACCTTTCTTCTTTCGCACTTAAATGGAAGTTTTAGCAGACTAGCCTTATTGTTGCATAAATTGTTACTGCTGAGTCGTAACCTATTGTATTTAACACTTGTCTACAATGGTACTTAACACGTGTATGCCGAGGTACACACCACAATGTATACCGCTGTATTTAACAAATTAACACGTACCTGTGGTGGTTCCTTTACACATAATTCCCGCCCTGTGTTGAGTGCAGGTTGTGGCATGGAGCCGTTTCCATGCCGACCTGCACTGCTGAGCCACTGTGACTGTTTGATAATGCAGGAAAATGAAGCCAGCATCCAGGTGGGGATGAAAGGGGAAGCTGAGGAGGGCCAGCGGGTGTTGGGGGGGGCACAACTGGTCAGACTGCACCAGTCAGGACACTGAAAAAAAAACATTTAAAAAAGTGAATGCCGTGGAACAGCAGGAGGCGCTGTGGTTGCACAGGCGGCACGGCGCCTGCAGGAGCAGCAGCACCTTGGCAGCTCGGCGCCCCTGCGCCTTACTCCCCCTTGACAGCACCCCCTCCTGCCCCCCCGGCTCGCAAAGCCCAAACATCCATGTGCGGTCCCACCGCGTCATCGTTCAGTACAATTGTGACCCCGCAAATTACATACCATCGCGTTCCTTGTAAGTTACGCCTGTCCCATTCAATAAAGCCTCCGAGATGGACCCCTCCCCAGAACCGCGCGCGCCTCTGTTATTTATATTACTCTGTTAACCAAGCGGGCAGAAACACCATGGCACACGGACAGGAAAGCACATCAGAAATGACACCCCCCCCCCCCAAATTCGGCCCGTACGGGAGTTTGAGGCACCCGCTGCCATGGCCGCTTCGGGTGGCCTGTGACACGGTTTATCTCGGACCACATTTTGACCGTTAATTTCGATTCAGTGGCAGTTATACACAATCCTGCTGGCGGCTGATCCCCAAACCTGGACGTCACGCTCATGTGCGAGCCTCCAGCCAGGGCGCGTGATCTCCGCTCCGAGAGTCCCCCCCCGGAAGCGGAGCCGTGAGAGAGTGCCGCGCTAATGAAGGCGCTGTCGCCCGGCACTGGTCTCCGGTTGCACTGAAACCCAGCCGGGATGTCGAAAGCTCCTGCAGGTTGCGAGCCGGCCCGTGAAATTCTCTGCCTTTAATGGCCCTTTGTTCCACTTCGTTGTCTCATTTTAAGAAACAAAAGAGCTCGTGGGAGCGAGCCAGATGGTTTCGGTGTTACATCAGCATATTTTTAGACCTTTTGCAGAATAAATAAGAAAATAGATTCCTTTCTTCTGTAACCTGACACCGTAAAACGACACTGCATCTACATATTTTTCGGCATGTCTGTGCTAAAATCGATATTCCTGTCCTACACGACTGTGGTAGGCGATCCGGTCCAGCTCCCCCTAGCCGGTCCACATTTTTGCCTTCTACAGTCGCGCACACCTGAGCCGTATTTGAGTTTGAGGGCTCAACAACCCGCGGGATGGTGGTATCAGGTGTGTGGGCGGCTGCATGCTCCCATGGCAGTCAGTGTTGTGTGACAGTGAACTAACAATTAACGCTGCAGGTAAAACAACAAGCTTTAAACGGGCGGGTGACAGACAGCAGCTTCTGTGAACAGGCCCGAGTCACATGAGATAAATGTGTGGCGAAAAAGTAGCATAAATATCGAATAAAGGTTCATAAATTACGCAAACGGCTCGCAGAGCTCTCTGCATTATCTCAGGATCACCAGAGTATCATCAAACATACTTGTAAATATGTTTTTTTCCTTCTTTCTTTCTTTGGCTGTGGGCCTGTAGTGGTTGCTGTGAAAATGTCTGTTTTTCTTATTTCGATTTATTTGGGTCCACTGGAGGACATTCAGAGGACTGACCACGGCTTCGGGTCGCCGGGGATGAATGAATGGCGAAAGGTTAGTCCACCTGTGGTAGGCCGTGGCACGCCGTGACTCTCACTACTGCCCCCTGTTTGAGTAAAGTGAACATTGCGCCGCGCGATGGGCAGAGCGAGATACGCATGAGGACGAGGGGATTCATGCTTAGAGTCTGTACGAAGGCAAAGAGGGTACAAAGTATGAGGAAACTGTCTGCTGACCGTTCACGGTAAAGCGAAAGTCAACCAGAGAAGGAGCAGGGAGACTCACGCGGTCACGCCCTCCGTACAGACAAAGCGCGGAACATTCCCGGCTCTCCATCTTTGCTGGTGGAAGTGCTGAGCCCCCGGGCCCCCAGGAGCTCGCAGCTGAAATATTCATCACGTCCCCCCAGCGCCCCGGAGTAGCCATGAGTATTTTTATACTCTTCTCACTCGTAAATGTGGAGGCAGCTGGCAGCCCCTCCATCCCTGGCGCCCACCCCA
>JAODKL010000027.1:19680612-19697090 GCA_026780765.1 Petrocephalus schoutedeni | reverse complement strand
CACCAGCCCCCCCCCCCCTGCTCCGCCCCCCCCCCAACAGAAAGAAGACAGGGAGGGATGGAGGGAGAGAGTGGGGAAATGTTTTCTTTAAAAACTTCTGGTGTCTAAGACACTTTGAGGTTGGGTTTCACTCCAGGTTAGATCACAATGTCTTCCCTGTGACTTTTCCCCCCTTTGCCCATGGAGGAAAGGGGACCAGGGGGTGGCGGTAGTGCTGGGGGGGCAGGGTGGCCGTAGCACACAGCAAAGCATCCCCAGAATCCTCCCTGACTGCCAACATTAACAGATACAAGGGATTCGGTATCAAAGTTTTAATATTTGGCTCCATAAACACAACAGCGATTGCGAAAATAAGGCAAAGGGCCTCCTGCTGATTATTTAAATAGAAAATGTTTAATTATGAACGTTTGGGAAATCAAGTTATGAAGCCCAGAGCCACTCGTGGGCCAGTTTCCTACTGGTCTTTAAAGCGATGCGGGAGGGGGCATGCCGGCCCCCTGCTGTTGGCCACCGGGGGCGCTGTGGTGACTCTGCTCTTCTGAAGTCCATTTTGAAAATTTCAGCCCCGTGTGCTGAATCAGTATGGATCTATAACGGTGGAAAGAAAAACAGTGAAAATAATTACAAGAATGAGGACATTGTTAGAGAAGGGCAGAAACCTCAGCCAGTCGTCCACGCCGGCGGTCACGTGTCCTCTCTGCAAACCCCGGCACCCACCATTTTCCCTCACTATCAGCAGGGAGGTCAGGGGACAATCATCACTTTTCCTGAGTTTATTTCCTCTTTTCAAAAAATTCCTTCTAAGGAATGACCCCAAAGCACACTGAATAAATTTAACTGATCAATCTTAAAACTACCTTCACAGTGCAGCTGTTCAACTAAGCCACGTGAGACACACACACGCACACATAGACCATGCACACACACGCACACAGAGTCCATGTATTCATATCTTTATGTGGATTCGTCATTCATTTATATGTGGAAAAATCCTAATCCTAACAATGGTACCCTTAACTCCCATCCTTTCCCAACTAACTAAGCAACCAAACAAAATTTTTGGTTATTTGATTGCAGTCACAGATTTATTTAAAATTTAGGTTTATGTTGTGGGGACTGTATGGCTGTGCGTCTCCCTGCTGCCCCGTCCCTGAAGTGGCCTTGATGAGTCGCGCCTGTTGCTTGTTGCTCCCCATTAGTCTTTGTATGTAACTGTTTGTCTTGTCATCCTCAGTCCGGTCACTGACGTCGCCCCTCTTGTTTGCCCGGCTCCTTCCCCCTACTCGCCTCCTTGTTTTGACCCCTTGCTGTCTCCTTTCTTTCCCTGCTCTTGTTCAGTTAATAAAATCCCTTTTTGCCTAAAGCCCGCCTTTGAGTCCTTCGTCCCATGTGCTGTGACAAATAACAGGTTTTTATCACATTGTGGGAACATTTGGTCAGCATAATGTAATGCGTACCTAACTGCCCCCCCACCCCCCCCCCCCATTCACACACACACTTATTAGATCCAGTTCAGATTCTGTGTTGGTTTGCTTTTATTATTTTTTTATTTGTATTCTGCATTTCACCATCCATCTCTATGTCTTCAGATTTGTTTTGCAGCCAAAATAGCACAGAAGTACAATAGTAGCAGTTACAGGCCAGAAATAACTCATTAAAGTCATTACAGTAGTAAATATTGTAGCCGTTTCTGTAACCATGAAGCCTGGATCAGCTGAAGGTACTTAGGCCATGGATGATTGCATGTTATAGCGTGGAAAACCCACAAGCCGAGGTGCGTTTGAGACAACGGGATGGAAAGTCCTCGGATTTTTTGGATGGGGTTTGGAGCTCATAACTGGCAGCCGGCTTTCCTGATAATTCGAGTCGTCAGCGGCCAAAAAGCACTTTGTAGATGTGAACGTGTGGGAACGTGAGGCAGACGATGGATTTAATTCCCTGGATTTTTTTGTTTTGTTTTCAGCGTATTATGTCCTGGGCCAGGTGTGCCGTGTAACAGCGGTTCCTGTTCATTGGAAGTCATTGTATACATAGATTAATCAAGTCCTGGAAGCTCGAGGACATGCAATTAATCATTAATTTCAGGCCTTGTGAAAAAAGAGAGCTCACTCATTGTTAGAGATCCATTTAACGAAGACTGACTGTTCAAATAAATCCTTACGGTCAAATAAGGATCTGCTGTTTACGTCTCAGAGGCCCGTGTTTTAATTGCAGAGTCATATGGGGGGGCGCAGAGCGTGCCAGCATTAATATTCGTAATGATTATAACAGAAAATCAGATTGCAGGCCCCATTACACCCCAGATGAATCAAATGTTAATGCGGAGCGACACTGTTTTTCTACGGCTGTTTGTTTCTGTTCTGGAAGCCGGTTTCCCTCTGTAAGCGTCTCACTGGCTCCTGGAAACACGTTCCTGCCGACAGCATCCTTTGCATCCTTGCAACCTTCATCCCCGTATAAATAGATTTTTCTCAGCCTTCATTAACACAGAGGGGGTTGAAATCTAAATTTTAAAAGTTTTTTTTTGTCTAAAAAATATATGTACTTTTTGAAGTTATATATTAGTACATGCTTCAAATAAAAACAATGACACTGACAATTTAAAATTTGTAAATGAGGGGCTGGTGTTCCTGCCATGGACTGTACATTTTTCCTCACTTTTGATCAGTGCAGTGGCTTAAGTCATTTAGAAACCACTGGGAAACTTGGATGCTGGTGTTTTCCATTGGTAGAAGCATGAGAGCACTAAACTAACACATAAATATGTCATAAATCAAGGTTAGATGACAAAACTCTCCGGCTATCTTCCACTAAAACAATCTGAAGCAAGCACATGACAGCTGCTCTGCCCTGAAGAATATTTGAACAGTATTTTTTTAAAGATACCTAGTAACTACAAAAACATAATGGCAAACAGAACCCTAGAAAAAAATACATAAATGAGCTTAAAAATGACTTATTTGACCCATAAAGACGTTGTCACTCAAAGAGTTTGGCGGGTCGGGCTCCTCTGTAAATGAGAAGCATGTGTCCGTGGACCGGCGCACTCGCATCGCAGTTGTGGGTGACTGGGTGCTCAATTCACCGCAGAGGAGGGCAGAATTTCCCAATAATCCTGCCGGTTCGGTGGGACCGCGATCCCCCCCCCCCCCCACCTCCTGCCTGCCTCCCAAATTAGGACTCATCAGGGATGATGTCGGTACCTGAAAAAAGCATGCCACGGCACAATTACTGCAGATTCCACTGGCAGAGCTAGCTCTGGGTGCACAGGACAAGGCACTGCGCTTTCCCAGCAGAGATTTCGGGATAAAGTGCTTACTTAGAGTGAGTAAAGCGAGGCCGCTTTGGCCAGTCCTGTGTGGAAACTGGATCCCAGTGAACTGGCTCGCAGTGATCCAGTGGATCCAGTGTTGGACCTCAAATAGTGTACAGTGAAGAGTGCCGCACTGAAGTTGAAATTCCACTAATGTCGCAGCTGTGGCTCCCACTAACCCCCCCCACGAGCCCACCAGCCACCCCTCCAGGCCACTCTGAGCTGCAGGTGGCTCATTGCTAAGCCCCGCCCCACTTCCTGAACACACAGCCTATTATCAGACCTGCCAAACATAACAGTTACCATACCACTGCGGCCTGCTCCAGCCGTCGCCTTTTATCTACGTTTGGGGGGGGGGGGGACACCCCCGAACATTCGGCGGGAGCTCAGACAGACCCTGGCCCTCAGCGTATGTTTACGTTCCTATCTTTTTAATTTCCTTTGTTGGTTTACGTCGGAGGCGCTCACGACCTCGGCACTGGCCGCTGCAGCGTGGGCGTCCGGGGCCCGGCCGCGTGCAGATGGCTCCCTCGCTCCGCAAACTCAAAGCTCGTATTTTCTGTCCCCTCTCCATCTACCAAGTGTTTGTCTTGCACCCAAAAGGAATACCTTGGATCCGAATTCCTTCATGATGGGGGAGGGCATTATTTGTGTTTTCTTAATGTACAAAGAACAGCAAACAGACGGACGAAAACGGGGGAGGGAATCAAAAGGGCCGTTCCTTTGATCAGAAAAAGAAAACATAATCAGAGAGGCTGTAAAAATGGTTATGATGTAAGGCTCTTTGGGCTCATTTTCTCCATTAAGCATCATCTATGAATCACAGTGGAAATCAGTAAAAATAGACTTAGTCGTTCGTTTGGCTAGGCGGAGTTATTACGGGTGTGGCAACGAAACACTCATAAACAGTCCTTAAAGACCTGTGAGGTCAAAGGTCAACCGTAAGCAGACCTGACAGTGCAGTCTGAAACTGTTTCAAATGAGGGTCAAGGCGGCCCTCCTCCCCGAAGCACGTGACTGTACCGTGATCTAACAGTAGCGTCGGCCTCAGGGTTAACAGAACTCACCTGATCCGGAGCGTGAGGTTGGAGGGGACAGTGTTCAGTCACACAACATGAGCACTTCCAGTGGTAAAATTAACGCTCGGCAAAACGTTGCTCTTCAGTATTTTTAAAAACATGATCAATGTGCTGAACATTTCCCTTTGCAGCGAGTTTTACAGAATTTCGGTCTGAGGTGTCATCGGTCACATCCTTTGCATGCCTGTATCATTGTTCCCACCGCGATCCTTCCATGCTCGGAAAGGAGCCCTTTCCGAAAACCTGGAAAACAAGGAAATAACCTTCAAACTGGAGTGGATTAAAGGGCCCAACAAACGCCAGCATGTAGGAAACACGGAAGGTCACAGCGGGATCTGGGCTTTGGGGGTAATGTGTAGCTGATCTGACACGCTGTTCTGAAAGTCAAGTCAGGCCAATGGAAGTGGGCTTTATTGTCATAATGTAAATATTATTATTATCATTATTATTATTAATATGATGCAGCGGGCAAAACTGTCACCCCATCCATGTGCAGGTATACAGTGGGATGAAATTATGTCCTCCAGGACCGCGGTGTGACATGCAGCCAGCGAGTGACAATGATGATGATAATAATAATAATAATTAATAATGTTCAGTACCCTGCTGTAAGAAAGCAGGAAATTCATGCATTATGATAATTCATTTCAGAAAGTGTTGGTGCGCCTTCTTGCCTGTACATTCCTCCATATCTCATATCACAGTTCCTTCTGTAACACTCCCTTCAACCCGAAACCCACTGCTGCAGATGCAGCTGTCATTACATTATTAATGTTAGAAAAGTCATTTTCATTTCACAATTTAACACTATAACAGACGTAAATAAAAAAAATACATAATTCTGTAACTATTACACTTCTAGGGTTGTAACAGTACATGTATTTGTGTCATGTCATTACTATTTTACATGTATTTTGCAATTTTAAATTACATGAGTGAGTATTTGTAATTTGTAATGTGACGTATTTGTGCCCATCTCTCTCCATACGTGATGTAAATGCGAAGGAGCCTTGGTCCGTCCCCAGGCTGAGCGTCCTGCAGGGGGCACTAGAGAGATCAGGCCACTTGTTTTGCCTCTGTGGAGACTCATGGGAAATGGGGGCCGGGGGACGGGGGCCTTGCTCCAAACCATGTTCTTTCCATTCCCCGTTCTGAGCGATGGCTCCTCTTCCCTGACAGATTTCAATAACGGAAGCAGATTAAGGATGTCAGGCCGCTATAGTTTATGTCTTCATGATTTTAAACTGGAATGTCGTTTGTTTCTAAAGCCGTTCCAGGCGTATTCCTCATGTCAGAGGCTTCCTTCTAAAGAAAGACATGCTCAGAGTCGCGCTGACATCTTTCATCTCCCACAGCAAACGGCAGACAGTCGGCTCTCTGTAACTGAAAACGTGGGGGTGGGTGGGGGGGACGGTGGTTCTGAAAACGGAAATGTGCGGCTAAATACATCCTGTGATCGTTTTGGAGTTTAATGGATCTCGGGATTTGTACCTGAGACTCACTTTAAGCCGTCCTCAAATACCTCGAAACAGGTGGGTGTTGTTTTTGTAGCTTACGCCTCGTCACTCGTGTAACCGGAGTATCTCAGGCCCAGCGTCGGGTTGCTCTACACTCCCTCTCCCTTTCTTCCTTCTTTCGCCGGGCGTCGGGCGGCCGGGGCTTGGCACACAGAGTGTTTTTGCACGTCTGCAGGTGTTTGGTAATTAGATTAATGTGCGGGATCAGGAATGTGTGCTGTCCCAAAGCCGGGGAACCTCACAGAAAGAGACGGATCCGTTTAGGCGGTGCGCCCCGAAAGCCATGACCCATCACCCCCCCGAAACGTTTATCTAAAGCTAAACATAATAAGGCCGGCAGAGTGAGGAGGTACAGTGAGGTGGGAGGCCGCCGGCAGCGAGTTTGATCTCCCTCCAGCAGTAACCATGGTAACCCTAGCCAAAAAAAAAAAAACATGCTCCACATGCTTTGTGGGCTGAAGTCCTCGTCCCAGATGAAACAGAGGGACACACTGGGCCCCCCGAAGCGACGGACCCAAATGGACCCTCAAAACGGCGTGAAGCCGACAGCTTTTCGAAAGTCATGTGACCATCAAAAAGGAAAAAAAGAAAAACATCCATGACCATCCAGCATGACTGTCAGACATTGAGACAGCTGTTTAAGGGGGGATGTGTATCGGCAGTGTTTTGGACCTGGCTGGAAGCGCCTTCACAGCTGTCCGTCCACCAGCCCGATTTTCTGCAGTGCTTCTCCTGTGCCAGGGAGCGGTTTGAATGCGGGCCTTTGAAAGGCAGGATTATGGCTCATTACTCTGCAGGACGGCCCACACTGAGTGACGGAGCTGTCAGGCCGACTCCCGTTCGCTTCTCCTTCTCACACAGGGACGGGGGTCAAGTCAGGATTTGCTGGTGGGGAAAGCACACACCCACGCAAACGTCTCAGTCACGCAGTCTCGTCCCGTCCGTGTTTCTGTTCCCTAACTGTGGGCAGTGGGACTGGATGCTCTCTGTCACTCTTATTGAGACCCCCCCCCCCCACCATGACCTTATGGGACTGGGGGGCGCTCTTTCTCACCCCAGTCACCCTTCTGCACTGACTTCAGGCAAGAGTTTCTTTTTATGGTGGGTTTGGCTTCCCGCTGAGCTCGGACCTGTGCATCCATTGCTCTCTGTTTGTCTTGTTATCCCTCCAGAATCTCCCCCCCCCCCCCCTGGTTTTGCTGTCCTCTGTGTGTTGCATAAGCAGAGAGGCCCGACACTTACCCCCTGGTGTGTCTGGACTTCTGGTCCACACAGAGCCTCGACGTGCAGTTCCAGAGAAGGTCCATTATTTCATCACGCAGGGTTATTTATTTGCACGTCGGACGGCGTGTTCAAAGCGAGTGCTGGAGGCTGGCGGTGCTCATCGCGGCTGGGGCCCAGCCTGCAGCAGGGTTTGTGCACAGCGTCGGTCCTGTGTGCTGTAAATACTCAGCTGCTCCAAGCGGTACTAGAACCGCTGCTCAACCAACAGGCCCTCACTGGCCGCCCGACCCACAGGCCCTCGCTGGCCGCCTGACCTACCAGCCCTCGCTGGCCGCCCGACCCACCGGCCCTTACTGGCCGCCCAACCTACAGGCTCTCCTTGGCCGCCCGACCCACAGGCCCTTGCCAGCCGCCCGACCCACAGGCCCTCGCTGGCTGCCCGACCCACAGGCCCTCGCTGGCTGCCCAGCCGCTCTTTGCGAGATTGGCTGCTTTTCATTCTGTTATGCTCCCAAACAATTTGGCAGAGGATCCGCCTTACTCTGGGTGGCTCTCTCAGTGTCAGTACACCACAGCAGACCTGGACCCCTCAGTCAGCTTCTGACACCATCAATAAATCTGATGCTAAGAGCAGTAAGTTACAGCAGAGGCCCGGGCATCTTGAATGTTCGCGACATATGGAATGATTCACGAGGGGGCGCTGTGCTTCAACGAGCTTAGCCTCTCTGCCTGTGATCAGATGGTCGGCGGTTCGAGCCCCTGCAGAATAGTCACATGTCTGTGGCCCCCTGAGCCAGGCCCTTAACCCCCAGCTCCAGGGCTGTTGCCCGCTGGCTGACCCTGCAGATGTGTCTGTGTGTTTCATGGAGAGCAAGAGGAGGTGGCTGAAGAGAAGTTTTCCAGTGTACCTGTACTCCTTTGTGCAAACGGCACATGGAGCTACAAGCCAGTGGCTGAAACTGAGGTCAGAGTGACACCAGAAGATACTAGGGTTCAGTTTTCAAACTCGTTAAAATGTCTTTTAATAATATCGTGACAGACAATATTATCGGTGATGTTACATTAAAAATTATTCATTAACAAAAAATGCAGAATTTGGCCACAAGGGGGCATTTAGCTGATGTCACACTGTCATGGTGGAAGGATATATTATTTGTCATGTCCTGCCTGCTGCATGCTCTACCTCAGTGCCACCCTGCCTACCAACCGGAATATTTCTAAATATCAGAATCAGGGCTGTCAAAATTAACGCGTTAACGCGGATTAATCCGTCACCATGATTAATCGGATTAAACATTTTAACGCAATTAACCCATCTGCAGCACAGAATGACTCAAAATCCCTGAAATGCAGCGTTGCCAACTATTTCTTACCTGAAGTCGCCAAACTGTACCCAGAAAGTCGCTAGATGACGACACGTGCTAATTTGCATATTGATTGCGTCATCACGTCGCGTACACGTTCATTCAAGCGCCACCACGTTGTGTACGTAATACTCATAACGGCTACTTTATTTTAACTTTAACTTTACCTTTTAAACTATTTGCATGTTTTCCAGATAAAAATGTGTATTTGCAAAAGAACAAAGCTTGGCCGATGTAGCAAAGGCATAGGATATGTTATTAACTGTTAATAATAAGTGGATAGGAATAAATGGGTAGAAAGGTTTCTGACTAGTTAGCGCGCAGATCATTCATGTTCACGTCCGTCTGTCAGAGTGATCAGCTCAGCAGCTGAACTGCCCCAGGGATCGCTCCGTCTGGGAGGCAGTGCCGAAATTGTTCAGAGTGAGCGAATGCAGCCTTATGGTAGCTTTGCTCGATAAGGTAGCACTGATCAGTAGACACAACTGTCGGTTCGCGCATGTTTCGACAAAGCACCACTACTCGGCAGGACACCGGACGTAGTAGCAGGGAGCTCAGCTCACTTCCATATTGACGACAAAGTGGTACAGAAAGTAGCTAAGGTTGTCAGGAATGCTGCTATAGATTTGTCGCTAGGCGCTTTTTGTTAAATAAGCATGTTAAATGCATATATATTCCCTTTTTCATTGAATCTGTTTGCTCATGCAAAATGAAATGCGATTAATATAGATTAAAAATGAATTATATTTAATCGCGATTAATCGAAATTAATCCACAGCAACCCTGTGATTAATCTGATTAAAATTGTTAATCGTTTGACAGCACTAATCGGAATATTTTATGCCTCTGACATGGAAAATCTTCGTTTGTGGGCTACATGTGTGGAAGGGCAACTCAGGGAAATGTCTGGAGTTCATGTATGAACATGGCTTAAGTACAAGCAGCAAGGGTTGAGAACAAGCAAGACAGCCATCTAGTATTTTTCTTCCTGAACAGGTCAGCCATCTTTGTTTTCTTCAACGTGGGTGCAACACGTCTTTGACAGTTAGCGTTTCAGCGAAAGTTGATATCGTTAGTTAAGGCTGCCAACATCACCACGATAATATCGACGTATCGTCCATCCTAGAAGGTACTTTATCTCACACAATCCATCCATCCATCTATTTATCTTCCATTCTGCTTACCCGGAGCAGTGTCATCCAGAGTGACATATCCCTGGAAGTACAAGGTATGGGAACATTCTGGAAAGATGCACAGACACTTTTAGGGCACAATTTAGGCACAATTTAGAGATGCATGTCTTTTCGACAGGGGGAGGAAACTGAAGTATCTAGAGCCTGGTGGTGGTGCGAATGCCACACACATCAGCTGGCAGGCCGGATTTGAAGCCCTCAGTCAGTGGAGGACTTTAAGGAGCATCGTGGGCTTGAGAAATGGTCCATGTGGGCCTGTGGGAGACTCACACCCCCCCCCCCCCAAAAGTACAAGAGCAGAAGCTGTGATTTGGGATGGCCCGTTGCCATGGCAGCACTTCCTGCTGGGGGTGTCGTCTTATTTGGTGAAGGCGGTGTGGCCTTTCTTCGGCGTATATGAAGCTTTTCAGCAACTATCAAGCTGTGTGCAAAGGGAAGCCTGTTGTAAATATGGAATTTGAAGAGCGGTAAACATGCCTGATTCTGAAAGTAAACAGTTTGGAAACATTGAGTCAATGGCTTAGATTCAGCATGTGTATTTACCAATATTATGGAGAGTTAAATCTTAACATACTGCAAGAAACTGGTCACAAGCAAGGGGGCTTAGTAAAGGGGGTTAGATCACTTCCCCCTCCCTTTAATAACCCTCAGAAGCTTCTGTGCACTTCTTGAAGCTACTTTCTGAATCGATCACTGTTTTGTTTAGTAATTCCATCCATCCGTCAATCCATCCATTTTCTAAAAGCATTTGTCCTGTTCAGGGTCATGGGGGCGAGGAGCCTATTCCTGGAGGCTAAAGGCGCAAGGCAGGGAGCAGCCCAGGAGGGGGCGCACCCTCACACCATTCTTATACTGGCACAACTACGGGCACTTTGGTAACTCCAGCTAACCTCAGCATGTTTTGGGGGGACGGCGAAGTACCCAGAGGAAACACCACGATGACGTGGACAGAACATGGAGGTACAGCGGAGACTTGAGCTGTGGTCCTAGATGTGTGAGGTGACAGACCGCACAAAGGCACAGGTCCCAACTCAGTGGGAACCCAAACCCACCCACATTTGCTCGTCTCTCTCTCTCTCCCTCCCTCCGCCCCCCCCCCAACATGTGCAGTCATTCTTTCCTTCCTTTGTGCATCGGTGTGTTTCGGTTTATCCTCTGTTCCCATCACACACACATCTCCCCGTTGCTGCTGCTGAATTTCTTGTTTTTCATCAAGCGAATGCATTTTGAGCGAATAACACAGAAATACTCCAAGCTATTTTTGCAGCGATAAGTTAGGAACACGATATTATTAAATTTAATATGGCTGCCTTTGGTAAATATTATATTTGAGTTTGTAGAGCGTAGCTGGTACTACTGCCAGGAGGAGAAACACGATCAGAGCCTTTGGCAACGTAGCTGTGCTGTTCAGCTTCCAGGAACGTAGGAGCGCTTTAAAAATGGATGGGGTTATGAGAAAATTAATGCTTAAAACCCATGTGTGGAATACATTTTGGAATTAATGTTGATATTCAGTGTAGAAGTTTGGTGCCTATAAAATTATTTTGAACTGATTGGACAGCCATTCTGCCCTTATCAAACTACTGGTGACATCTGATTGGACAGCCATTCTGCCCTTTTCACACTACTGGTGACATCTGATTGGACAGCCATTCTATGAACAGCAAATGGTGCTTATGTGAACGGTACGCTAACGGTTGTTTTGTACTTATACATAATTTTGAAAACCGCACCGCAATAGCCGATCTTAAAGGACAGTAAAATGGACAGTTAAACGTCAGTTTGTTTATGGCTCTACTAAAACTGGCAGTTTGTGGTATGACAGCCTGTTAATTGGGTGACCAATTATCCACTTAACGAGGCCTGTATAAACACCGGAAGCATAAAACGCCTGCACACTTCACACGCGGTATTCCAACACCCTTGTAAGTGACTGAAGCTCTCTTAACGATGGTGTAGCCCTGCTTTGAAGTAGCAGATTAAACTTCCTGGGAAGTGGTAGGGAGTTAGCGTCTTGGGGTTTGGAAGGAACATAGGTGATGAGAAGGGCTTGAAGGCGACATGCCACAGCTTTCCCACGAGTTGCCAGCACGCCTCTGCTGTACCTGCTTTTCTCTGTGTCCGTACTTCCCCCCGTGCTGGCAGGTACAGCTCTGTGTAGCTTGAGTCATTCAAAGGACGAATGTCCTAAATTTGATGTTGAATGATTCGCCTACATCCACCAGTGGCTTTGCCATGGAAACCAAACTTACTGTGGGGGTTTTTTTCTCAACCTATAAAGCAAACAAGGTTGTTAAAAATAATTTGCAGGAAAAAGTAACATGATATCATAATGCTGGTTTTAAAAGCTTTACTTTAGATCCAATCTTTCAACTTGCTAAACGGATCCTTGGGTTTTCTTTCGATGGACAAAAAGAGGGTCCATTTGATTAATAAATTGTCCTCAATAAATCTCAGAGTATTATGGTTATTTTGAAAGCACATCTGGAAAAAGTAAGCCATGGCTCTCGGCTTGAGGCGGCTAGGAAGGGCACATCCCAACTTTTCTGGAGAGATTCCGGAAGGCGGATGAGGGCACGTACCTTTTCCATACCTCGCTCATCTGCCAGAACCATTTGTGGTCTTGCCCACACTGCGGTGTGCGCCGAAAATGACCTCGTGGCAACGTGGCCCTCTTTTGTTCAAGTGGGCGTGCCAAGGGCCCCTTTAAAAAGCACCTTTGTTTTTATGGCGCTGGGACGGAGACAGTGACCCTCCTGATGGCGAAAGGGTTTTAAAAAGGTCAAGGCCCGCTATTAAAGTACCACATAAAGGCCTTTCCGTCCTTTTTTAGCATTAGCCGAACAGCAGAGTGGTGAAATAAACCCTTCCTGACTTTTTAAGTATGTACAGGCAACGTAAAACCAGGCTCTTTATTTTAACTAGCGTGCCGTCAGACCTGGGCAGCTGATAAGTACCCATAATTCCGAGCGGAGTCGCACCCAGTCTCAGGGAGTACCTCTGAACAGCATTGCTAGCAGGCATCATAACAAGGATAAATCCAGTAGTACAAAAGTAAGAAAGCCATTAATATGTTTCATGAGAGCTAGGCGGGACAGGTGGGGGAGGTGCCCATTGCGGTGGCGTTTGTGGGAACCAGTGGCCTGGCCCGGAATCCGCCCCCCCCCCCCACTCCTGCTGGGTGTTTGATGAGTGGGAAGCCGCTCCGCCGGGGCCGCGGGCCGAGTGGCAGTTTCGCAGGCCGCCGCCTCGTCTGAGCGCAGATTTATCTGCGAGAAACCGAGGAGTGCTAAGCAAACAGAGGGGGGTGCCTTGGGGGCGGTGCTCGCCGCCGGGGGGGACATTCATCAGCACAACAATAATAGCATTAATAACAGTAATTATGATGCATGATCACACTGCAGAGGTAGCAGACCGCTCCGGACATAATGGCGCATCGGCTCTTAATTGAAAGTTATTGCCTCCAGAACCGCAGAGAGAGATGAAGCGTCAGTTGAACCTGGGCCGGGCCAGGCTGGGCCCGGCCAAAGCCATCCGTCGGGAATCCGAAACCATCGTTATTCCTGCACATGTTAGCAATAAGAGGAGCTGCTGAGGAAAGAGCGGGTGGGCCCAGCCAGGGGGCGCTATACTCGCTGGGGAACCGGACACTCTGTCACCCCGCCGGCCCCCTGCTCCGTGATACACCCCCACCCTGCCTGGGCCCTGGCTGGTCTTCGCTCTGGATGTCGAAATGCCGAGCCGTTCCAGCGAGCTGAGGTCACCAGGCGGTGCTGCAGACACCACGGGGGGCCAGGAGGGACGGGAGCCCAGGAATTTGGGCGTCTGTCAGTGGCCCAAGGTCACAGAGGGGGGTGGTGGGGGATTAGATCAACCCCAAGGTGACTGTTTAGGCCAGTAAGAGGGTGAAAGGTGGGACAGGGAGGGGGCTGTACCCACAATCCTCTGCGTGTCACCGAAAGGCGGCGTCCACCCGAGATTCCCGACGGGGGTGAACGGGTCATGCCGCTTGCGTGGTGGGACGGTGTGAGCCTGTGTGACCTCATGCTGTCAGGGCACCTCCCCCATCACGGGAAGCTCCTCCTGTGGTCCTAAAAGGCCAAGGACCGACTCACATGTTATTAAAAACAACATGTCTGACGTTTGGGTTGAAGTGAGGCAGGAGGTGCACAGAGGCAGTAGCATATTGTGCCTCTGGAGGACACCGCGACTCGCATTTGGATGTTATTCCTCTGCGCCTGTAATTAAAGCAGAGGCTTTTCTCCTGTGCTTGAAGCAATAGGACACTCAGAACAGGAAGGGACTTTATCGTCACTGTGGTTCCGCTTCACGCGGTGTTTATGGAGAGCCATGCTCCCGCGCGGATTCTTGTGTTCCAGTCGAAATGATTCATTTTTTCTGCTTGCCGCTGTTGTCAGAAACACACTGTATGTGTAAATGCTGTGTCATTTAAAAACACCAAAAAGTTATTCAGGGACAGGGGATCCATAGCGCCGACCTTCAGGACAAAGTGGGTGAGGACGGGCTCCTCGTTCCGGTCTGGGCCAAGCCGTGTCCCGGAGGGGCTGTGTGAATTCTTAAGGGATATTGCTGGAATTAGCCAGAAATCTCGTTAAAGGCATCGTGCTGGGGGGCGGAAATGCCGCCAATCCTCCTGCAAGCTCACCTCGCCAGCTCCAAACCGCTGGGAGTTTGCTCCCCTGCTCTCTTGACCACACTGCGAATTTTGCCGCCGTGCCGATAATTTGACCAGAGGCAGGGCTGACATCTTTACGGGTCTTTTTACGACCCCCTAATCGCAGATACCGCGTGCGCCGGCCACTCTGCCTTTGAGGGTGTCAGAGTGCTGGGGCTTTAGTGTGGGCAGGGAAGGTCGTCTCCAAAACCTGGGTTCAAGCACCTCTCCTCTCCATCCCAGCTCTCTTTACATACGAGGTTTGATGCTCCTACAACAGAAGCAGCCTCACACTTCCACGCAGGAAGCAGTTCCTTAACTGTACCGAAAAGCAGCTTCTGCCAGTTATTATGGGTATTCTGTCAACGGACATTTTCCCTTCCCATAATTAAAGTTTAAACTGGCCGACGTGCCACGAGAGTGGCTGATGACGGCTAACCTGAAGGTTGTTGGTTCGGATCCCAGAAGGGGCCCTACTGTAGTAGCCTTTAGCAACGTGCTTAATTGGAGTCACTCCAGTTCAAATAAGCTGAGCAAATAAACACAAACCAAATGAACTCGTCGCATTCTGTGTTTTTGTTATTCGCCCGCTGCAGCGCAGCGCCATTTGCATGCCGCAGCTGGCCGGGGTCAGAGGTCACACCGGCGACCCGACAAGGTTGTTCTCTGTTTAGCTGCCGCAGCGGTAGAAAGCTCTGGAAGGCGGCTTTGACATTCAGCGGGAGTCTGCTGTTGACTTAGCCCGTGTGGGGGGGGGGAAGGGGGGGAGGCACAGACCCCACCTGTTTGGGGAATCGCATTGTTGGCACATGGCATCTCTGCCGGCATCCAACGAACACACAGAGCGACCATGGCGAAAAGCGAGAAAACGAAAAGTCCAGCTGCGCGAGTCGGGGGGGGGCACTAGCGGCCTCACCGTCGTCAGCGCCGGCCGGGCCGCAGAGGTCCTGCCAGTTCGCCTGTTGCATCACGAGGGCCGGTTTCCCGCACCGTCTGCGCCCTTTCCGGGAGGGTGGACGCAGAGGAGGGCCCACGGAGCAGTAGGGAGGAGCCACAGCCTCTCTGTTGTTCAAAAACACAAAGAGAGAGTACTGCACACTTCTAGTCAAGGTCAGCCTGCCCTTCTCTGCACAGGGTTTTTTAATCTGGGGACTGTGAGTGCCCAATCAAGGTTCAGGGAAATTTCTGGAAGGAATCCCCGCTGAATGTGGGCGGGGCTTCACAGGTAAAGGAGCGGGCAGTCTGCTCATTGACAACAACGTGTGAGCAGAAGGGGCCCCAGTCCGTGCTTGGGGCAGAAGCCCACATGTGAGGGACCCCCCACCCGGGGCAGTAATATGCCAAAAGGTACAGATAAAGACGCCGGCTCTTCCCACCCGCTGACGTCGGCACAGCAGGCCTGGGAGGCTAATTGGTGTCCGTGGTGCTAATATGCTAATGAGAGGTGACCTCAAAGGTGAAGCGGGCGCGGTGACTCCTCGGGGGGCATTGGTCACACGTGGTCTTCACCTCCCGAGAGAGTGCGCGTGCTGGTTTGCTCAGGCTGCCACGAAAGCCCTTATCGCTGCCGGAGGGAGTTTGCTCACCTCACATGTATGCGGCCCCTAAATGCAGCGACATAGCGACAGAGGCAGGGCTGCGTTTCTGCCAACAAAGCAATGGCAGGAAATGGCCCAAAACTCCCCCGGAACGGCTTCCAGGTCCAAGCACATCCCGCCAGCGGGAAATTAGGGCCGCACCAGGTGACCCGGCCCAGACCTGGCAGATCAGTCCTAAAGGACCCAGAATTTATATACTGAGACTCGACAGGTCCACATGGACGCCATTACTGGCATGGTGGCTGATTATACTGAAGGAGCTGGGAGTTTCTGCATTCACCCTGAGATAAACATTACGCTGTGTTCTGTCATGTGGACTATGCTTTTTAAAACGGGTCAGAAGATCGCCGACTGATCATCATCCGGCTTCCAGATGTTAGCCCTGGACAGAGTATGCTTGCCTTGCCTGGCCACTTACCTCTTTCCGAAGGCTAAGTGATCGTGCGTTCCATTATCCTCGGCGGTCGGAACGCGGCGCTCGGGACAACGTCACATCCGGTAAAAATTCGAGGAAA
>JAODKL010000027.1:19637864-19663737 GCA_026780765.1 Petrocephalus schoutedeni | reverse complement strand
ATCACATCACACATCACAGTCGCTGAATGTGGAGCCTTTTCATTAACTACCGACCAATAATTGGATATCACCTTACCCCCCGTCTCCCCCACACACGGTTCTGCTTCTTTCTTCTGCTGAGGAATTTCCATTATTTAAGCTGTAATATCATGGGCTCTTATTATCGCCCATATTACCCGTCACGCCCACGACATCACTGATGGCTTCTGCAGCCACGGCTGCCGCCGTGTGACCGTTCTGAGAGGGATGTTCCCGGACCCGGCTCATGCTCTCATTATTTCGTAGGAGTGGCCTGAAATCGTTACCCTCGGAAAATGCTCCGGCCCGGCCAAATGGTTAGCCCGCTGGATCTCGGGCCTCATTATTTCAGAAAAAGCATATTCCCCACCAGACTTGAGCAGGATTGGCCGCAGAAACGTGAAAAGCTGATGTCATCAGAATCCTCGGCGTATTTAAAGGCACTGATGGATGGGTGGGCGGCGCTGAGGGGGTGGCGAGGGGGCGGGGCCGAGGGTGACAAGCGGGCATGGCCGAGCAAGTCACCGGCATCAGGTTCCTGCCCACTCTAGCTCCACAGAACTTGGAGGCTGCAACCTTCACACCTATGGCGCCTGGTGCCAGGGGAATTTCAGACAGCAGAGTTTGAAAGGTGGAGGGCACTGATCTCGAGAACGCTGAGGATGACTCAGCCATGAGCAGAAGAAGCTAGATGGCATGCAGAGTGGGTAGCAGCAGGAGGAGCTCTGCAGGGGGCGTAGTGATTAATGTTTTGAATATCGATATCTGATGCTGCATCTGATGAATCTCCTGTTTATATCTTGTACGGTCTTTAGACCGGCAAACAGAAATTGTGTTTTAAGAGATCCTTGACCTTTGAAAATCACAGCAGACCTTCTGGGATGATCCTGGCAGCTTTGTGTTCCTGCTGTCTCAGCGGGCCACGTGTCGGGGGGGATGGAGCATAGCAGAATGTGGGGGGGCGTCTACTGGACTTCACCTTCAGCTAACAGGAATGCTGGGACTGAACGCCTCAATTAAGGATTTGGTGGGGGGTGGGGGCGAGGGTTCTTTCTAGATAGCAGACGGTTTTCCCAAATAGTGGCTCTTCCAGTTAAGCCTTGACAACATCTCATCCATTTGGTGGCAGAGGGCCACATCACTGGTGGGATGGAGCTCTTTCTCAGACATATTCGCTGTTTGCTAAAATCTGAACGCCTTCCTGAAGGTATCTGGTGAGCCTTTCTGAAGTTGTAATGGTACTTCTCCCTTGGGGAATCCGAGATCTCCCAAAGGTGAGCTGGGTCTCTCATCTAATGGACTGGAGAGGGCCAAACTGGTCAAAAGAGGCTCCCGGACTCCACTGGCTCACGTCTGAGCTGGAATTTTGTTATTTTTAAGGAGCCTTTGATATCACTCCCACTCAATTTAGCCCAATCTGACATACGAAAAACTGCATGTTTCAGTTTTATGATGCAGGCTTTACAGAGCAGAGCTACGGACGTAAATACTGTGCAGCAGAGTTAGTCTCTCTGACAGGATGTAAACGCATACTGTGCCTCTCCATTGTCCCACCACATGCCGAGGCCGACGGAGCGGCGGGTATGGCAGATGGGATTGACTTTATTCCCTGTAATCTTTTGTATACAGATCCTGTGTCTGTTACTTTAGAGTATAGTTAAAGCCTGTTAAGGAACAGGGATGATTTGTTTGTGCAGATTCCTGAGGGCATGCTTTTCATTTTGCATATGGAAGATCCTCCAAAGGGAAGGGATGACGTCGAAAGACAGAAGGCCGGGATCTGGAGAAGCTAAAGTGCTTTGTTCTCAAGAGGGAGGAGCCGCCATATACATAATTGTGTGCGTGCATGTTTTTTGCGGATGGAAGCCACTTGTCGTCTGTATGCACTCATGCGACAGGCACAGCCCAGGGCAGCTTTTTTGGGGCCTTTAGGAAGTGGGTGTGATAGGTAGCGAATCAGTGACCATGCTGGCTCTATCGGAGGCTAGTCAGCTGCCCCCTGTCTTTTTTTAATCCAATAACTATTCTGTGCTCTCAAAACTTTAATCTGGCAGCTCAATACCAAACACAAATGTCTTTTTTGTCAACAGTTGGTATAGTTTTTTTTTTCGCAACTAAAATAAACTAAAGACAGATTTTGTAAACAGAAAATCTTTTTTCCTCTCCCTCCCTCTCCCTCTTTTATCTGTTGTGATGGGCCCAGGCTGATTCTGACAGAACCGGTCCGATGGTAATGTTTATTTATGAGTGAGGTGGGGGGGGGGGCGCTCCCGTGTGGTTTTCTGAATCAAATCTACGTTTTCTCTCATGCGAAAGGAGAAGTGCTTTCATCTGCCGCCCACCAGGCCTTTGTTTCCCATCCCAGGAATAAAGGCCCGCACTGAGAAGGTCCCCTTGGTTTGGTTGGGCCCTGCCCGGCCTGTGTCAGCCCACGTGTGCTGGCGCTCAGCAGCGGTGACCCTGGCAAACACAGAGCCCCCATACTGCATGGTAAAAACATGATAGATTAACCAAGGCTCGCAAAGAGACTGGAGACTGTTACTGTGCTACTGTACATAATCTGAATGTCCTCTTCCTCAAGCAGTGCATTCTACTACATATTCAGGGTCTTGACTTTATAGATTGTGCTGCAGTGTGTGTGCTGCAGTGTTCACAGCAGTGTGTGCTGCAGTGTGTGCTGCAGTGTCTGCTGCAGTGTGTGCGGCAGTGTGTGCTGCAGTGTGTGCTGCAGTGTGTGCGGCAGTGTCTGCTGCAGTGTGTGCTGCAGTGTGTGCAGCAGTGTGTTTCGCGTTGCTGCACCCGGGACGGACCCACTTTTTGAGGCAACTCTGTATTTGTGCGGTTGCAAGAACGTATGCCGATGGTTCTTTCACGCCGAAGTTCCAGAACCTGGTCCCTGGTTACAAGTTCCTAAGCTGCCTGCCCCGGGAACAGCAGATGATTTTGGTTTCACGGAATCAGAAATGATGCAACGTTATTCTGCTAATAAATGCTGGCAAAAGTATATTGGTTATCAATCAAATCCTATGCATAAATATGGAGATGCAAGCAAAAAACGTATTAATTGTGAATTAATAAATGTAATTGGGGTACAAAAATAATTCCATCCACTCAATTTTTGTTTTGCTACGTCTCTTTTTCTGCACGTCCGTATAATTTCCAAGTTAGCACCAGTGCTTGCGGTCACCCATCAGCAAGCTATGGCTGTAAGCCCCAACCAATTGGCAAGCTATGGCTGTAAATGCCGACCAATCAGCAAGCTATCGCTCTAAGCACCAACCAGTCAGCAAGCTATGGCTGTAAGTAGTGTGTTTCCCAGTTCTCCTCCCCAGAAGTTCGTTAAAGAGCTTAGCTCCGCCCTTACATTAGATCCATTGAGATGCAGGTTCCCACCATTCAACATCATCGACAGATGGTGAATCAGAAGCTTCACATTCATGTTGGTTTTAGGAATACTGATAGGGGGAATGAGAGGTGGGTATGTGTGTGAGTGGGGGGGGGGGGATTCCACACGGACGTGGAGCCAGGCCACCTAAAGCGCTTGGCTGGAGGTGCTGTTTTATCAAGAGTGTTTATAAGAGAACAAGAAGCCAACCAAGTAGGGATATTTCCACAAACATGTTTTGAAAAAGACGGAATGGGCTCTGAAATCCTACCTTGACAGAGCGCTGTTTCCCATGATATCCATCAAACAAATCCGCCTTTTTGGCAGAGTCAGAATTCCCTTCAAGGTGCTGCCCTGCGGTCCCAGAAAGAGGGCATTGTGCGCTAAACGCTTTTAATCTTTACTCAAACACTGCCGCGCTCGGCTTTGTGTCACAGCCAAATATTAGGACTGATTTCTGTTGATGCGTTGAGGACAAAATGGCCTTTTCACAATACAGGGCAGTGATTGTTGCGACCGTCGGTTAAGTCGAATGTTTGTTTTATGTTTGACTTGAGAAATCCCTATACTGGAGGTGACGTTGCCACGGCAAACATCCGTAACTTACACGCGTTAGCCTGGAGCAGTGATGTCATTCCTGGAGTAAGGGCACAATGGCAGCCACTCCCAGACGCTCATGGAAGTTTCACACAAACATGCTCTGAGGGCAGAACCAAAAAAAATGATTGGTTGAGAGAGAAAACCAATCAGATTGTAGAGGAGGCAGGCCCAAACAACAGGAAGAGGCAGGACCAAGACATCTGATTGGTTGGTTTGAATACAGACACAAGATCTGATCTCTCTCAACTAAGCATTTTTCATTCATATATATATATACATTTTTTGAGAATGTAGGGTCAGTCAGTCTGGAGCAACTGCTGTTAAGGGCCTTGCTAAGGGGCCCAACAGTGACATCACTCTGTTGACTCTTGGATTAGAACCAGCAACCTTCTGATCACTAGTACATCCTATCCCTCTGAGCCTGACACAAATCTAAGTGAAACACCAACTTTTTGGGTAAATATTGCTGCTGCTGTCATCATATGGAAGGTACCGCTGACATTTTCCGTACTCACCGCTGAGACAAAACAGAGCCTGATGCAGAATCTGGGAAATGAGGGTGCGAGCGATCACCTCCTGACTCAGTCTGCCGTGATTAAAGGGCACTCGCTATCCTGCTGAGTGATTAATGGTACTTTTTCATTTGCTGCTGACGGAGCCTCCAGCAGTGGCTCACACTGCTCCCGGCTCACTTTCTAGGGGGCGGCGTGTGGCTCAGGGGCTACTGTACCTAACCTTGGAAGGTTGCTGGTTTGGATTCCACCCTCAGCCGAATAGTCATGTCTGTTGGGCCCTTGAGCCAGGCCTCTGAGCCTCCAAATTGCAGCATGGGAACTGGATAAATAGCTGTCTCTCAGCTTCTCTCCCATCTGCGTACTTGGGCGTCTCAGAGGCAGACGCACACAGGAAGCGATATGCAGAGGGAAGCATTCCCATGTCGAAATGGCAGATACAGCATCCTTTTACTTTGTGTAGAGCGCCCCCACTCTCCCGCACTTCTGCATGCACGTTCTTCCAGCTCCCCGCCGTCGCACGGTGTTTGACCTCAGCGTGTGCACTCCCCGTGGGGTGTGGGCGTGGCCCTGAACGAATGATGCTCACGTTGAGGAGGACGAGGGAGTTATCCTGCTGGCTCACATCACCTGAGACATTCGTCGAAACTGATCTGTGTGCTCACTGGTGTGTGTGTGTGTGTGTGTGTGGGGGGGGGGGGGCTACCACATTGTGAAGACCAAATGTCCCCACAATGTGACAAAACCTGTTACTTTTTAGCTTGTAGGAACATTTTTCAGGTCCCCACAAAAATCTGTAAATGCAATAAAAAACTAAAAATTCCAAAAGTCTTGTATTTTGTTTGGTTACTTATGTTTAAGGTTAGGGCTGGGTAGGGGTTAAGGGTGTCATGCTATGATTGGAGAATTACCCATAGAAGTGAATGGAGAGTCTCTACAAAGATATGAATACAAACCTGTGTGTGTGTGTGTGTGTGTGTGAGAGCAGAGAGCATCTCACCTCCCTGCTACACAAGTCCATTTAAAAGATGTTACTTTATTGATCCACGATAGAAAATTCTCTTTGCGTCTGCATGGCACGCATGTAGGTAACAGCAACCTTGACAGTGAAGGGCAGTGACATGGAGCTGGCAGTTAAGGGCCTCGCTCAAGGGCCCACAGATGTGGCTGTTCTGCCCAGGCCAGGCTCAAACCGACAACCCTCCGATGGCAGGTACAGAGCCTACTAAGCCATACACTATACACTGCCCCCAGAAACCACCAAGCTGCTCAGAGCTGAGACGAGATTCTTTCGACCCGGAGAGTCTCTCCCCTTTGCCTCCAGGGCTGGACCTCAGCATCTCACAGCGGTTCTGGCAGATTCTTCCAGAAAAGGCTGCTCCTCCACAGAACCCATTTCCCCTTCAGTCTGTTATCTTCAGAAGAAGAAGCCTAATTTCATTTGTGAATCGGCTCTGCCTACCCCTCATGGCGGGGGGGGGGGGGGGGGNNNTAGTGGGGGTGGGGAGGGGGGCTGCACCCGCTTGTGATCCTCTGCCAAGCACAGCGGCACGAAGGAAGCAGAGGTCCAGTTGAAGCCCCCCGCCGTCGTGCCCTGTCACTGCCTCACGACCCCCCCCCTCCCCCGCACAAACAGACATACTGCAGGGTTTGCGGAGCGGACCACAGACCGCGAGACCCCCGCAATGCCCTGGCAGTGAGCATTCATATGTGTGTGTGTGTGTGTGTGTGCTTGGTCCTGTGTGACCGTGCAGCCAATCAGCTGCAGGGAAGTGCAGTCCTGTGGGACACACCCATGAAACAGCGACATCCTGAAACCTGCGGGTCGCCTACGAGCAGCATCACGGTACTGCTGAACAAATGATGGTGGTAAACTACAAAAGAGTTTCAGATGGGGAATGAGATCAATTTGAGAGCGCCTTGGGCTGTCACTGTAAATGGGTCATTTCTGCTCTGTGTCTGGATAGCGGACAGACCGTGCACGCCGCAGTGAATCCAGAAAGTCCATCGGAGCACCACAGTCAGTGCCGCAGGGTGGCGGACTTGCTGGGATGGTGAGGGAAGCCCGGACATCACACTGATTTACCTCGGCAATTATCCCAGACGCAAACACGGTCAGTTTGAAACCACTGCGCAAGCAGGGAACACATGACCTGTCATTGGTCCTGCTTGTCAGGGATCAGTGCCCGCTTTTCCTAACCGGGGTTAATTTAACGGACACGGGAACCTCTTGATGGCACCAAAGGACACCATGAGTCCAGCCATTACTCAGCTGGCCACTGCGTGCTGGATCGCTTACTGAGCCAGTGCATCGGCCCTCTTACTGAGCCAGTGCACTGGGCCGATAACTGAGCCGGCTCACCGGTCCTCTGACTGAGCCTGCTCACCAACCCCTTACTGAGCCAGAGCACCAGGCCACTTACTGAGCCAGAGCACCAGGCCACTTACTGAGCCAGAGCACCAGGCCACTTACTGAGCCAGTGCACCGGGCCTCTTACTGAGCCAGAGCACCGGGCCTCTTACTGAGCCAGTGCACCGGGCCTCTTACTGAGCCAGTGCACCGGGCTTCTTATTGAGCCAGAGCACCGGGCCTCTTACTGTGCCAGAGCACCAGGCCACTTATTGAGCCAGCCTCTTACTAAGGCGACTCACCGGGTCAGTTACTGGCCCCTTTAGTGGGCCAGCCACTTTCCAGGCTGCTTAGTGGGCTGCTTACCAGGCCGCTTTCCAGACTGCTTACTGGGGTCATACTGATATGGGTAGGATTGGTGTGGTCCTGCCAAGCATCTTCCACAGACAGGCTTGTGTGCCCAAAATGGCATCTGCCAGCCTGACCATGATAGAGGGGAATGGCCTCCAGCTGCTCTTAAATGTGTTTAAAGATCAGGAGTGTGGGATTAGGACAAGTGGATTAGGACACAAGAAACAGGGGTTTAAAGCAGGAGTTTAATAGCAGGGTTATATGGGGTCATGAGTCAGGGTGCATTTCAAGAGGGTAGACGAAGTACAAATAGGAGAGGAGGAGGAGACACAGGAGCAGTGAAGGACCAATAGGAGAGGAGGGGGAGACCCAGTACTAGTAAAGGACCAATAAGGAGGAGAGATGGGAACAGAGAAGGACCAATAAGAGAGGGGAAGGGCAGACAGGAGAGGAGTCTGTTGAGGAGAAGTGAGGAGCATATGGGAGGCTCTGGCTTTGCATGCAGTGCTGAGGCATGGGCTGGGGGCCACATGCGATACAGCACCGTGGGCCTGTTCCCAGGCGTGGCCCTCTAAGCCCCTGCAGCCCCGCTGGGAGGGGGCCAGGAGGCTGCCTTTAAGCTCGCGCTCGCCATGGCCGCTCTCTGCACTTAATTAAAGCGCCGTTCAGGGGCTGCCCATTAGCTCATTTCCTTGTCATTTTTCCATTGTGTTTTTGCCTTTTGTTGTTGGATTGATTCGTCTTTTTTAAATCTCATGTTCCTCGCATCTTCTGGATTCAATTACGCCGCACTCATGTGGTACGACAGGCTCTCTGTGGCTCTTTAATTACGAATCCATGACAATTCCTCCCAAAACAAATGGTTTCTGCTTTCAGCACTACAGCACTCTGTACACACCTCTCAACGTTAATCTAAATCTCGGCACAGCCACGCTGGGGGGCCACAAGCTGGGGGGGCGGGGGGGGGATGGGGTTGGGAGATGTGTGATCGATATTGGATACGACCAAAAAGATTGACAGATACCAATTTAGAGATTATTCTGAGTACACACAGCTACTGGGTAAAACTTTTTAGTCTCTTAGCCAAGCAAGATTGTTTGTTTTATATTAAATCTGGTAATATAGAGACATTTTCAGATGTTTGAAATTCCTCTGCCGAAGCCAGAATACCAGATTTCTTTACTCTTTTTTTCGCTCTCTGAAACAGAACATCCAGGAGAAGCTGCAATCAGTTTGTATTGGCCGACTCTCAGAGAGCACTAATGCATTCTGCCTGTGCTTGGGGAGCTGTGGCTATTTGCCCTGGTCGCCACCAGGGGGCGGTGTTGTCCCCCCTCGCACTGCACTGGCTCGCCCTCAGCACCTGGGAGCCAGTGGAGTGCAGGACACGGCAAGCATGTAATCGGGCTGTGTCTGCAGGCATCTCCCCCTTCAGAGAAGGTACCGGTCTGCAGCACATCACTTTTCAGGAGTAAACAGAGAGCTCCCGGGTTCCCCAGGGGGGACTCCAGGAAAAAGACACTAAAAATAGTCCCCATAGTAAAAGTAGAGTGTTTACAGAAGAAAAAAGTAGATGTGTCCTCCAGGCAGGACTCAAAATACAAGCAAAACGACGTGTCCCTGTAGCTGGTGACAGCAAACACTTGTGGGGCCGCTGAGTGGCTTAGGGTGCTGTGTTGGAGACCAGAAGGTCACCAGCTCAAATTCCAGTGATTTATCATTGGGCCCCTGAGCAAGGCCCTTAACCCCCAATGGCTCCAAGAGCTGGTTGACTCTGCTTTCTCAAGCAGTGTACGTCATTCTGGATAAGAGAGCCTGCTAAATAAATAAAATGTAGTTTAAATTTCACTGTGAGTATGACTGAAGGTCCTGGTACTGGTACTGGTACAAGGGTTGCTGTTGGACCTGCTCTGGATATGTCTGGATATGATACATCTCTGCCTTGTTTGAATTTTGCTGTGGACAGAAGCATTTGCTAGTTAAATATGCATAGTCCTCCCTGCGACTCGGGGCACTGTTCCCCGACACCCTGCTGCGACTCACGGCACTGTTCCCTAACATCTCCCTGCCACTCACAGCACTGTTCCCCGACACCTCGTTGCCCAGCTGGTCAAGAATTCCATCTCACCACCAGTTTGGTGGTACTTTTGTCAGCAATGTTGAAATTGTGACTTTATGCATGCAAAATAATAAAATCCAGGTGAAGATGAGCCTATCGTCTGGGATCTGAGGGCTGGCTCCTGAGGGCAGAGCTGCTGTATATTGTTCTTGGGAGTCGCCCTGGAGCTGTTTCCGTTGGACAGGGACCCATGCCGGCGGGACCGGAGCCTTCAGCAGATCCCCAGGTTCACAGGGGATCCTCTTACTGAGTCATCAACAGCACCGGCTCCCATTGTTTTTCCGGGCCGATCCCTGGGAGGTGGGGGAGGTCCGGTTAATACTCGGATCACGCAGCGGGGACACTCTAGCAGAGCCCGCGTTTTGACGTCATACCCGAGAACCTAAATGGAGCCCTTGTCTGTCAACAAGGGGATGGTGTGTGGCTCAGCGGGCTAGCGTGCTGGTCGTGTGATCGGGTGGTTGCTGGTTCAAATCGCAAGGTCAACCGAGTGAGTTTGCCGTTGGGCCGCTGAGCAAAGCCCTTAACCCCCAATTGCTCCAGAGACTGGCTGACCCTGCCTCCTCAGAAAATAAAATGTAACATACACATATGGGGAGAGGGAGCCCCTTCAACATGGAGGCTGAGGAGTAATCAGAAGCAGGACAGGAGTTCAAGAAGGCCTGAGGAGAGCCTGCCAGGTCCATGTGAATGGGAGGAAGCAGGCTGGTTGTTAGCATGTAGCGAGCTAGATCCTCAAAGGGAGCCACAACAGTGTGTTTTTGCAGTACTGCCCGGCTGTGGCAGCGGCTTCTTCCAGACGGGGGGCAGTGAAGCACCCAGGAAAGCCAGAATTCGGGGGAAAACAGTACAGAAAGAAACCGGGGGGAGGCAGAAACCAGGGTGAAGGAAAGTTTTATCATGCTGGCTGGGAAATGGCCGCAGACTTATTACTGTTGGCCTTGCAGGAGAAATTATTTGTGTCTGATTAGGTATTACGAGGTCGAAAGTCACATTTTAGAAGGTTTTTTCGAGTGGGTGTATTCTTCTGGCTAAGGACTTGTTGTGAGGTGAGGGCTTCGTGTGAGACTGAGCCATAAATGCAGGAACCCACATGTGCAGACAAACCCCCATCCTTACCTCTCCTCACCTCAGCTCAACTCCACTGGTCAGGGGCCTACAGTGGCAGGAGCAAAAGGGCCGGACCATGAGGGCTGAGGTGCTCTGTGGGTCTAACGCTAAAGGGAGGCACGACCTGCTCACAGTCCCAGATCCAACCCTGTTCCCTAGTACTACCCAGCAGACTGTGGACGTAAGCCGCATAGAAGTTACATCTCTCCTCTCACCTTATTACTGCCTTTTTTCTGTCTCATAAAAAGCGCAGACTAAGAATGTGCGCCACTATCGCAGTTGAAATCCCACAAACTGATGGAGCTGGACAAGCTAAAGTACATCTGTATTTTTGGGACGACCCGTTGCGGCTGATCGCCAGCCCCAGCAAATGCACAGTGACCCGCCGGAGGTTTACGGCGCATTAATTGCCTCGTTTCGCCTATCAGATGTTTTTATTAGTTTGGGTTTATTTGCTAGGGAGCTCGGTGTCACACGGCTGAAGCCTTGGCTCCCCGCTAGGCCGGGAGCGCGGTGTTTTTACGGCCCGCCGGCCTGCTCCTCGTCCCCGGGACCTCTCGCCGGTCTCCCCCACTGCAGTCGGCTCACAGCTCCAAGTTCCCAGGGCTCTGAAGAATGTGGTGTGATGAAAGATACCATACCTCACACTGAGCGGAGTGCGATTTCATTAGGATAATATTCAAAAATGTAAGTATTTCTGCCGCGATGCTGAAACGCGATTAGATGATCAGAGCTGTTGCTCCCCTCTTCATTAGGCTTTGAACAAAAATGTTTAACTCTGTTCCGTTTCGTGACAAAATCGTGAATTCCTGCTCCGTCAGTGTGGTCCAGCACAGAGGCCCGTTATCAGCCAGTGTCTGCCCAGCTCCACCAAGGACTGCAAGAAACATCTCAAGAACCTCTCAGGAGGGAGAAAAGTCTTTTTTTGTTGTATCGGCATTGTGGGAAAATGGAAAGAAGGAACAGAGATGAAAGTGGGGGAGGGAAACGAGCTTTTATACATACTCATAAAAAAGCGATGTGCCCAAATGTAATTATTCTTAAGTCCTAAATGGAACACACAACACAGAAGATTTATGGCCTTTCGATGGTGCTCATAATGTGGCTTAGAAATAAAATAAAATAATGTTGTGTTTTTCCATCAATCCATCAACCAGAAGGGGAAGCGTATGAAAATATTTTCACAACCTTGGGATGCATTTGTAACGCAGCGGCGTCCAAAGTGGGTGATTTAGTTCACAGGTGACGCGTACCAATTCCCAACACCTGCATACAGACCATAATTCAGAGGCATCCGCGCCCCCCCCCCCCCCCGGCCTGCTGGCGTTCCCATTGGCGTTGATTGTGAGGAGCTAGCCGGCCCACCTCTGCCGCTGCGCTGGGCCACCTTCCCGTGGTCACTATGACGACCTTGGTACCGCATTGGGTGGAGGGGGAAGCGGGCCACGCTTTGGCTGGGTGCGCTCAGTTCGGCTGCACACCAGGGGCAGTCCTCCCTCAGGTTGGCTGAATGACCTTCGCTATTCGAGGAAACACCCCAAGTCCCCCGTGGGCTTAGAGTCAGGGTGTTCCCGAAACATGGAAAAACAATCACTGGAATAAAACACTCAGAAATGAAAGCCCCACGTGAGGAGAGCTTCTGCATCCAAACCCCACGGATCACCAAAACCAACCCTGACAGGGCGTCAATGTCCACTAGTGAACACGGTCTGCACCACCTCGTGGTCGTGCAACAAAAGTCCAAAAAAACAGTCAAGGGCTACATGTCGATGCCCAGATTCCCAGTATCTCTTGGCACCCTGATCTGACACAGCGCTATGGTTGGAATTTTTAGTGCGTCGAGCCAAATGAGGAGGATGAGGTGAGCCTGTGGGTTCTGAGGAGATCATCACGTTTAGGATCAGTAGTAACCAAACAAATTTGGCACTAAATCCTCCAATATGTTCCTGTGATCATCACAGATCTGAAAGCAGTGTCCTTCTTGGCTTCTAGACTGATGGCACTTCAGTCTGCTCATCATGCCAGGCCGAACAGAGGAAATGTCACACTCCAAAGCGGACACGAAGGAGCGGGCTGTCCCACGGAGGTTACCGGATGATTAAGAGGGAACTTCATGATCGTGTCCTAAGCAAATTAAACATAGGACAGGAAGGCTTCTAAAATGATCCAGCTCACAGCTAGTAAGTAGTTCCCTGGACAGAAAGCTGCAGTTTTTAAAAGCTTAATGCTTCATCGAATTAAAAAAAGATGTATTCCTTCCTGTTACACTTTTATGGGCCTCATCAGAATCTGATTTTGCACAAGCATGTGATGAATGGGAGATATAATTCGTATTAAGCATGTCCAGGTCCTTGGAAACTTTAAAGTAGCTTAACAGGATGAAGTGTGTTCCTGCTCTCCATCATGGATTTTCCTTCTCCAATGAGGCATGCCTTGGTGGCTGTAAAAGCAGAACTGCATCTCACAGCCCGCTTCTGGCACGGCCCCCACATGAGAGCATCGCTCTGGAACTCCTAAACACTTCTCGGGGGCCATGGGTCAGGGGTCTCATTCCCATCGTGCTGCTTTTTGGTTTTCATCACAGATATCTGATGCTAATAACGTGAGATCCTGGGCAGCGCACCGCCCTGCTTGGCCCCGCCCCACTTGGCCCCGCCCCACTTGGCTCCGCCCCGCTCGCTGGCTGCCATCTGTTCTGTTTGTGTCCAGATCCTCAGAGGTTTTACCAGAATCGGAATCTTTCATTGGCTGAGCGAAAAAAAAAAGTGCAGGGAGTTTCTTTTGGTGCGGGTGGCGGCAAGAAATGTACAATTAAACAAACAATCGACACAAAAGTACAAAAAAACGATAAATATAACTATTAAAATAGTGGTAGAGGAATAAAGAAATGTGCAAATAAACAAACATATGTAGACATATAAATAAGGTGGCACAACAAGACGTAGGATACAAACAGCTTTGGCTTGTGGGAAAGCAATAAGGTCAGTTTTCACATATTATACTGTATCTAAGCTGAAATCCATCTGCAGAGCCGGAGTAGCCATATGGTTGCAGAATCCTCTGGAGGTCTCTTAACCACTATGCCCCCTGGTGCCCAGTGGACAGAAACTGCCAGAGCTGAGGACTCCTCCCACAGGACAGCAGGTCCAAAGGAGCTTCCCCAGCAACACAATAACATCAACGTCCGAAAAATTTCAGCTGAGAATTACGGGACCAGTGCCGGTCGACCCAAATGCTTTTATTTGAGGATGCCTGAGGCAGATGGGCATTTCCCATGAAAAAGTCCAACAGAGCAGAGTGCTATCCCTCCCGGAGTAGGAGAACAATAAAAAGAGCAGAAGCGCATGAGAAACAGCCTGGTGGGATCTTCTGATTGATAAAACATTGTGCGAGAACATGAATCACAGCAGCTGTAACAATGGAGCAGCGTTATACAAGCGAGCCGGCCTGAGCAGGCACACCTTGAACCAATCAAGGGCTTGAAGACGATTCCAGGAGTCGGATCATCTGAAAATAAGATCCCTGCGGTGACTCAGACCTTCCCGCCGTCCTTGGCAGGGAGCGATGGCATCCAGGACAGTGGAGCGCCGGATTTCGGGGTGAAAGCCGTAGGCAGAACCTTTAAAGGATTTGGGGTTGAAAGCCATAGGTAGACCCTTTACGGGATTTGGGGTTAAAAGCCAAAGCCAGACCCTTTACGGGATTTGGGGTTGAAAGCCATAGGTAGACCCTTTATGGGATTTGGGGTCGAAAGCCATAGGCAGACCCTTTATGGGATTTGGGGTCGAAAGCCATAGGCAGACCCTTTATGGGATTTGGGGTTAAAAGCCCAGGCCAGACCCTTTACGGGATTTGAGGTGGAAAGCCAAAGGCGGACCCTTTACCGGATTTGGGGTTGAAAGCTAAAGGCAGACCCTTTACAGAAGCTCCAAATTTCGCCGTTTATGAGTTTTGCACCACCCCATGGCAGGACTGAGATCTTCATCTCATGCCGGACAGCAGGTGATGCCAGTTTCATTCCCAGGGAGCACAGAACGACCTCAGAAGAGAGGCTCGGCATTGCTGCCAGAAGCCATTAGGATAACGGAAACGCGGCAGTTAGGGAAAGATAAACGGGATCTTTTAATGCCAGTAATCTGACATGAGATCTCCCCCATCAGCGTTATCTCAAAGTTTGCCTCCTGTATTCCTCGGGAAATCTCCACCCCACACACACATGCAAACACACTCACTCACTTCCTTGCAGACTTAGAGGCCTGCGAGACGGCTCTCACTCACAAGCTGTCTCAGAGGTAAAACTCTAAATGATTGTGAGAGGGTGACATCAGTGGGGTAGCCCTTATCTAACTAGCCCGCTGCCTTTCAGACTGTAGAAAGGTGTGAAAGGGCCTCTAGCATCAAAGACAGTGTTTCTCATAACTGACGGACAGGTGCTCCTGGGTTTTTTTTATGTTAGCCGTCACATAGACTGTGAGACAAGGGTGCTGATACAGGGGATTAGCGTATGCAAGAGTGACACGGCACTCTTGTGGATGTCACTCGTGTGAAAATCATGTGATCGTAACAAAAGAATTTGAGATTACTGGATTGTTAACCCTTCACCATTGCGGAAGGTCAAACCACTAGAAAAGACACCACAGGACAGAGGAGTACTGTACGATAGCAGTGCAATATCTTCTAGAAAACGAAAGGCAGCCATGCCGTTATTTATGGTGAGCTTAGTGCCGGAGAATAAAAGGCATAACATTAGGGAAAATGTCATCACGTCTGCCGATGACAGGTTTAAAAAGTGAGTTAGACACAAAAAATGTAGCATCCAGGCCAGGGACCAAGAGCAGCAGCAGCTAGTTAAATCTCGTTGTGAGCTCGGCTGTAAATTGCCTCAGTCGCACAATACAGTAAAACCCTGTTATTACAAAACGGTTTCACGTTTCACTTTAATATTTTCCTTAAAGCTCTCAGTGATCCTGGCCTTACGATTAGAGAGCATATTATCGTGTCATCACAATACTATGCAGATTTCATATGAACCAAAATGTGAAAATGCATTAATTTGCTCCGGGATGCCCAGGGAAGCTCCTTTGTCTGGCTGCTGCATCGCATCCAAGTCGGGCCCTTTCGGGGCCCTGACGAGAGGTCCTGCTGTGTACAAGGAAACGCTGCCCCTGTTGCTCCTCTGCCCAACTCTGTTTTGTTTAGCATGCCATTTAAAGCCCCCCCCCAGATTTCAGATGCATGGTGACCGTCAAACTCACTATACTTCTACACACATTCCATTAGTTTTTCTTTGGCAGAATGGACTCATGAAAAACACGGCTCACGGCTAAAAGCACCCCATCAAGGACTTTACGAGGCTCTGGCCTCACCCCCTCCCCATCTGTCTCTCTCCCTCTTTCACCCTCTCTCCTCCCCTCTCTCTCCTTCTCTCTCACTCAATGTTTGAAGTAATGTGCCGAGGATGTTTCTGGAGTCTTCCCAGCGCACCTGTGTTTTTTTTTCACTGCTGGTCTTTCGTTCTGTTTAACGGCACTGAGATCATTAGCTGGATGCGTTTGGCTCACGGCGGAGGACAGTGACAGAGAGAGAGAGAGAGAGAGAGAGAGACAGCCCAGAAGCCTATGGAGATGGCCAGAGGCGGGGGATGGCTGCCCATGGCATGGCTGGGGTGGCTGGGGGGTTAAGGCGCTTGTAGCTGGCACTGTCCACATCACAGCCTATTAATATGTCCTGCATATTAAGCGTCCACAAAAACAGGCAGACGCTGAGTGTCTTGCGTCCAATCCCCGTCCGGATAGAGGGGAAATCCTTTCAATCACGCAGTTGGATCCGTCAGCTAACAGCACCCCGGGCTTCACGGCACCACTTCTTGGAAGCAAATTACCGGTGACGCTCGCGTTTAGAGGGCTTTTTCCGCGTGTCTGTTCAGATTTATGCCACAATGTGCTACACCGGAGCTCTCAGACTCCGTACGGGGGAGGAAGCCAAAGCAGAGATGGACACCAAGTCAAACAGCCACCCTTTGAGGTCATTGTTGCTGTTGGATCGTGCCTCACGGGTTACCGGGCGGCCCTGAGAGCAGAGTAAAGACGCTTCTCTGGGATGGTCGCCTGCAGCTTAATTTATCACAGAGAGTCTCCGCTAATCGCTAGCGTAGCTCAGAGGTTCGCGTTTAGTACAAGATGGCCCAGAGAGGACAGAGCCCCCCGCCGGCCTCTGTTATTCTATGCATCATGCATGTGTAGCGTAAGTAAACATCCTAAGGGTCAGGAAGCCAGTCGTTGTATTTTACTGGGTCTGCAAGCCCGGGGACAGCAGTGTGGCCATCAAAGAGTCGAACGTCATGTCCCAGTATCAAGGGCAAGAGAAGCCAGCATGTTCCCATTTGAGGAACTGGAAAGAATGCTGTCCACCAGTGTGTGCCGTTAATCCCAGCATGGTATCTGCAGATCAAGGTTCTCACCGCACATTTAGCATGGGGAGCTTCTCCAAGGAATCACCAAAATTCAGCATCAAGCCACACAACAAAATAATGATTGTGCAATGAAATGGGTATATATTTGGTGAGACATATTAGTTATGGCAGCAATCTAGAGCAGGAGAAGCAGTTAGATAGACAGACCGATGGATGGATGTATGCATGGACAGACAAATGGAGAGATGGATGATGCATGGATGTCAGTCACACACAATGTAGGCAAGCACAAGAGAACTTCCAGGTCAGAACAGGTCAACGGGCTGCTTAATCTACACTATGGGTCATTTTCTTTTCATTTTTTTTTTGCCTTTAATTGAGGTCAAAGGCTTTTGACTTTTGCATGTCAGATGATTGCAGATGATTGTGTGGAGATAAGTGATTAATTATTAAACGACAAACAAACCAGACAACAAAAGGGTAAACTTGATGGGGAAAAAGAACGTGTTCTTATCCTAAGCAATCAGCTTCTGTTCATCAAGGGGGCATGGAAATCACTTCTCGGGGGGGGGTTTGGGGACGTTAACATCACATGGGAATTTAGGGTCCCGGTTGGGGGGGGTTGGATGTGTCCCATAGGGTTGTCTGGAGGCTTAGTCTGGAGAAGAAGGACTTCTCTGTAGAGAGGAAGGTTTGCCTGCAGAATGTGTGTGTGTGTGGGGGGGGGATTACACGTGGGGCGGGGGAGGCGAGGGGAGGCAAGATGAGTGAGATGGAAGAGGAAGCGACGATTTGGCTCCAGTTGCCCTGGGCTCCTCGCGCAGATCGGGGCTCTAACACGACACAGAGCCGCGTTTCTGTCCCTGATCCCGGGGGCAACAGCTGCCTAGAACAGCCCCCCCCCCCCACCAGAAGCAGCAAAGACCTTCATCTCGCCCCCGCTCTCTGTGCCGTTTGTGTCCGAACAGCGACCTCTCAGGTGACATCCATCCCAGCTCCGGGCGTGGCTCGCAGACGCTCGTTAATAGCGGCGGACCCCAAAAACAAGGCCGTGTCACCGGGAAGCGGGAGGCTCCTGTCATTTACTGTCTCCTCTCCCCTCGTAAGCGAGTGAAATATCAGCTTTTACCAGCAAGAATGATGTCACTTTACTAGCGTAATGAGATCCATCGCCGGTCCCTCGCTGCATGCGTCGGAATGCTCTGTCTCATCCTGCACATCCCATAATTCTGTTATATGGCTCTGGAAAGGCAGTCGGCACGATGTAAAAGGCTTTATTAAACTTCCATGGACACGGGACCACTTTCCTAACACCCCATTAAGTCCCATGCTTATTTTTAAGGTTCGCTGCATTAAAAACTAAAACAGGAGTAATTCTTAGGGCCGTGATGTCACACTTCAGGTTGTGCTTATGAACGACTTACGAATATGAGTAACTCATAAAGCCAGTCATATCATAACTGACCCTGCGGAATCAAGCAGCCACAGTCTCTGGTTTCCAGCTGACACAGAAACAGGGTTATGGTTATAGACGGAATCGGTATTCCCTAATTGTTCCCGAAACGTGCCGCTGTGTGCTTTCTGAAGGAGAATCTGAATCCTTTTATCTGGCTGGTATAAAAAGTACGAGGAGCATGTTTTTGTGCAGGTAGCGGCCAAAAAGGTACAATTAAACAAACAATCCAGACAATCATACGTAAACAATACATAGAATAAAAGAGGTGGAAATATAAATAATGAATAAGCGTGTAGACGTTTAAGATGAGGCACTTGTAAGGTGCAAACAGCTCCGGGGTGGGTGGGAATGAGCTCATACGGTCAGTAAGAGTATGAGATTCATGCAGGGGCTGATGGGATATGAACAGGCCCCATAGGTGCCAATGTGCTGCCCATGGGTCCTTGTTTAGGAGGGCAGTGGCCGGGGAGTGGATGCTGCGTTCAGGTGACGGCCACTCCTAGTGCTCAGGGCTCTTACTCTTCCAGAAATGGGACACACTCCATTAGGCATGCAGAGTCAGAGAAGGCCCAACCTGCTGAAAGCGGGCAACAACTCAGCGGGAATTGGATGCTTAGCAACCCAACTCTGTGGAATGAAAGAGGCTGGTGTTCAGGGTCTGAGGTGATGCGTCAAACATTTAAACACACATTTAAAAGAAGCCCATCACCACGGCCACTTTTTCACCAGGCGAGAGTCAGCCACTGGGGAGGAATCGAGACGCGATTCACTAGTTCCTGGCTGCTGCCATCGACCTGTCATTTTCTGACTGATACCTAGCCGGGAGAAACTGGCGCAGTGTAGATGTGATGGGTACAGTGCCCAAACCACAGTGGTGAGCAGGGGCCCCTGTCCTTCCTAAGATGGCAGGGCTCAGATCGGGGTCCCCAGGAGGAGAAAGCTGGCACCAATGAGGAGCCCATCTCCCCCCACCATGGAGCGTGGCCAGGCCACAAGGGCGCCAGGGGAAACGTGTCTGAAACATCTCGGGAGAATTTACGAGGGCTTCTGTTTTGAAGATAGTTTCCCGGGAAACCGAACCACAACACTGCACCGGGATCTGTCGAGCGCCGAAACATTTGGCCGACACAGGAAATGAAAACGTAATATCGCATTAAAATCACTTTTGTTTAGGCCAGCCGACATATTTCTGCTCCCCTGGGAAGGTGGCTTACTGGCAGGACATCGAGTGTGTGAAGTTAGCCTGCACTAAGATAAATAAAAACACAGAGTGGGAAGAATCACGCCTCAGTAAACATAACGGTAGGATCATGCTGGGCTGCCTTTCCTCAGAGACGTTTATGGCGAGGCCTGTTGGGGGATACCAGCAAAGCCCCTTCTCAAAGCCGGAACCACGTCACGATTTTCAGAACTGCACACACCGGGGGTCTGGCTATAAGGTCGCATTGGCAACAAGTCCGTCCCGCTGTCTGCTAAGAAAGAAATATCGCAGCCGCGAGATCCAGCTGCTTTGCCTTACTGTCACCTTACGGCTTAGATCATGTCTCACAGGAGGAGGATTTCAGTTAATGTCTGAGGTGCATGGGAAAGCTGTGGCGTATATGGCCAGTAGAAAGGCTACATTCAGCCGGCCGTGTTTGTCCATAGCAACCACTGATCAGCGTTTATTGTGATTAAAGACATCAGGCAGAAAGCTGTTTGAGGGTCTTTCTGAAACACACCTGCAGACTGAAATCACCCATCATTTGTGCTAATTATGTCACTGACCTGTCGGGGGTGCACTTGTTTCCTATTCGCGTGTGTCACGCTGAGGGGATGCCCTGTCAATTTCAGATGTCACAGAAATCATAAGGCTGGTCCTTATGACCCAGGGCAATAAGCCAGAGCGTCGCTTTCCGCCCAGAGATGACAGGCGAACAGGCGTATGTGCACTCAGGTGCAGCCATGCAGACACAGAGAGGGACAGGCAAACACAGGCAGCCTGTAACACAACTGTGTTGTAGCCCATCATTCAGCTTGTGGTCTACACAGGACTCAGAGTCACCTTCATCAGTCAAGCCACATCAGGGACACAGACACCAAAATCAACAAAGTCAAAATCTCAGAAGTAAACAAGCCTGTTGTGAGTCAACGAAATAGTAAATATATATTAAAGGGGGGATTAATGGTTTTTATAGGAGGATAGTGTTGGAGAATTTTTATTTGGTGTGCGTGCTTACAAAAGGAACGAAGGATCATCCCACAAACTGGCAAACACACCTGTTACCTCTTAAAACCTCCTCTATAAACCACAGGCAGATAATCTGGTACAGGAACATATAAACGAACTACGATAAAATGACCAGACCCGTTATAACCAAACTTAAAAAAGGCAGCATAAATTAATCCAGGTGAATCCTATGATCCCCAATTTATTTTGGTCTTAGAATCGATAAGGGGGACGTTTTTGTTGCAAAAGCACCCCTGTAAATAGCAGACCCATTCGGAATATAAGGAAACCAGCAGGCAATGACGTTTGTATTGCTTTATATCGGTATGTGGCGGGAGCAGGTTTCCCCTGGCCTCAAACCCGAAAGGATGCCGGAGCCCCCGGGACAGGCACCCCCAGCCCCGCATCAGACTGACCCAAGCGGGGCGTCGCTGCCTAAATAGACAGAAAGCAGCGATTTAAACGAAAAACAGACCGAACCGCAAATAGGATCACATTTTCCAGATCCCCAGCTCATCGATCACTATCGCTTTAAGCGTGTCCGTGCCGCTTGTTCGCGGCGTTTAGGGGGATGCCGAGCCGCAGTGCGCAGCTGGGGGGGCGGGGGGCGCGGTAAGCCGCCTGTCCCTCACTTTTACGGGGCTGTTTGCGTGCAGCAGCCGCATGATTTATGTCCGGTTAGCGCCGGGTCTCCGCAGCCGACGCCCCGAAAGGTCCGGGAGCATCTGGCCGGGTGAAGCGCTCGGCTGCCCGCCGCGTAATGAAGACGTACCGGGCTGCGCTCCCTCTCTGCACCGGCTTTACACGCTGACACAGGAAAGTTATATTTCATAAGCACCAAAGGCTCTCCGAGCGGAAACACATCCATGCCTGACACTGCAAAACATTTTTTTTTTGGTTTTTACTTAAACTACAGAGCATATTCCACAAAGCATGAATTTCATATATTTAAGTATTATTAGCACCATTCATTACTTAAATTAAATTTAATATATATACATTTTATGTCATACCCTTTGTAGATAAAAATGACTTTCAGTTGTCTCAATGGGTTCTTGAACAAATTATTAGATTTATTCAGACAGGTGCAGCTATGTTAAAATTATGGCCATAGATAGATTAAGAGCTAACATATTAAATGGATTTATCATCACACTCTTTTTACTGGCCCTTTAATAATGACCGAAGTGAAGTGTTTTTTACACTAACTTTGCAAGAAATATGGGCACAAACAAAAAAACAACAAAGGCATGTTCTTACTGGGACGTATGGCATTTAAAAAGCAGAAAAATTAATTGGGTTCCCATATGCTTGCGATCAACCATCAAAAAAGTAGGAAGGGCAGTTTTCCATTACTAAATCAAAAAAATATCGTGGCAGCCAGGGAGGCCGGGCCGGGTCGGGCAGACTCCTTAAAGGCAGAGGCCCTGGGATGGGCTCACACTTGCTTAGTGCTGGCTTGTCATTTGCATGCTTCTGATCCGACTACATCGGTAGCCGCTACACTAGCGTTTGAAATGTGAAACTCATTGGTAGGCACATGTGGAGTTTTGTAACGAAGACAAACGAACGACTGGGGGCATCAGAGGTGCATGGATACACTGGCAGATTCAGGGAGCCCAGCATATTACCGGGGCCCTACCCTGGGGCACCGGAGCAGCATGGATACACTGGCAGATTCAGAGGGCCCAGCACTTTATAGGGGCCCCTGAGCAGAGGTGGAAATTTCCTGTCCTGAAAGTACAAATCCAGTCCATAGTTTTGTTTCGACCAAACTGGACCTGAACTGTGCACCTCTGCCCTTGAGTATGAAAAATTATAATTTATAGACCTTGGCAAACTGAATTTACAGTGGGGCACAGAATGCCTCGAAATGCCCCTACCTATTGGACACAGACGTGTGTATGCAGCCTGTTCTCACTGTCCCTGCACAGTTTCTTCCCAGAATGCTTAGCTAGGCCCCTACCTATCACACACAGACACGTGTACTGCAGCCTGTCCCCACTGTCGCTACACATTGCCTTCCCAGAATGCTTAGCTAGGCCCCTACCTATCACGCACAGACACGTGTACTGCAGCCTGTTCCCACTGTCCCTACACACTGCCTTCCCAGAATGCTTAGCTAGGCCCCTACCTATGACACACAGACACGTGTACCACAGCCTGCTCCCTCCCTCCCTGCACCCCGCCTTCCGCTGGCCCTCTGCCGGTCTATTCAGGAAACGTGCTCGGCAACATGGGCAGGCTTTAGCACATGCAGGAACGCGGTCGCCATAGGGTGTCCTCAAGCAGTGGCCAGCAAGGCCGTTGATGAGGAATCCAGGCTGGGCGACGCATCTCAGGGTGCCCGTTAGCGGGGCGATCTGGGGCAAGAGCGGTGCCTCGCGGAGGGAGAGCACCGCGTCACCACGGCCGGCGGCTGTATTACCGCGGTGATGACAGCATAAAGGTTAGCTTCCTACGTCCTGTGAGCGCCATGGCTCCTCTGTGCAGGCCCCCCACTCGCCTCTCACCCCCCTGAAATTATCTCTCAGTCACGCCTGCTCTGGTGCTGACGGGTCAGGCTCTCTCAGCATTAACATTTACAATGTACAGCGCCCTCCCAGAACTCTGTATGTCAGAATGAAAAATGATAATACATAAATTAATAGCAAACACATGGCGCCCGCTACACGTCGCCCCCCCACCCACACTGCTCTCCCTCGCTCACTCCCCCCCCTTGCCAAAGAGGTAACGCAATACTGTAATCAAGTAACACCCTGAAAGTGTCAGTCCTTGTATGTATCCTGTTCTCATCAATAATAAACCGGACGAGGGGGAACAGGCTGGGAACAGCAGCCCCCCCTCCCACCCAAAGCCCAGCTGGCCCACGGGGCTCGAACCCTGTACCCGGGCAACCCGAGACGTAAAGCCCACAGCTCCTTCTGGCCCTTCTCAGCAAGGTGCATCGTGGGACAGAACAGGCAAGAGCAGGGCCCCCACTCTGAGTGCAGCTGATATACTTCCCTGCTCCCGAACAGGGAATCTGGAAGGCGGAAGATCTCAGAAGGACTGGAAGGGGTCACTTTGCTGTAGGATTTTTACAGTTTGTCATTCCTGCTCTGAAGATACAGATCTCCTGTGCTGTTGCGGAACATTCCTCCTCTAATGAGAAGAAACTCCGAATCAGCCCACTGTCTTGTTCCGAGTAAAAAGATCAGAGGAGATGCACAGCCAGCAGCCTGGGTGGTAGGCTCCGCCTCCAGGCGACCGCTCACTTGCAGGGGCACAGGGGTCCTCAGCCAAAATGGACGCCAGCGTCAAGATCGCAGTCATCCCGGCTAAAGGGACAGCAATCGTGTTTCATTCGCAAACAGGGCGAGACATGAATCAGGCCCGAGCGTTCTGCAGTAGTGTGGCGGGTATGTGTCGGGGAGGGGGGGATCAGCTATTGGTCCGTTTTCAACAAATGTTCGTGATGGAAGGTCACAAGCCCATTGGACGGGCTCCGTAAAACACAAACCCCTTACCTTTCTGTGATCTCCGCGCACACTCTCCACCTTCCAGTGAAAGGCTGGCTTCCAAGAGCTTGAGAAATACACTCTTAAGTATTCCCATATGTCCCCGCCCGCGACTGTTAAAACAAACAATGTACCTGTAATTTTTCTTTTGAGTTTTTCCAACATTTTGGCAACTTTTTTTTCTGTTCGGTTTTCTGACCTGTTTCACGAACCGTGAGAAACCTGAGGCTTGTTCTGTATGTCACTCCCCCGCCCCCCAAAAAAGGAGCTAGTGTCCCATTCAAGTCAATTAACACTGAGGTCTCTTATTAAGGGAACACATAACCTTTGATTTAAGCTAAAGGAAATGCATGGAATCCAGTGAAGCTTCAGTGTATTAATAGGACCTTATATCCACCTCTGTTCAGCTTCTCCAATGTGTTACTATTGATATTTTCATAACAAACATATTTGTAAATTTACAGTCTAGACAGTCTTTTGCTGCCTGATGGCCTTGACCGAGAGCTGAGGAATTCTAAAAAGAGTGCAAATCCATCAGGAGAGAAAACCAGGAGATGAATTGCGAATGATAGCAGCTCTGTTAGACCAGCTCCTAAAGGCAAAACTGCGATTTCCCCTCGAAACTCCAGTGCATGTGTCTCCATAAATATGTCCCCGGAAGCATGTGTGAGTGCTGAAAAAAGAGAAGGAGAGAGACATGAGGAGAGAGAGAGAGAGATGAAGAGAGAGAGAGAGGGCCAGCAGGCCACAATCAAGCCACATGCCTCTGGGTAGAAAGGGCCAGGGCAGAGTTTACAGTATTGAAGCTGTTGTTTGAATTATCCCCCAAAATTTGTGGGGGGGGGGGGGTCTGAATTTTTTTAAGTTATGGGTCTTTGCAGATGGAAGATTTTTACTCGCAGAAAATTTGTAGTGTGTCAAGCCAGAGTGCCCCCTCAGAAGAGCCTCACAGAAGCCTAAAGCAACGAGGCTGAGTAATATTGTGGCCCCCGCATCCCGCGGCCGTAAATCTCGCAGAGCTCACTGCTCCCGCGATGTCATTCTCCAGTAGGAGATCCCTGTCTCCGGTTACACGTGGTGCGTTTTGGCCCTTTAGCGCGTAGTCGGTGTGTTTCTGACCGTTTTTATATATTGGGAGTGTTAGAGCTGCAGCTCAGGACCTGAAACAAGCAAATACACATCTCCCATCCTGCCATGTGATGGATATCAACATGATTCTGCTTACTGTGTCTTTTCAGGAACAGATAACACTGTCAGCCATTACTGTACACTGCTCTGGATAAAACCGCTGGCTGAAATGTATTGATTGTAAGTGTTGTAGCAGGAATTACCAGGGTGCAAGAAAAGGGTCTCGTTACTTTTTCAGTGAATGTAGGAATGTCCAGCTGGACAGATGCTGGTTGATTGTAGATGCAAAGTCACATGTAACCATACTTGGAATACCATCCGCTCCATGTTAGCCAATGCCAGGTGTGCTGAGGTCATGAGTGGGAAGGTCCTATTAGAAGTTGAGGGCAGGGCTTAAACCTTAAGCCTTTTGGTCACAGGATAACATACAACAGAAATCTGGAGGAATCTGGATGAAGTCTTTTGTAGATGGGTGAATTGAACATGTGACACTAACGCTGCAATGCTAATGCTATGATGCCAAAGCTGTGATGCTAATGCTATGATTGTAATGTTGTGACGCCAACACCAAGGTCTAATGCTGCAATGCTAATGGCAATGGTAATGTTATGATGCTAATACAGCAATGCTCATACTGCAATGCTAATGCTATGATTCTAGTGCTGTGGCGCTAATGTCGTGGCGCTAACAACACAATGCTAACATAGCGACGCTAATGCTGCG
>JAODKL010000027.1:19598528-19612314 GCA_026780765.1 Petrocephalus schoutedeni | reverse complement strand
CGCCCCCCCCCCCCCCCCCCCCCGTCCCATCATGACGAGGCACAGGTGAGGTGACTTACCAGTTGGCAGCTCTGGCCTGTACCACCACAATATAATGTGAAATTACATATACAAACACAATGAAAATGGTAAAGAAAAAATAAAACAGAAATAATTTCAAGTTTAAATGATTGATGAAAAATACTGGGTATTGTCTTTTCGAGGAGGCTCTCTGGAAAGAATAGGATGAGCACTGAAATTCCTGCAGAAGCTTTGGGGAGATTAGATGTGGGTCAGAGCTGGGTCACTGACTAAGTGCATTTGTGCCTTTAAGCCTTGTACTTCTGCTAAGGAGACATGCTAAGGCTCCCTGTCAATAGACGGTATTGTGCAGACCTCGGCATAACAATATGAGCTACATTCTAAAAACTGAGGGAATCCCAAAGCTGCTGCTGGGATACCGGAGCAGCAATCAAAATACTGGCATTCAGCTCAGCAGGGAAAGCGAAGGTCCCAACGGGCACAGGCCGGCCGGGACTCCCAAGCGGCAGCGACCAGCAGCTGCTTCTCCACTGCGGTACCTGCAGCTCTCGTTCCCTCAGCCGCGAGCTGGAACTCGCGGCGTCTCGCTTTGCATCATTGAAAGTTTCCAGCCCATCTCAGGGATGGCCTCGAGCTGCCGCTTGCCATTCCCGGGGCTCCGGAGCCCTCTGCTGTTTCCGCAGGCGCAGATAAGAAGGCCTTCGTGCTGGGGCTCCCCGGAGGCCAACCTCAGGTCCACTTGCTAATCGTTACACGGTACATTTGGAAGCCATTCCGTTAATTGCGGGAGGTTTGTGAGTCTGTGCACACAGGGATGTATTAAAAAGAGATACTCGTTAAAGAGCCATTACAGGCCAACCAGAAGCCTGAAATTTATCCAGGAAGAAAACTGCTTGGCGGGCCGGCCGACGGCTGCGTATTAACAGTGTTGTGGGAAGCTTCTGTACATAAATATTATGGATAATATGGCAAGGAAGGCCCGGCCCGGATGTGCCGTGGAATATATCCGCGCGTGTGATTGTTTAGTTAAGGAGGGCCCCGGCCACGGGGTGTGGGGGCCTGACGGGCCCCGTGTGGGTCGGCAAAAGCCGGCTGGCGGGAGAAGGAAGTGGAAACCACATCTGAGAGCTCTGTCTTGGAGGAGAGGCCCCTGATTAAGTCCGAGCCCCACTCGTCTCCAGTAGGCCTTTGCTGTGGGTTTCTTCGGGGACAGGTGTCTGCGGAAGATGACATCCGGCTCTTGTACTGCATTCATTACAAATTTTCTAGAACCTTCTACAGTCAATCACATGCTTGGTTATATAATTTATGTGACACATGGTGTAATAGGCTCCTTTATTAAGATGTAACATGGATCCCCTGGCCCAGTTCATTCTTGGCTCGAAGCTTCACTTCCACCGGTGTGGCCAAAGACCCGGTCCAGCATACTGATCCCGACCCCCGACTTCAGGGCCAACAGAAACAAATGCAAGTGCTTGGGCTGCATTCGGCCACGGGAGTCGTCTGTAGTGCCAATGAGGAGTCACTCAGAGTCCGGCAGAGTCACTAGAGGGTGTAGGTTCAGAGTAGGTGGCTAGGAGACTGGGGTTAGGGTTAGGGTTAGGGTTGGGGATTCAGTCCCATTGTGTAATCACACAGAGTTGTTGGCCAGTTTTTCCCAAAAGGCTGTGCACTAATAATGGCAAATGGGAACGCAGCCGCTCCCAAGCCTGACCCCCATGGGAAACGGGGGCTATATGACAGCCCTAAACTAAGCCACCTGCCCCAGTCCTCCCCCTGGACTGGGGGGGTAATGTTCAGTGTCCAGGCAGTGTTCAGTTTCGTTCAGACCTCGGCTGACATGCGTTATTTTTATGGTGGGGGTTGTAGGAAGGGCGCATTTGTGGCTGTATGTACACGGCAGGAACAGTAACATGCTGACATGTGACGGGAAGTTCAGCCTCCTGATGACAGACCTCGGCTATATTCATAGTATTGAACAAACACTTAAATGCTGTTATCAACTCTGAATACTTCCTGGACACAGTATATCTGAAAGTCCGCCTGCATTGTCACATCACATTACCGCTCTGAGAGTCAGTGTAACGCCCCCAGCTGGCAGGAATTAGAGCGACAGCAGTCAGTCTGACCTGGAAGCCATTACACATCGACGTCTGGGTCAGAACGTGGTCACTTCCGCAGTGATTGGGCTCTGGGTCCAGCAGAGCTGACAGAGGTCCAACCTCAGCAGTCTGAGGACAATATGTTGCCCTAGTGTTATAGCAAGGAGACAGCTTGCGTTTTAGCGCATTTCGGCGATTACTCGGTTTGCTAAAAAAAAAATCAGGTCATATCTTGTATGGGCCTTTCGACACAATGGGTGATAATCTTTTTCGGTGTGTTAGAAAGCTGTCGCTGTTTACAAAGCTCATCGACATTTTTGTTTAACACTGGGTTATATTTTTATTAGCCTAAAGGATAACAGAATTGGAGCTGTGGATGTCGCAGGTCTTTTTTGCTAAGCAGCTGCTTCTAGTTCAGCACAATTTGTACAACATCTGTGTCGAGTTCACCTTACACGGAAATGTTTGTTACGTTTTTGTTTTCAAAGTAAATACGTCTCTTTAATGGGAACAATTTGTGTTTTGGACGGTGGCCCCCAGCCCCCTTGTTTTCAGATCTATCTGGTTGAAGGGGCTTCTTAAGCAGCTAGCATTTTAATTGTTTTCAGTCAGAAAATGGTAAACAGCTGAAATGCAGGCCCTACACAGACTATCCTGACCCTGTGAGTTATGGCAAGGAAAACCGTTTAAGACACTCACCTTAACATCACCCCCACACCCCTGAGGAGCACACTTGAGTGACAGACACCGGGCCTCCTATGACTCCCCGAGTTATACTGTGAAGGGTGTAGATTTTATGCTGATTTTGGCTCTGACTGAGGCTTGATGTGCTTGTTCCCTTCGGTCAGCCTCAGGTCGGCCCGGTCAGAGCAGAAACATGGAGACGGACGTGTTAAGCCTGAGAGCAGCACTACTGCTCCAGGTGGAGTCTGCAACATCTACCAGTCTGTGTTAAAGGGCTTATATACTAATAGTGTTAGATTAAATCAGATTAAATAGCTGTGTACCAATCAGGTCAGGCCAGGTTGGGGAGCATGCATGTGGGCGTCGCCTTGGAGGGCCTGGTCCAGCTGCTTGGGTCCTCAGCAATGTGAGATCACGCTTAGGGATCACGCTAATGTGCCTCATTCGGGACTCCTTGAGCAACCTGCGGATTCTCCAGAGACAGAGTACTAAAAGGAGTCCAGTCTTTGTCACTGCCCAGCGTCCATGTCTCGCAATATAACAATAAAAAAGAATATTCTGGAGACATTTTCATCGCCACCTTACAGTCACTCTGGTGTAGTTCCCCGGTGCCAGATGAGTTCCCAGTGTGGTAGGCGAAGAGGTTCCTCATTTTTTTGGTGGTATTTTATTTATTATTATTATTATTAAGGTAACGAATTCTCTCGGCTGAGAATCTGTACCTTTCATGGAGAATATCGTATGCCAGCGGATACCCTCGCCCTGTGGAGACAGCCCTCACGATTTGTGCGCTAATGTCGTATGGATCATCCAGGTATGCCAGCAATGTCTTTGGAGACATTGTAGTTGGAGGGGCAGTGCGTATGTAGGGCTGGCTTACGCAGAAGCCTCAACTTAACCAGGAACTTAACCTGCTCGGAGAAGGTTAGAGACGCAGCGTAAATTGCCATGGCAACATGCCTTGAGTAAAACTTAACCATCTTTCGTAGTACGGGTTAATCACAAAGTTACACCACATGTCATCAAGTTACTCTCAAAGCTACCCCAATAAGCCAGTAACCCCACTTCATAGTACAGGCCCCTAGTTAGTCCTGGTTCAGCTTGGTTTGCCCTGGTTTGGTTTCATTAGTCCTGGTTCAACTTGCCTGGTTATTTCTGGTTTGGCCTGGTTGGTTCTGGATTGGCCTTGTTCCTTCCTCGCACAGTAGTTGCCAAACAGTACGATTGGCATGGCTCTGGGTTTAATTTGGCAAGGACATCAGGATCTTCAGTGACATCTTAACCAAGCAAGAATCCAAGCACTGCAGCGAGATAAGGGCAGACGCGGGGAAGAGGTGAGGGTTAAGGCAATGCTGGAGTGCGTTCGACTGAGCCAGCTTTCTGCCTCACCGGGCTGGCTAATGTCACAAAACAGCCTATGCTTTCCACAGGGGGTTTAAGGAGACATTCTTAGACACCAGCTTTGAACGGTTAGGAAGCTTCAAGGCCACATCGCTGTGGTAATTATCTCAGAATATTACATCACGCTACAAACACACGTAAACACACACGCTCGCTCCTGTTCACCAAGGTGGTTCTCCTCCAACTTCTGTTTAAACCTGGGTGGGCCTTTCCTTATACTGTGTACATACTTGTTACGGAAATGTGACATCTCACAGCTGTTCTACAACTGTTTAAAAGGCCTCTGGGTCTTAGTCAGCGGGGGTCTGTCAGCCACTGCTGCCTGAGCGCCTCCTGCAGGCTGGTGATGACTCTGCATGGAGATATGGAGTGCTTGTCTTATAGTCACATGTGTAATAGAGGAGTGTGTTCAGAAGGTGCTGGGTTTGGTGGGACAATGGGGTGTGTGATGCCCCCTCCCCCTCCCCCCCGTTTCTCTGTGGCCATAAGTGACGCTATGGAACCTATGCCGCAAGAAACTGCCCCCCCCTCCATCACCCTTAAGAGTGTGCAGAACAGTCAGTATGAACCCAAGGTATTTCATGTCTTGTCTGGTCCAATTAATTTAATTTGTTAATATACATTCATTCCTGCATTTCAGGCCGGCGACACATTCCTAAAAATGGCTGCAATGGGGGCAATTTAGGGCTGGCAATAATGTTGTGATTTCAAACAGATGATATAAAAAGATGACTGTAATCATGATTTGGTACTGAAGCAGTATCCACAGAAGGCTTTTCAGGAGTCTTTGAGGAGTACAGATGGACAGAGGACTGTTCTACACCTTAAAAATGTGCTTGCATGAAGAATGGGACAAAATAACACCAGAAATGCTTCATTGCTTGGTGTCTTCAGTGCCACAAGAAGGAATGGCAGCATTGCATAGTAGTGAATGCTTTACTGCCCCAACCACAGAGATCCTAGCAGAGACTTGAGTGTCTGAGGGAGGGAAGGAGAGGATAAGTTGAGTGTCATACGCATAGCAGTGGTATGAGGAGCCAGGTGAGGACCTCACCGAGAGATCTAGTATAGAGGAAGGACAAAAAAGGACCGAGAACCAAGCCCTGAGGGACACCAGTAAAGAGTTTGCATGGGACAGATGTGGATCCCTTCCACGTCACTTGGTATGATCGGCCTTCTAGGTAGGATGTGAGCCATTGCCATGCTGAGCCACAAATTCCAAGACTCCTACGGATGGACAGGAGAGTCTTGTGGTTGTCCATGTCACTTGGTATGATCGGCCTTCTAGGTAGGATGTAACCCATCGCCACGCCACTAAGCATTATGGGATAAACAGAGGGCCTAGTCATCCAAACTGCCGAGGTGCAGAGTGCCAGCGCAAGCTTGCCACTTCCTTCCTGCTTGGACCTCTACAAGTAAATACCCCCCCACCTCTGTTTGAACATACCAAACAGTATGGAGTAACTTCTGACTGTCCATTCAGCCATTTCTATTTCCAGAGCAGATTATTTTTATTTTTATTGCACTGTATTAGGAGGAAAATTCAATTTCACAGCAGTTTCTTCATGTTTGGGCTCTCCTCCGGATTTGGAGTGGGGGGGCTCCTTCTCTAAACTGCTTTTCAATAACTGGTCAAGCAGACAGCACTTTAGAAGGGGCTGTCTCTTCAGTGCTCAGTACTGAAATGAGAAGGAGCAGTTTGGATGGTGCAAACACACAAGGGAATAGAGAGTTGGTGGCCAGTAGCAGCCGGGCTTGTGTTTTTAATATCGCTGATGTGTGATGTACACAGTGAAGCTGCTGCCCCACACATCTGTGCACAGCAGTTGACAGCCCCCCCCCCTCCCCCCACATCACAGCCAGCCCGAGCCTCATATGCAGTCAGATACGTCCGCAGCCAGAGCCAGCCTCATATGCAGTCAGATACGTCTGCAGCCAGCCCGAGCCTCATATGCAGTCAGATACGTCCGCAGCCAGAGCCAGCCTCATATGCAGTCAGACACGTCCGCAGCCAGAACCAGCCTCATATGCAGTCAGACACGTCCGCAGCCAGAACCAGCCTCATATGCAGACAGACACGTCCACAGTCAGAGACAGCCTCATATGCAGTCAGACATACCAATTACAAAAACGTACCTTACTAAAACCTGCCTTTATCTCCAGAGACCTCTGGCCTCCACACTCAGGCTTGCGGTGGGGGGATCTGTGTGCTTCCATTTCCCGACAGCGGGGTGGAACTCCCCAGAAGCATGCCACCTCTCTGCCTGCCGCAAACGGGTTACCGAGGACCTCCAACAGAGAATCAGATAACGCCTATCAGTAAATTGATCACGTGTGCAAATTAAGTCTTACAATACACGCTTTCTCCACGCAGCGCTTGGTGTGAAGCCGGCAGTGGCCCGGGTGCCATAATTGGGGGCCTGGCTCCAGCATTTTGGGCAAAAACAGACAAGCAGCCGTGGTATCGGCACATCTGAACTGCAAGCAATTGAAGGCGGCCATTTTTTAATTTAGCAATTATGCTAATTTTATTTTTGCAAGCCTTGAAATTGCAATTATGTGCAAAAACACCACTCGGTGGGCACTCAGGGGCCTCGCTGGGCCATGGCGCTTTCCTCACACATGACCGAGGAAGTGAGGAACATTAGCACTGAGGAGTAAAGTGGCCATGAAGGAGGCGGGGAGGCGAGGTGGGCGGCTGTTTCGCGGCTTTGGCGTGATGGATCCGGCCCACGTCATGCTGGATGCTTGGTGGGCATGAAAAGCGCTTTGGCCACCCGCGGGTGAGACGCAGGGTGTCACGGGGTGGGGAAACACGTGGTGGGGGAGGGGGGGCGCGCGGTCCACCACGTTTAGGTGCCACGTAGGAAAACAGCACGGTCTTCGGCCAGATCCCTGGGGACGTTTATTCCTGGAGCTCCCGCCTCACGCCATGCAGATTCGCCGTTTAAGCCGCCGCGCGTCATTTGACAAATTGGCACGATTAGGCCAGGGGGGTGGGTGGGCTGGCGGTGGCACGATGTGGCGTGATTGGTGGCCCCGTTGTAGCCGGCGTGCTCGTCACTGGCCTGGACACCTTGTGTCTCACGCCCTGCTCTTCGGGAAGGATGTGAACGCCACTCTCTGTGTTCTACGACACTGAAAGATGCGTTTAGAGACAGGCTGAGCCCGGCATGTCATGCTAACCCTACATGAAAATGCCACATTATTCTATAAAGGTGATCTACAATGCAAACCCACTGTGAGCACCAGTCAGTCTCAGACTGAGGAAGCCAGGTTTGGACCTGCCTCTGTAGCAGGGTCCCGGGCTTGAGAATTTAATTCAGCTCGTGATTTGTCCTTCCCAGGGCATGAGGGGACTGAATGCGCATGAACCCACCGACAGCCTGTTTCCCCCGGGTACTGGATCCGGAGTATGCGTCAAACCCAACCCAGCGCTTGGCGAGGCCCGGGAGAGGCCCAGCGGGCCGGCACTATAGCGGTCAAGCATAAACAACCATTGGAATCTACTGATGTCAATTCTGTGGAATCTTGCAGAACCCTGGATCGGTTCAGGCGAGAGCAGGGTGAGTCACCAGGCCAGACCGGATCCAACTGGGCTGTAGATCCTCCAGACGCGGGCGGGCTGAGCAATCATGTGACGCACCGCAGGTTTAGCCAGCGTATTGGAGCTCCGTGACACTGAGATGCCCCTGCTGCAGACGCAGCGCAGGCATCCAGGTGGACTCTGTCTCCCAACACCTAAACAGAGCCCCCTTGCCCACCCCCACGTCTCTGCAGTAGCAGAAGTGAGATGACTCCCAGCACAATTAATGGCAAATCTGGTGAAGGCTGTTAAGACCGGCACACCGCTCCCTCCGGGACCCTGCTCGCTGTCTCGCTCAGATTCCGGGCCAGGCCTGAGGGTGGTGTTTACCTTTCCCCGGTCGGGGGGGGGTGGGGGTATCGTCCCTGACACTTTCTTTCAGGGTTCAATGCGGGGCCAGTTTATTGGTGTTTATTCAAATCCATGGCGGTGTGCGATTATGTTATCAGGGACGCCGTCGCAGATGGCCAGATCCGCCAGACGGGCCCCAACTCCTCCACCCAACCCCCCAGCTCAGTGTTTCCTATGCTCAACCCCCCCCCCCCCCCCCATAAATCAGGCGAATCAGCCCTTCAGGCACATGCAAAGTGGTGTCTGAGGGGAAGACGTCCCATCCAGAATAGCGCAGAATCGCAGAGTGGGGTGATTGATGCCCCCATGTCATCCTGGTCCTGTGTGGGGAGGGTGAGCCAAGCAGACTGTTACAACTGTTATAATTGTGAACGTGCTGCAAAGACCCAGCAGTAAGGCTGCTGATGCCCCCATTTGATGGACCATCCACCTGTAGCAGCCGCGGAGGACACATGGAGAGAGAAAGAATTCCTCCAGTGGGGCAGGGCATGGGGAAGCCGCCTTGACGGATCTGGGTTAGTACAGTGTACGGGCACCATTACTACTTGTGCAACTCCCCCTGTGTAAATGGGAGCGTGTCAGGGAATGGGGCGGGGGGGCAGCAGAAATCAAATTATCGAAACAAAACAATTTGGGTCTGTTGCAGGCTCTGTCCTTCAAAGATCTGATTACGGCTTTCTGGAAATATTGACTTAGCCTTTTTGCCCCGAGAAACAGGAGAGGGGGCTTCTCTCACTCCGAAACATTGTGCGTCTGAAGCGTTTATTTGTGTAAGCCCATCACGTCACGCGCTTAAGCTGCACGGGCACCGGAGCTCGGCAGAGCGGAGAACGCGGCGAAGAATTTCGCTTGGACGTGATTCAGACAGGATAACAATGATTTATTATATCTAGGGTAAAAAGTGCTTACATGAAATTGAGATGTGATTGTGGACTCTGACGGCAGCCAAGCCCCTCAAGAGTGAGCTGGGCCTAAAGGAGCTTAATTATATATTTATTTGTGTTTTTGGTAAGTACTTTTGAGCGCAGCATGATTTATGCTGCCGTATTAATGAAAGAAATGCAGAGTAGCAGCAATTCTGGGATACAGAAGGCTCGGCATACCTAGACTGTCTGATGTAGCCCCTAAAATGTGACCTTTGACCCCTATGCAGCCCCCCCCCCCATGTTGCACACACGTCAACCAGGACCAATCCTGGGCAAAAGTGACCTAGTGTTGTCCAATAGGAGCAATTTGGTGCACTGGACCGCACCATTAATGGGGGAATGGGGGTTAATCCTGTTAGCAGGTTAGCTCTGTGCTGCTCCTGGTTCCCTCCAGGAGAAACTCACTTATCGCACTCACACAGCCTGTTTCTGTATGACCGAGGAGAAGACAGGATCGAGAGCCGCCCTCAGGGTGGCCTGTCCTTCCTGCCAGAGGATGAGCAGGACTGCAGCCTTGCGGAGGCGGCACAGGCCCCAGCACTCGGGATGTCCCTCCCTAAGACAGGCGCCCTCAGCCTGCTCTCCATGCTGCCTGTTTATCCCCATAGCATTACTGTTCCTGCTCCCTACAGGTGTCATTCAGAGCTTCAGAATACCCTACCAAGGTCACCCAAACCCCTAACCCTATGCTGCAACGCACCTCACCATGAGCCCTAACCCTATCCCACAACACACCTCACCATAATGCTTCACCATATCTCACAATGCATCTCACCCAAATCCCTAACCCTATCCCACAACGCACCTCACCGTAAGCCCTAACCCTATCCCACAATGCACCTCGTGACCCCATGGTGCCAATTAGAGGCAAAACCCTTGGCTGCAAATTCCGACACCGGCTGATCACGCGTGCTAAGAATCGCTACACAGTTCTACAGATAGAGCTGGGAGTCACAGGAAATGAAATAACAAGCATGCAGGAAGTCTCCTGAGGCAGAGGGAGGCATGGGGCCGGGTTTGGGTCACTCCCTCGGCGGTTTCCGGGCCCTGCTAGCAAATGCTGGCACTCATCCACACTTCCGGGCTCCAAAAGGAGTGAGCACGAAGGTCACAGAGCCCCAGTGAGGGCAAGACAACGGCCACCCTCCCCCAGACATACTGCAGAATTAGTCACAGTGGCCCTCTGATGGTCATATCTGATAAATCCCTTATTGGCCATTTGCACAAGCACGAGTACAGGTAGACTGAAATTCTTCTCATCACCCGTCCCATCTCACACTCCACAGCTTGGGGGCCGTGGTGCAGGGACAGCCAATTTACAGCATCCCTGGGGCTTGGGGTCAGGGGGCTCACTCAAGGCCCCATGGACACATGATTGGTCAGCTGAGGCCAGGGCTTGAACTGGTGACCCTCTGCTCACGGGCACTGTCCCCTGAGCCACTCACCCCCCGGTGACACATAATCCCGCCTCACAGTGACCCCTACTAGGCACTAAGGTCCAGCTGAGCGGAGCCGAATGCAATGGTGCATGGGGACGCCATGCGCGGCTCCTTCAGTGCGCACCGCCAGTCGAGTGCTGGTGGGCATTCAGCAGCCGCTTCACGTCATCGCTCAAGCCTGTGGAGATGCCTCCTCTGCAGATCCCCCGGTGATGGGAAGATCCTTCTGTCTCCTTCATCATGAGCACTGCTGAGCCAACCTGAGTCACACAGGCTTAGGTTGCCTCCCTTTGTTCCTGAAAGCTGGGAGAGGACCCCTGCATTTATCGGCGCACCAGGAAGATCCGCAGAATGAGATTCCCCTTTTGCTCGCCTGACACTCATGCTCAAACTACCCGACTGTCCCTGCGCCTCCTCTGAGGGTCCCGCTCCGCTTTGGGGGGGGGGCATTCCCACAGGTGAGTTTCCACTCGGGCGGCTGTACCTGAATTAAGGACCCATGCATTCACAGAAATAATTTGTGTCAAAATATTACAGCTGTCAGGAGAGATATCTGAGTTACTTCTGGCCCGAAACCCAATCTGGGAATTGGAGCAGGCTTGGCTGGGGGTGCCGAGGCTGGCTGACGGGAATACCGCCCGGGTTCAGCTCTCCTGCAAGATGGCAAGAGATCCGATTGAAAGTGTGCAGGCCGCTGCCAACCTGGGTCCCCATCAGTTGGCCGCGCCCATGGGCACGAGCCAAGGACCTCAGCCCCGAGCCCCCAGGGGAGAGATTCTTGTTTTTCAATGATACCGCCAGTGAACAGGGCCGGCGGCGCTGTTTACCACCACTCAAACCACGCATTTGCAGGAGCCCCCTGTTGACCACAAACTGTCACTACACTATGGGGGGCCCCAGAAAGAAAAAACGGTTCTCTGAGCACGGCCTTCCCATGAATGGCTCTGCCTCTTTTACCCCCCGCACAGGCGTCAAACGGGTCACCCGCTAATGTTCCGCGGAACACTGACGACCTCGAATAAACCGCCCGTGCCGTGTTTCCACTCTCGCTTCGCTTGCGGCCAGTAACATGATGAACGCTTCACTCTGGATTTTCGATAACGTTGAACAGGCCCCATCAAACCCCTGCTCCTTCTAGCGCCTCTCCAAAGCACAGCCGGAATTTATGGAGGCGACCCATCAGAAGGGTGCTGTCCACTCCCTCTCAGCCCAATGTTGTAGGACATGAGGCTGAGGCATAGGGCTGGTCCTCTGATGTTCCCCTGATGTTTCTCTAATGTTCTTCTGATGCTCCTCAAGCAACTGACATGTCTGTTGGATGGAGCCATCAGCAGCTCTCTGCCCCGACCTAAAGCGGGCAGGTCAGTCCCCCACCTCCCCCCCTCCCACCCCCCCGCTTATTTCCCATCATCCCCCACTCTCCTGCTACCTTTCACACCGGCACTGGGGACTGGGAGCAAACGGGTGCAGCTGAGCACTGAGACACAGCAGTTTCTCTTTTGCAATCATCTGGGCTCGCCACAGAAAACCGTGCCGCTTCTGCCTTGCCAAGACTTCTAGGAAAGCTGCAGATTATAGAAACCGTCTGCCTGTCCTGCTCATTAGTTCCTGAGTGAGATTTACTGGAAAGGACACAGCGAGTACATAAACCTGATTGCTTTTGTCGTTTGTCATTGTGAGTCACTCATTTTCCTCGAAGGGCGATTAGAGCGAGAATGATTACACGTAAAGGATGGCGATTAGCCAATGCTGGCAGGCTGCTACACCCCCCCCCCCCCCAGCTCACCGGGACAAATCGGTGGCCTTCCAGAAAGAATTCGCTTCAGTGTTTTTTTTTCAGCATGAGGATTATCTAATCAGTGACTGTGTTTAGAAATCACATTCATCACACCTCCCAGCCCAAATTTGGCCCACATTTAACCACACAACCCCCGTCCCAGACCAGCCCCCTTTTCGTTGTAAGGTCCCTCTGCGGCCCTTCCAGACCCCCTAACCCTACGCTCCGGACGGATCGTGCTCATCCTCACCCTCCTGCGGAATCATTTGGGCTCCCGAAACGTGTGAGGAATTTCGGATTCGTGTTTCACTTTTCTTTCTCTGAAAGTCGACCGAGTGAAGATTGAAAAACAAAAGCAATACATCAATAGAGGGCAGCCGGTGACACGTTCAGTTTTGTGTGTTTGGCGTGAAGTAGGGGTCAGGCCTTAGCAAGCACACTGCGCGGAGCTGGTCTGGGCGGCAGGGCTAAGTCCTTTGGCTGGGGAAACACAAGCTCACTCCATTTCACCGGCATTTTGTCATTTTGTCAAAGCCCCGTGTCTGAAATGTAAACGTTCAGGAACATTACACGTTCTCTGGAGCCAGCTTGTGACAAGGTCTGGTTAGATCTGGACCGTAAGATCAGCTAATAACCAGAACCAACAGAATTCAGCGTATCTGCATTCGTCTGCTTTCATAAAAGTCAAAATGTGTTTCAAGGAGTTTCCAAGGCTGGAAATCCTGCCCAGGTATTTATCCAAACCCCTCTCACATTGCCACTGATCTTTTCTCCGTATTAAGTGAGCGATTAAGGTTGCATAGCAACGTCGAACCTCGGGCGCGGCTGATAGGCTAGTTGAAAGGATGCTGGCTGGCTTAGTGGCATTCGATTGGCGGAGAGTCCCAGCACACTGTGTGAGGACTGGAGAATGAGAGGCCCAGAGAAGCAGGAAATATGGGGCATATTCAGTAAGTGTCTGCTGCTTGAAGTGGATGAACCAATGAACCTTTGCGATACATCAAAGTTGGTTTTCCCCTGAAAAGCTAGAAAACTTGACTGCTTTGAAAAATGAAAAATGTGTGTGTGGATGCATATATCTACATGTATGTATACATAGTGTATATACATGTATCTATGTATGTATGTATGTATAGTGTGGGTACATGTTTGTATGCATAGTGTATGTACATGTATGTATACATAGTGTGGGTCCATGTTTGTATGCATAGTGTGTATATATATGTATGTATACATAGTGTGGGTCCATGTTTGTATGCATAGTGTATATATATGTATGTATGTATAGTGTGGGTACATGTATGCATGCATAGTGTATGTACATGTATGTATACATAGTGTGGGTCCATGTTTGTATGCATAGTGTATGTATATGTATGTATGCATAGTGTGGGTACATGTATGCATGCATAGTGTATGTACATGTATGTATGCATAGTGTGGGTACATGTATGCATGCATAGTGTATGTACATGTATGTATGCATAGTGTGGGTACAT
>JAODKL010000027.1:19570788-19591121 GCA_026780765.1 Petrocephalus schoutedeni | reverse complement strand
CCCCCCCGCCCGCCCCCTAACGCCACCCCCTCCCCCTGAGCATGGCACCCCAGCGGGCCCCTGAGCCATGTCCGCGAGCTGTGCTGCCTGCTTTAAAGTGAAGTCCCACCCAGAAGAGCTTCAGAGCGTAGAGACAAACACCAGGGTGATGAAAGTTCTTTTAAGCTCTGCTTTCCTGACTCCCCACAAGCAGATCTCTGCGTGTTTGTGAGAGGCCAAGTGTTCCCTTTGTCTGTGGAGTGTTTCTTTCTCATTACAGCGAGCAAATCCAGCCAAAGTCCGTAACTGTCCACCGCTGCTCTCAGATGATTTGTTTCTAAACCAATTTTCATTTCACAGTGCAGCCAGGAAGCCATGCAAGGCCACCCCCCGGACCTAAAATCACTGACATGACTGGCTTAGAGCACGACACTAAGTCTAGGGTAGGTGTATAGCGTTAGCTGTGACAGGCAGTAAGCCCCCCCCCCACCCATTTGGCCAATTTATGACATATGTGTAGTAAACCCCCCAGATTTTGGCCAGCATGTGGAGCGTGGCGCCCCCTGGCTGCACATGCAAGGCAGAGGTCACCGACCTTTACATTTGCCATGGAGCCGCTCTATAGAGGATGAATTCATCCTGGGCACCCCATGCCTGCACGCTGCCCCCCCACATCAAGCCCCCCTTCACACTGTAACATGACGCCCCTGACTGGCGGATGAGTGGCTCCCGCCACACACACCTTGGCCCCCTGAGACAAGCCGGAGGTTTCATGACTTTCACCCAAAAAAAAAAACCCCGGCCGCTAAAGTCCCGCAGAGGAGCATTACCACGGCGACCACCGGCCGCTAAAGTCCCGCAGAGGAGCATTACCATGGCGACCACCAACCACTGTGGGCTGGGCGAGGTTTTTGGGCTGGGGATCTGTGACACCACGATCCGCTGGGGGAGCCCATCAGCTCCCCGCGGAAGATTAAGGCCCCAGTCAGGCCCCCAAGGAGCCCAGCAGATGAGGGTTGGCAGTCGGGTGGGGGGCTGGGGCAGTGGTTTGGGGTCCCCTCGCAGGCCAGCTGCATTACTGCACTCACACTGCTCGACAACCCCCCCCCCCCCCCCCCGCCATATTAATCACGACAGCAACGAACAACGGCAGCCTAGGACATCCAGCTTGTACATTAAGGAAAATGTGTGTTTGATTAACAGGATGACAGATTGCTGTTTAATTGCTTTTATAATGTGGGGGCTATCACGGGTGGTTAATGGCAGATTGCTGAATTTGTGCACCATAATTAGCCATGTGTTTTAGAAAGTATCAAATACTGGTGTCGGCTTGTTAATGGATGCAACCGAGTCACGGGTGCAGGGAGGAATCATTCAGCTGATGCTTTGGGACAAATAACCAGGAAATTGGGCCCAGGGGAGGTGCGCCACCCTGCCCTGACAGTGGATGGATGCGCATGACACGGGTACTGACACCGCCAAGCTCGCCAAGCAGAGGCCAGCCACTGCTATGAGCCGCTCCATTCTTCACGCAAAGTAAAATAAACGGAGGGGGCTATTCCTGTGTGTGAGGGAGCGGGCGCTGTTACATTAGCGGAGTAAATCACAACGTGCTGAAAGATATCCTCTGCCTCTGTTTTCGTGTGAACCATCCCCAGGTGGCCGGGCCGATTATGTCACCATTGACGAAGAGCCTGAGTATAGACAGGAGCCTGAAGGTCCGGAAGGAGGGAGTGTGCAGATGAAGAGGCAAGGCTGAAAGACACCTTCCCTTCCATCGCGATGACATAAGCCAGGCGTGTGAGTTTGCGGTCATGGTGAGGGAGCCGGAGAAAGGGAAAGCCAGCAGCAGGAGAGAGAGAAATCCCTTGGGATTCGGCTCTAGACTACACCTCATCACGGGAGCACGGCCTTATGGGAAATGACATGTCACATATACCCCGCGTACCAAACCATGGAAATGACAGCGTGACCGGTGAAGCGCTATATATTTAACTTGGCCACCGGGGGTCTCTAAGTGTTCCGTTTATTTTTCTTAGAGCTTGGAAGCGAGAGGTGAAAGAAGGTGAGTGGGGACTAAAGGAGAACAGGGACCTCGGGGCCGGGGGTCTTTAGCAGCTACGGTTACGAAGGATTGCCACCCAGTGGACTGTGCAAATAAACTATGCCGAAACGGCTCTGATTTAGCGCTTAATTACAGACCCTGTGCCCGAGCTTTGCCCCATTCACGGCCTGTAGCACCTCAGGCTGCCAATGCATGGGAACATGTGCCGATTAAATCGTTTACATCCTATACAGTTGCAGCCGTAATATATATCTAAAACACGGCGGAGTAAATTCAAAAATAATTCATGGCGTAGCCTGTGGGAGCTGAAGTCTGCCCTGTGTATTTATTTTAGTTTTCGCGCTAATTCGCCAAATCAAAAGCGATGACATTAAAACTCAATTTCTGTTACGCTAGACGCGGCAGAGTCTTAAAATAAAATTTATATTTTATTTATTTAAGAATCTGGGGTGGAGGGTCATTTAACATACCGTCTCAGTAATTAAAATAATACCCACAATAAAATTTAAAGTGATAGTTACAGTTTGCGCTGTATCTGACCCGCCTTTTGGAAATCATTGTTTAAGAGGCAGGTGTGCTCCATTCTCAGCTTAGGCCTGGGGTATTTTATTTGATTCACGTTTGAGTCCCGAAGCCACAGTCAGCAGCCAGGGCACCGTGCAGGGCTCCCCCGAAATCAGCATGTTTCCTGTGGAAATGGGCCAGCGCGGCCCAACACCCAGCTTGTGCATGGTCCTCCTGATTCTTTAGGCGGATCGGTGCACTGAATCTGGCAGATCTCCCTGCGGGCATTGTGTCCATCGGACAGGAGGAGCAGGGGCAGTTCGAGCCAAATAAACACACAATGGGAAGCTGGAAACAGCACTGATAACCCATCTATTGTGAGGTGACATCTTCCTTGGCTGATTCCCCTCCAAGCACAGTGTGCAAGGTTTAAACCATCAGGAGATGCCCTGGAGCAAAGTCCAGCAGGACCTATTCAACTGGTTTCATACTGATTTCTGGAGGACTGGTCCACATTATTCGCCAGTAGATCTCCCAGTACAGCTACTGGTAAAATACCACTTCAATTCCCAACCCAAACCAAAACAGCCCCCCGACTGTCAAAAAAACATTTAAGATCAGCTGATCCCGGTGTGATCTGAATGGGGACATAAAGCAATGACTTGCCAGGTGCCAGGTAACAAAAAAGAAAAACTTCAAAAAGGGACTAAAACACATACCAAATATCTGTCTGAAGGAAGGAATTGTAATACCAGTATAATGCACAATACCAGTTCTAGCAACTGAGCAAAATTAAACATTTATTTCCAAGTGTATTTATTTATGATATTGTATGTTAAATGTTTTTTTATTTGGGAAATCGGCGCGTGGTCGGGATGCCGGCCAGCGTCGCGGGAGATGGGGCGCGCACACAGCCGAGCCGGGCGCACTCTCTCCGCGCACACAGCTAAGCCGGGCGCTCTCTATCCGCGCACGCATCCGAGCCGGCCGCACTCTCTCCGCGCACACAGCTAAGCCGGGCGCACTCTCATCGCGTACGCAGCCGAGCCGGGCGCACTCTCTCCGCGCACGCATCCGAGCCGGGCGCTCTCTATCCGCGCACGCAGCCGAGTCGGGCGCTCTCTATCCGCGCACGCAGCCGAGCCGGCCGCACTCTCTCCGCGCACGCAGCTAAGCCGGGCGCACTCTCTCCGCGCACACAGCTAAGCCGTGCGCACTCTCATCGCGCACGCAGCCGAGTCGGGCGCTCTCTATCCGCGCACGAAGCCGAGCAGGGCGCAGTCTTTTCGCGCAAGTCAGCAGCTTTCGCCGCCCGAGCCACGCCAGGTCGCGCCTTGGGTCCTGCTCGTCTTTCTCTTCCCTTTGTCGCTTTGCTGTAAGCTCTCGGTATGAGTAACAATATGCATGAAACGGCAGCAAACCAGGCGGAGGTATGGGATGGAAAGGGGGATAGCGACAAGGGATTATATGACAACTTCAGAACCAGCAGGAAGCCGCGACCGGTGAGCGCTGCGCTTTATTTCTCTCCTTACAGCACTGGCACAGTAAACATACACGCATCTATGTGCGTTAGTCACAAACTGAATACATGCAGAATTATCCGCATACGGCTCTCCCGAGTAATGTGGTTATGTGCCCGCAGCCCAAGCCCCGCGACGCCGTGACCATCGCGGTTTCCTCTCGGACGCTGTTTAACATGGCGCAGGAGAATCGCATCTACGAGCAGCAGGGGCTAGAGAAGTACGTCGCCTACCAGCAGGAGCATGAGGAGCAGCCCCTGATGCCCGGGGCAGCCTTTCCCTTTGTCAAGGTGTCAACATGATCCTTAAGGCAATTATAATCATTCCACTGTCTCTGCATGAACAAGGGCGCTGCCTAAGCGCACATGCAGTGTTACATGCAGTGTTACATGCAGTGTCACATGCAGTGTCACATGCAGTGTCACATGCAGTGTCACATGCTCAGCTACCTGAGCTGCTCGTTTGGGAGGTATTCACTGAGCATACTGGTATTTTAGTGCTCATACTGGCCAGGTGCTGGTCTAACTGATCTTTGTGTGTGTGTTTGTGTGTGTGTGGGGGGGGGGGGGGTGTTCTGGCAGGCTCTGATGACGGTAAACTCCCGCCTGCGTGACCTCTACCCAGACAGTGATGAGATGTTTGATATCGTCCTGGTGACAAACAACCACGCCCAGGTCGGAGTTCGCCTGATCAACAGTATCAACTACTATGGTGAGTAACAGGAAGTACTGCAGGGAAAAAAGTCAGTAAGCTAAGAGGGCACAGGAGGAGCCCTGTCCCTTTAACACTGAGATTACCTTACAGACGTGCAGCTCCTATTGCTGAGCAGAACAATGATAGAAGCATTTAACCCAGTCTGTAATCCACCTTACAATCTAATACTAAGGTAATTAATGTTTAATGCAATGTCTCTTTATTATCCAGTCTTGGATAGTCACACATGGTCACTACGCCAATTTATTCATTTCCTGCAAAAACTGTAAGATAAATTCTAAATAAAAAAATACGATACACTGAAACATTATCTAGACTCGTTCTAGATCTGGTTATGGGAGGGTAGTACTATTCCATTTGATAGATGGTGTGGCAGTCCAGTGGGAAGGTGGTTTGAGAGCTCAGCTCAGTCAGTGCTTATTTTAGGTAGTCATTTTGGAAAATTCACTCCCTTCCTTAATTCCTCCCTTAGATCTGACCATTGAGAGGTTCTGCATGACAGGTGGGAAAAGTCCAATCGGATACCTCACCGCCTATATGACCAACCTCTACCTGTCCAAGGATTCCAAAAAAGTTCAGGAGGCGATTGAGGCAGGTAGCCATTAGCGCGTGTGGGGAGTGGGCCCTTTAAGGCCTTATTTGCCACCCGCGACTGTGAAGATGGTGCTGTGTGTATCAGATGAGTCTCAGGTGTGGGAATCTTAGAATCCCAGCTCTATTCTGCTGCCTATTGAGGCTGACTGAGGCTGGCGTGTTTGAGGGGGTGATAGGTGGTCATACATGGGTAACACCGAGTGTCCCCCCCCCCAAGGGATCGCGGCCGCCACCATGTTCACGCTGGAGAACGAGAACGAGCTGAGCGATACCCAGCTCCGTGTGGCCTTTGATGGAGATGCCGTCCTGTTCTCCGACGAATCCGAGGTCATCTTGAAGACGCAAGGCCTGGACGGCTTCTTTGAGCATGAGAAGCAGTTTGAGAACAAGCCTCTGGCACAGGTCAGCTGTCCTAACGAGGGGTACATGAGTGTGCTCCCTTATGGCTGTGTGTACATGTGGCTGACTCCTCCTGACCGATCTTTAGATACAGAGAATTTGTCTTTCCTCAGTTTCCTTCCACTCAAATTCTAAAGGGAACCAATTTAGATAGATCTCACAGCCTGCATCTACTGGGTGAACTTCTAAAGAACTTCCACACACACAAGTGTGCAGTGTACAGTGTATTAACCTGAATCGCATGTGATGCTTAATCACCCAGAATGGGCTGTGGTAAAGCAGGCCCTTGGCCTCAGCACAGTCTAACCACTGTTGGGTCTCCTCAGGGTCCACTGAAGTGCTTCTTGGAGGCTCTCGGAAAGCTCCAGAGGAAGTTCTACAGCAAGGACAAGCGCATGGACTGTCCCATCCGCACCTACCTGGTGACGGCGCGGAGTGCGGCCAGCGCAGGGGCCCGGGTCCTGAAGACCCTGCGCAGCTGGGGCCTGGAGGTGGACGAGGCCCTCTTCCTGGCAGGGGCCCCCAAGGGCCCACTCCTGCAGAAGATCCGGCCGCACATTTTCTTTGACGACCAGATGTTCCACATCGAGGGAGCCCAGAAGCTGGGGACTATTGCCGCTCATGTGCCCTACGGGATAGGGCAGAAATACCACAAGGGTACGGTCCTAGAGCGAAATACCCCTGATCACTAGGGATCCAGACTCAACGTTTCAGACACATAGTGGCCTCAGCCATCAGTGGCATTCGGGAGATAGGACACTCGCAGTATTGTTTCCTGCTCTTCTTATCTGAGAACTTTTCCATGATTTAAGAGAGGTGTTTAAACAATCTATTTAAAAGCGGAAGGATTACCAATCTAGTCTGAAACAGAGGATTTTATTAGTATTATTAATGACCAATATCCTGCTGATCGTTAGTATCAGATAGCAGGTGCTGTTTAATGGAGGCATTAACTTAAATCAAGTTCGGTAGGCATATAGTAAAAGTAATGATGCTAATGAGGGTGTACGCGGGACTGCGGTCCCGATCGTGCGGTGAGCGCACCTTGTGGACAGTCACGTGTCGTTTAATCTTCCCGACACTTTTAACTACCTCTGATGTAGCTGCTTACAAAAGATTTACATTTTAGTATCGTTCCACTGTATTTTAGGGAAATACTGATACGTCTTACATACAGAGAGAAAACAAATGTCGCTCAAGTCTTGCTTTTGGAAAAGTATGTAAAAGAATGTGAATATTGGGCTGCATTAACTTATGTGCACTTATAAACAACGGTCCTATTGACCTGGAAACACTGTGGTTGTGGTTGACCAGTTATTCACTACTAACTTAGAGTGAATTAAAACACTGGTATTATACCGTTTTAGGCAACGTTTAAGAAAAATGTTTGCAGAATCGCATGGTCATATTCATAAGTGTGTTATATTAGGACCATTGGGAGCATTATAATACAGTACCTGTGGTACACGCGCGTCATTCCTGACTACCTGCGCGCGATATAATTCGGAAAATACGTTGTCGTGTTTCTCGCCGCGTTTATATTGCTTTCCAGTACAGGGAATACGTTCAACAATCTAAATATGCGGAAAGTAAGTAAATTATAGCTCGTTTGACACGAGATGCAAGTTGGACTGTGTTTTTTAATTCAATGGACCTGTCCTCTTTGATTTGTTTATTTACGTATGAAATATTGTAATCTGTGTTAATTGTCTGGATTTGGTGTGTCATATTTGTGAACTACCTGAAGTACATGGGTTTAAGAATAAATTTTAATATATTTAACTCCTTTCGTTTATTTATGCGTTTATCTGCACACATTCTGAATGATGTGTGATATGCCCCAGTTAATTATTAGATTATTATAATAAGAACTATTTATTTGATATAACTTGAAAACCTTCGTGTAGCAGAGGTATCATATGTTACCGAATTGTATGCGAAATTTATACGCGATGCTCTTTCCTTATGTCTCTAATTAAGACTGGAAATCTGAAATTAAGAGCTTCAGTTTCGAGTGCACACATTGTATTTACTGCCAACTGCAGAAACTGCCGTTCGAATATACGCATGTGCAGTACACGCATCGCACTTCAAAGGGCATTCTGGGTATTGAAGTCTTTTTTAATCACTAAAGAGGTAGCTATGTCGCATCGATGTCCGCAGCGGTAATTGTGGTCACCGAGCCGGGCCGAGGGCTGTTATTTGTTGACGGACACACTCCGGAAACTCTCAAGTCGAAATGATGCGCGGAAAAACTGTAATAATCACCGGAGCCAACAGCGGCATCGGTCGGGCGACGGCGACCGAGCTGCTCAGAATGCAGGCCCGAGTGATTATGGCATGCCGGGACAGGCAGCGGGCCGAAGAGGCGGCGCTGGACATGGAGAGGGAGGCCGGGCCAGATCGGGGACAGCTGGTGGTCAGACTGCTGGATCTGGCCTCTCTGGAGTCGGTGCGTCGTTTCTGCGAGGAGGTCACCAAGGTGCGGCGCTGCCCCTGTGGAGGAAGCGGGATGCAGGCATCTGTAGCGGGTCCTGCAGCCGTCCTGCGTATGCGTCTGCGCAGATGCACCGATCCCCGCACGTACCCCGGGGTCTTTCCATACTTCCTACGTAAAGGAGCGTCAGTGCTGGCGAATCGCCCTGGCGCGCATCATGCGAGCTATACTACCGAGCGTGTGAATCATTTAGCGAAGCCTCTGGATCATGCCGTTGACTGGACGCCGCCATTCACAAGTGCCTTGTGTTTTTAACGTTTTACCTGCTGTTTCAGCGCTGTATTTTGCGGTCGCAACTACCTGTGATAAAGGAAGATGTCGGTTAGATGGATATGGTGTATTCTGGAAAATACGGTTGGGGTCAGAGGGAGAAACTCCATCGCCCTCACCTGCGGTGTCCCCCGTGCACTTAACATCGCCCGGAAACCCCACATTCATTCCATAATGCATAAAAGGTTGTTTTATTAGTAATTTATTACACATATAAATCCCACAGTCATAATTTTTTGCCTTTTTCAAGTTGGGGCCCAGCATAGCAGACTGGAAGGCCACAAGCCTGATGGCGGTTTCCAGGGACTCGTAAAATGTCGGTTAGTGTTGTGTGGGTTTTTGGGAGGGGGGCTTTAACTCTCTGGAGTCCCCACAAGCCAGTGAAACATGGCGGCCTGACCACTCGCCACCATTAATCAAAAAAGGGGGAGAGAGAGAAATCTGTACAGGCCGATAGGCACAGCTCCGATGTTGTACTTGGAGACAGAGCTGTTCCCACAGCTTTTCTGGGCCCAGCAGGGCCTCAAATGGGCCGCTTCGCAGCCAAAACGACCCGAGGTGTTGAGCGGCTTGTGTGTGGTTTCGACGAGCGTCTATCCAAAGAGCTGAACCCACTCGAGTGTGCATCGACCTTTCGGAGTGGGGCGGGCAGCATCGCAAGTCCATGGTCTGGTTTTTATTTTATTCGGGGATGTTTCGAAATAATCTGATTCGCTCAACCTTCCCAACCCAAAATGACATGCCTGTACAAACAAGTGCCCCTTATCTGGAGGATTTGGGGGCCCTCCCACACCTACTCCTTGGTGGAATTTTTGAGTTTTATTGGAGTTTTCTATTTGTTTTATTTTGAATTCGCCTGACAGCTTGGTAACCGCACCTGTATCGCCATTTTCCCGCAGGAGGAGGCCCGGGTCGACGCGCTGATTAACAATGCGGGGGTCTACCAGTGCCCCTACACCAAGACCGAGGACGGCTTCGAGATGCAGTTCGGTGTCAACCACCTGGGCCACTTCCTTCTCACGGTGCTCCTGCTGGACCTGCTGAAAAAGTCGGCCCCCAGCCGCATCATCATCGTCTCCTCCAAGCTTTACAAGGGCGGTGAGATCAACTTCGAGGACCTGAATAGTGAGGGCAGGTATGACCGTGCCTTCGCCTACAGCCGCAGCAAGCTGGCCAACCTGCTGTTCACGGTGGAGCTGGCCAAGAGGCTGGAGGACACCGGAGTGACCGTCAACGCCCTAACGCCGGGCATCGTCCGCACCAACCTGGGCAGGCACGTCAATGTGCCCCTCCTGGCCAGGCCTCTGCTCAAGCTAGCCTCCTGGGCCTTCTTCAAGTCTCCCCTGGAAGGCGCACAGACCTCCATCTTCCTGGCCTGCTCCCCGGATGTGGAGGGCGTCCAGGGCAAGTGTTTCGCTGACTGCAGGGAGCAGGACCTCCTGCCCAAGGCGACCGACGAGAATCTGGCCGGCAAACTGTGGGACATAAGCGAGGTTATGGTTGGTCTGACTCAGTGAGGTCCCCTGGGGCTGAAGGCGTTCACTGGCTCGCCAGTGAAACACTGTCATTTATCACAGGTGGTCGCATTTTCCCTGTTTGTGTTATGTAGCAAAAAGCTCCTTGGTAATCGTGTTCTGAAATCTGTGCGGTGACAGCTCCCTGCTCACTCGTTTTACAGTCTAACACTCCACGGTGACCTTTCTAAAAGGCCTAACCAGCCGAACGTGACAGGCAAACGAAAGGCCGTCGGTTTGCCCTTCGGAAATTAAGCTTTTTCTCACCGTTAGCTGTAGAAACAGCTTAAATTGATGACGGTTGTCAAATGTGCTCTTGAAATAGGAATTCGCATACTAAGGTCACTATTTTGAGGTGAGTGGTTGGTGAATAATTACATTTAAATGTCAATATGCATTGATTTTATTTGCATAAATAAACATATATATATTTTTTGCTTACGCATACTTGGTGCCCACTGTATGCACAGAGCTAATATCTGCGGCTTCGGGTTCTGCTGTGATTTCAGTAGTTCTTTTTAGATGTTTTCTTTGTAGTTTCTAGATGTGACGTGGGGGTGCCAGTGGGCACATCAGTCTGCCTGGACCATACAAGCTACACTTTCAGATGTTTTCCAGTTCATCTAATTAGGATGACCAGAAGCTATCCTGGGATGCAGAGGATGCTGGGAAGGGTACTCCCAGTGCCACTGCAGGGATCTCAGATTCTGATTTGGATTCATCATCGGGTATTAGACCCCAGCTAGCATCCGAGCCCGACCCCACCCCACCTCGGGAAAAACAGAACGGTTAGTCAAATTGACTTGAGTGTCCCTGATGATGTTAACCAAGGGCCCCCAGGAACGTTAATCCCTCCTTGCTTATCGATTTGACTCTTCTCATGGTTTCTTATTCGGAGGGGCCGCCCTGTGCAGCTGGCCACTTGCCGTTAGCCATCAGTAGCGCTTAATCGCATTAAACTCGGTGGTTTGTTTCCCCCAAACGGAATAGAAACAGCGCAGGCCTGTTTATCTGGCCTCCAGCTTGTAGCACTCACAAGGAGGGGAGTTGGCGGGATTTGATCCCATGCCCTGTTTGCACAAACAAGAGGCAAGAACAGCATCCAGGGGTGGTCTGTTTGTCCAGGACGATTGTCCAAAGTGAGGGTAGCGGCTCCGAAGCAGCTAGGTAGCGGCTTCCAGGAGAAGAGGAAATTGACGAGGCCATCCCTGGAGGATGGAGAGCCCGTGTAGTCAAGCGACCTGGAGCACCGGCGGCCCTTCCCAGGCCTTACAGAAACATTTCAGCAGATTGCCAGAAAATGCATTCTTTTTTTCCTGCTGTTTTTCAGTGGTATCCAGTATTCACACATGGTCCCGGTTAGGCGAGTATAAATCTTTTCATGGTAAACGTGTGCGTTTTCCCAAAATCAAACGCATTACTCACCATGCAGTCCAGCAAGGAGCCTGACTGATGATGATTGGCGATAAAGGAGCCTTCTGCTTTCAAGCTGGGCCGATGTGCAGGACTTGATACTATTTTGATTCGATATTACCTTTTAACCGTATCAGAATTCATTTTCTTCCTTAATATTTATGTTTCCATTCTTAGGTTTCGTATGGCAGCACTGGGTAGTTTAGTGTTTGAGAACTTGGGTTTGTAACCTGCAGGTCAGTGGGTCCAGTCCCTGAGGGCTCTACTGTAATACCCTACAGCAAAGTATGCAGTATGGCCAGCTCCAGCAGAATTGGTAAAAACTGCACACTGCTGAGGATAAAAATATCAGGCAGGACACAAAATGTGAGTTTTCTTTTAGAGTTCCCTCTGTTTTTCGACATGTACAGATAAACGATAACGTGTGTAGCTCCTAAGGAAACATCTAGCTGTAGAAGCAGTGACACTATAAGCCCTTGGGGCAGCATGAGATCTTCTGGGTAAGGCGATCCACAGGCAAACACTGAACACCTAGAGGAGCAACTCTGATGGAGATAAGAGCAGCAAAATCCCCACTGAAATTCCTCGGGCAGAAACCCACATTTCAAAATCAATATAACCACTTGGTTTTATTTAGCTTAATTTATACAGAAACTTTCTCAACAAAAACACTGATGCTCCCAACATCTTTGGGTAAAATAAAACTTCTGTTCTTGTGTAGCATTATTCTAATCATCTGCAGATATCTTTCCCAGAAAATGGCATCTTTGGCGAAGATTTTGATGATGTCATATGTCCTTAGTGAGGATAGTTGGGGCACCAGCTCTCGGATCTATGTAGCAAGTTTTCAGAGCAGCCCTCCTGTACTGGTAGGTTTTATGGAATTTGTAAAACAGTCGTAGCATAGGGCTTCCCTAATTAGCGCAGCAATAGTCATTTCTTGTAAAATGCTATTTGCATTTAATGAGATTTTCTCAAATTAACTCACAGCTCGGTTTAGTTCGTGAACTCCTTGGACCATGAGACTCTTTGCGTCCCATGATTTTCAGAGAATAATCGCGAACACATTATTATTATTTATTATTATTATTATTATGTTATCACTCGTGGTCATTGGAGTCCCGCCTCAGTGCGAAATTATACAGCTTCTTCCAGGTAATATTTACTTTGTATATGAATGGATCATTGCCTGCCTTACGGTACTGTAATTATTTCTGTGTTTAATTTTCAGAAAACAGATATGAAGTCCCAGTAGTAGTCAAGGCAATTTGCGGTGGGAAGGAAAAAAAACTCGTTTTATGCCATATGTCGGGTACGGCTTGATGTCGCGACATGCACAAAAGACCGCACTGGCGGCGCGACTTATCCTGACTTATCCCGAGAATGCTGAACGTTGCAAAGCATCTCCCAGTTATACCGTCTTCTTAACCTGCTAATTAGCCTGTAATCACCCCAGACCTCGCCGATCGCAAAGCCCTTATTGCACCGTACCGTTTTTCAGTCTCTTCAGTCTTAGTGAAAATGCCGAACTCTGCGGCGATTAATGCGCGTTCGCGTTCAGGTGGCGGCTGGGGGAGCGCGGCGCTTGAATATTGCCGCCTTTTCCCCTCAGAGACATTCCCCTCATTTTGCGTTTACTGTTCAGCTCCGGGGTATGAAGTTCAGTTTGCTTTCAGACCGCTTTGCTGATCCGCCGCAATCAATGTAATGTCCAGGGTCACAGTGGTCAATGACATGTTTCTTAAGGCATCTGGTCTGGCAACGATAAATGCCACAGCACTCCAATTTACAAAACTATTTCACAAGCCATTGCCTTGCCAGACACGAAGCAGGTCCTGCTCGAAATATTTGATGGTAGACATGATTATTTTAGATCGCACAATGCTGTCTTTAAAAAGTTTTTTATAACAGGCAGTAACCTCGAAAAAGGTGGACGCGCCACAAATGAAAGAAAAGACTGTTTAGTGGCGCTCCTAACACAGACTTCCAACATCTTCTTGAAATGAAAGGTGCCTCTTTGAAAGTAATGTTATTATCGTTAAGGACCGAAGCAAGTATGAACGTCAGAAGAGGTGAAATTACGGTGGAGTGTGTCCCGTTCGGGTTTTACAGAGGCTGCTTAATGATAGGGGGGTGCGCAGAGGGAGGCCGAGCTTGAAATGACTTATTTCATAAACTGTTAACAATGTCATGACAAAACGAACAGAAATAAAGGGTTTATTTGCGGTGCTGAAGCCTGCATTGCAATTCTACAGAGATTAACCCTAAATTTCACAAGAGGCCCCGGTGAAGCTTCCTCTGTTTTTTTTTATTATTATTATTATATATTATCTTATTATATTATATAATATTATTAGGTACATCTTGCCAGTACTGGGTTGGACCCCCTTTTGCCTTCTGGACTGCCTTAATTCTTCATGGCATGGATTCATCAAGGTGCTTGAAACATTACTCTTTGGTCCATGTTGACATGATAGCAACACACAGTTGCTGCAAGTTTGTAGGCTGCAGATCCCCCATCACACCCACATCATAGGTGCTCTGTTGGATTGACATCTGCTGATTGCGCAGGCCATTTGAAGACAGTGAACTCAAGAAACCAGTCTGAGATGATATGAGCTTTGTAACAAGGCGTGCCATCTTGCTGGAAGTAGCCATTAGAAGCTGGGAACACTGTGGTCAAATAGGGGTGGGCATGGTCAGTAGCAATACTTAGGTAAGCTGTGGCATTTAATCAATGCTCAGTTGGTACTAAGTTGCCCAAAGTGTGCAAAGAAAATATCCCACCAGCAGCAGCCTGAATGTTTAATACAAGGCAGGATGGATCCAGGCTTTCCTGTTGCTTACATCAAACTTTGATCCCACCATCTGAATGTCGCAGCAGAAATCGAGACTCATCTGACCAGCAATGGTTTTCTAATCTTCTAGTGTCCAATTTTGTTGAACCTGTGCCCACTGTAGCCTCAGTTTCCTGTTCTGATTAAATGTAAGTGAACAAAGGTAAAGTCCATTTAGCCAACTACCTTAAATCCAACAAGTTGTCCAGCTAAGCAAGAAGTCCTGCTTTGTGGAACTCCTCCCTGCTGTGTTGTTGTTGTTGTTTTTTTAACTCTCCTGCTGTCTGTTAAGAAGAATACACTTTGAAGTTTGACCTGCCTTGGTAAGCATGCCGGTGAGGAGCACCTTTGGGTGGCAGCGGGGTGCCGGTGATGTCCGGGCCCCCCGGGAGGAGGCAGGCTGGTGTCAGGGCGGGGCTGCTGTCCCGTCAGGGCACCGTCTGTGCAGCGATTGCCTTGGAGGCCGAGGGCTTTCTTGGTTGTGTTGCACACGCTCTGAGCTGCTGCAGAGCCATGGTGTGGGACTGTAAGAGGTCGTGTGTTTGTGGGAAAGCCCTGATGGTCTCATTCCATGGAAGCATGGTGTTCCAAAGCCTGGGGGGGGCGAAAGAGAGCCTGCAGTTCAGAGAGTGTCCGTAATTCATCTGGAACGGTTTACTGTGAAGTGCCAGAGGAAGTTCTTGCCAGTGTAGCACCCCCCCCCCCACCAGAGGGATTTGTTTGCTTTAACTGATCCAAATACCCCATGTGCTGCTGTTCCAGTTTGCTCTTAAAGTAAGACCCCTCTTAAAGAACCCCTCCCAGCTCTCCCAGCCAGTGACCTGGCCGTCCCATAAGCATCGCTGGTGATTGCGTATCCCCTGCCGTACCCTACACGGCTCCCCCAAACGTGCCTGCAAGCCCTCCTTAACATAGCCGTTAGCCTTGTCCTCCGTGACGGAGCTCAGAACCGGGTGGCCCTTTCATCTCTCTGCCTGGGGAGTGGAGCTGGTGGCGGGGCCCCTTTCCCAGCATGACCATGTCGGGGGGAGGCTGGTCCCCAGGGCCACGCCTGGGACATTTATTTATTGTTAATATCACCTAGATGCTTGCTGTCACACCCGCCCTGGCTGCATGGTGCCTGTAAAACGTCACCGTTTCGAGGCCCTGTCAGCACTGCCTGGCCCATGGCTCATGGGACACGTGCAGGAAGCCAGCCATTTCCCCTAGTGCCTTGTACGTCCCAAGTGTATAACTAGTGATGTGTTTAACATGCTGCCTTTCTGAGAGAATACCGTGTGTATATAAGGGCTTTACCGCGGTAGGGTATCTGTGCAATAAAGTAACTTTTTACGTTATCACTGGTAATAATGTGGGTTTGACGTGTTAGCTCTGTGTATGGCTTGTAAAATGGGTAGGAGAAGTTATCATGGCATGAAGGTCTTCTGTGCACAGATCACTGTTTAAGCTCCTGGTGATGACGGGGAGTAATTGTGCTACTTTGCTATTTGGAGTGCCTTTTCCGATGCTTTTAACAATGGAAAAATTTGAATTGGTGATCAGATCTTCAAGGCCACGGGTGGCTCAGAGTGGGGGATTATGGGTAATGTGCAATGCTACAGGGGACTGCTGTGTTCAGAGGTGGCTAACGGCAGCAAATGTGGAGAATATTGCTGGTGGGCAGAGCTTGATTACGGGCAATGTGTTAAAGTTCATAACTGGGAATGTGATTTGTTACATTTGTGTAAGTTGCCTTGTCCTTAGGCCTATAAGATGTCTGAGTGGTTCTCAGGGTACATGCTGGGAGTCATGTGAATGGTCTGGGATTTGAATGCTATGAAATATTTGCATTGTCTGTAGAGTGTGGAGATCATGGGCACTGTAGTAACATCTCAGCATATCTTTGCTTATAAAAACTTTTTTGCACATTTTGTGCTGTGACTGGCACCACAACATTTGATCCCTCTGAATGTTCATCTTAAATGTAATGCTGAATATTTTATAATTGTACGGCTGGATTAGAACAATTGGTTTTAAGAAGCAACAAGTGAGTCCTAGAGCTTTGGGTCCCTCTAGTGGAGACTATGAATCTGTAGTTTCCCAGCTTTTTCCCAGAGTTTGTTTCGATGTTGGTAATACCCGTCAGAGGCTCTGACGTTCGCGTTGCTGAGATCACACCGGCTGACGTTTGATCAAAACACTGCAATTTAAACTATATACTCTCTGCTGTGCCTCGCCTTAAATCCTCCCATGCAGATCCTATCTGCACCCCCCCCCCCCCCATTAGCCATTCCTCCTCCTTTAATCCATGGAAAGATGGATGTCCCGCTGCACTTCGCCGCTCGGCGCACCAAATCTCTAAGAGCACTCCGCGTTCCCGTAGCAGACGCTCCGCGATCCATCAGCCCCGTAATGGGACGCGGGTTATTAAAACAGAAACGCACCCGGCAGAGCTGTAAGGAAGTTAATGTAATATACACAGGTTGTCAGCTCTCTCCGTAAACAAGGCTGAGCGATGCCCCCCTGGCTGACGTTCAGGGCTTCCGCTGTCCAGTGCTGTGGGTGTTCAGAGACTCGCACCCGCCTGGTCTGACCAGCCAGCCTGCTCACTGTGCTCCTCACTCCCTGCGAGATGGTGGCCCCCTGGGGCTTCCTGACTTCTTTCTTTCTAATGATGAAAAGGGCAAGATTCTACTTGGGAAAGACTGATCCCTTGTTTTTGGCTCCCCTCCTTGTTACTGTGGTTGCATTTGGATGTAGGAATTGAATTAGCACCATCTCTTAAAAATAAAGGGTTCTGGGTAAAATGACTGTTCAGCTGTTGTGAATTTCACATTCCACTTCTGTTCAAGGGCCAAGATGAGAATTGGATACCTTTGTGCTGTATTTCTGTGGTGTGAATACTGTGCCTTTAGTGCTGTTCTTGGGTTGAGGTTATTTAGGGGGAATCATTTTCTCCCATCTGCTGACCTTTCTGTGGGTTTTTTCTGGACATGACCAGCCCAGATCCAGCTGGGGACCAGTTAGTTAAGTCAAGTGGCCCCAAAGCAGAGATCTGCTCACTTCCACTGTGGCTGGAAGTGGAAGAACCTCCACAATGTCTGGAGACCCTGGGTGTGATTTGGGGAGCTGGGCTTTTGACCAGAGGGTCACAGGTTGGAGGTGCACCTGCATCTGTTAGTGCCTTGACCTTTAGCACAGTGCTACATGCAGCCAGAAATCCCAGCTGTAAACCTCAGTACAGATTCAATTATAGGCTGTTTAAGTTGTTTAATGTCTGTGTAAGCAAATGTCGAGACATGCTTGTTATGAATAGTTGGCTACCCTCCACTTGCTGAACATGGAGTGACCTTGACATCGGTGTGGTCTCTAATGGTTACTCCCCTCCAGCCGCCTTCCTTGAACCTTTTGATCAGAGCCAAAACTCTTTGTGCTTTATTAAGTAAAGACCTGGAGGCCGGTGAGTGAGCCTTCCCCAATCCTAGATTAGGCTTGGCTGATTCCCTCCAGAGCTACTTTGAGCATCAAATCCCAAACCATGTTCTTGCCAACCCACCGGGTTGTCTGCCTGTGGAAAGTGGGTCTCGTGACACTCCCCCGTGTTGAATTTGCGGATTCAGGTCTGAATGCCCGCAGAAGTGCAGCCAGGCTGACTAGGCGACTGTGGTGTCTGGCGCCGTGTGTCTGTGGAGAGGCTGGTTTTCGGGCTTCTCGTCGGCCCAGCGATGTAACAGCCCCTAGAGGACCCGACGGAAACGGTATTCCATCCATCATGGATGCTGTGCACTCCCGGAATGGCTGGCAGCCCATTCCCTGGAAGGCTAAGGCTGTCCAGAGCAAGCATTCCTCCATACACCAACAGCATGGGCTGGGGCTTCTGGGTATTGCGGTGCTGGCTTCTTCCACACCGCCACCTTAACCTCGGCTAGATCGCACTAGTTAGGAAGAGCTTTCCAGCACTCTGGGGACTGCGCCTGAGGCAGCTTTAATGGCCGTGTTTGAGGAACAGGGCCGGGCAGCTGATCCAGGGTCACCTTCATTAGCGGGACCTCCTGTATTTCTAGAGGAAATTCTTGTTTGTTTGGGGGCGTAGGGCTAAATGAAGATCCAGGGAATGTGCCGCAGCCCAGCACTTATGCCCAGGCCGTCCATCACTTGCACACTGACTTGTGCGCGTTGGACTTCACAGTCCTTTGGGGTGTGCAGTCTGTAAATCATCCCCTAATGCATCATGCCTGTCATCATGGCAGCTATGGATGCTAGAGAGATGTGTTTGTGTGCTTGAGGCTGTACTGTCACCAGCCATGTGGACAGCCGGTGCTATGGATAACACCAGTCTGCAGGTGGCGCCAGCATTCTAAGGAGGAGCTCCCATCAGATCAGTGAGTCAGGTGGCAAGTTTGTATTTACCTGAGAGGCTCTCACTCTGGTTCTTATTGGCCTTTTTGTCATTTGCTTGGAGCAACACTGATGGTTTAAAACCCAGGTGAATGAAGAGAAGGGCCCAAATAAAATGGTGATTTTGCAGTGTGTACATGGAAATGTGTCTGTGTGGGGGGGTGAGGGTCCTGAAGCTTTAGCAGGCTAGCATGCTGTCTGTTTTGCTTTCTTTACTTTTCCCATCTCTTGGGGGTCTCCCTGGAAATGAGAACCTTCTGGAACGGGACCAGTAAATGTGCTTTGTTTCCCTAGCTGGTGTGGTCCTGGTGTTGGGCCTTCCCCCATGAGGATCAGGTCAGAGCTCAGCTATCGTGGGCCCCCTGCCGTAAAGTATCCCCACTCCCCCGGTGCCGGGCGTTTTGTCGGTGGCTGCGATGGCCTCCTGGGGCGGGGGTCTGGCTGCCAGGGGCTTAACCAGTTTGCTGCTTCAGTTTGCCCCCCACTGCCATCTGTATGTAAGTTTGCTGGGGGAAGCGAAGACATTGCTTCTGCCCTGCTGAACATGACAAATTTATTCCCTAACTGTTCTTTACACCCTCAAAGGGAACATGCCCGCCCCCCAGGGACACTGCCGGTGAGGGGAATCTGGTTTAAGTCAGGAGCATAGCGAGCTGCAATGCCCCAGGCATGCTGTGTCTCAGCCGGTAGGTGTGCTGTTCTACTCCCCAGGCTCTCTGGCTTTGTCTGGGTATCCATGGCCCTTAGTGCCGGCGTGGGGCCTGGAGAGGCAGACGGTGCCAGGGGGGGGCTTTAGGGTCAGGAAGGAGTCCCTGGCAGGTCTCCGCTGGTTACTGGTGACGTTTTGGGGACAGACTGCTCATTTGGGAGAGTCACATTTAGATGGATGTTTGCTGGAACGAGACTAGGTGGGTAACTTTTTATTCACGGATCTCATAAATAAGGACAAAGATGTGTAGAGGTACAGCCAGTTCTCAGTTATTAGGGTTGGTGTAAAGAGTAATCATCGCAGGAAAGTTTCCTGCTAAAGATTTATCAGTGATGTTATGAGTTTTCTGTACATTTAGTGGCATTTGCTCAACTAACAATCATAGGGCAAATTCCATTTCTGCATGGCAGGTTATAAATCTTGCTGCAGTTCTTACAGAAGGCAAACATTTCCTAAGATGTCAAAGTAGCAAGGATGTGGAAGTCTGTCTGCTGCTACTTGCAGGTAACGCCGGTGTGTTCGGGGCCAGCAAGTCTCCCCCTACACCCGGGGCCCCAAGCTGCCTGGGAAGTAGGTGTCCCGCCATCTATATTTCCAGGAAGAGGGTCGCTCTGCGTTCACACCCACCAGTGTGAAACAGATCCTGCCAAATCCAGCTTTATTTAATAACCAGATGGAAATGGGGGCTGTGAGGGCCATTCCAACCTCTATTTATAGAACCGTAAAAAAGTGAAATGTGCAGACAGGCCGTACGGGTCCGAGCTGGTGACACCTTCTTCCGGAAGCTTCCATCACTGCTTATTTACTTCTTGACCCCTTCAAGAGTTCGGGCCAGGGGTTCTTCCCTTTCTCCGCAGAGTGATTTATTTTCTGTCCGGCCAACCAGAAAATCCAGACCATCGGTTGCTACAGCCCCCCCCTCCCCCCCCAGACCAGCATAT
>JAODKL010000027.1:19552800-19570688 GCA_026780765.1 Petrocephalus schoutedeni | reverse complement strand
GGGGGGGGGGGGGGGGGGGGGGGGGGGGGGGGGGGGGGGGGGGGGGGGGGGGGGGGGGGGGGGGGGGGGGGGGGGTAGCATACAACCTCGTGCCGAACACAAGATCCATCGCGAATGCTTACTCAGAAGCAGCCCCGACAAAGTAAACACCACGTGAGGTGAACTCTACCCCAGATTTAAGAGCCCTATTGATGTGTTCGGCCCACGGCGGCTGCACTGAGCCTTCTAGTCAGGCTAGTCCTGACAAAGCCTTCGCTTCTCGCCGGTTAATCGCTTGTTTTTTGGGGCCGGTCTTCGGCTGGCAGACTCAGAAAAAGCAGGAGACCAAAGAGCGATAGTCACGGGATCCAGAAGCTCCTCGGCCGCAGATCCCAGGCCGTGTGCTGCCTTTTATTAAATGTTTCAGTGGCTGCACCCCCCCCCGAGGTCAGCTTCAGCCTGAGGGAGACGGATGGGAGGCCGGCCACTTCATTACTGTCACTCCAGCCTGTGACTCTCCATTCAGCCACACGATTAATGGGTGGCTCTCTCCTACTCAGGGTGACTGATGGGGGCGACAGCGAGTAACGCATGCTCCCACCCCTGGCCTCGAAGGCCCCCCGCACCCCCCCAGTCCCTGCCAAGCTCTGTAAATGACTACCACATGGTCCCACCACGTCTCCCACGTTTCACCAGATTGCTTGCCGTGAAGGGATTGTGTGAATGGGATTTCAGTCTGGCTAATTGTATTATCGGTCTGGTGTGGCCAGTAAGGGCTACCGTACACTGGGGGGGTTTTGTGGGGTGGGAAGAGTGGCCCAGGTGAATTAGGATCCGCAGCAGGAGCTGGTGAGCGTAACAGCTAATCCGATGGGGGGAGCCCTTTCCCCTTCCTCCTCACCCTCTGGGGACCAGGAGGCGAGACGGCAGAGGTCAGAGGTCACACAGCCTGTCTGGCAGTACCTGCCAGACTGGTGCTGCTTTAACCAGAAGCCGAGGTCTGCCATGACGTAATCACAGCCTCTATGAGCGTCTCTGCGTCCCCTTTAGAGTCAGTACTGGCGTATTGAAGGGTCCCTCTCTGCCTCCAGGCTGTCCTTCCTCTGACTGACCCCGGGCCCCCAAATGGAGATACTCAGCTGTTTATGCTGCAGTCCGCTCCTGTTCACTCCCTGATTCGGCTAGTAAAGGTGAACTTCGCTCCGAATTTGATCTATAAATATGCATGTTTCATAAGCTAGGCCTACTTGAGGCAGTGTTTCAGTGTTTTAAGCTAAACATGCAGCCTTAATGAATGAATGAATGTACAGCCAGTGATGTATGCAGGATGTCCCCTAATCAGCTGTCCCACAAACAGAGACAGTGAGCCTCATGGGACCCCCGGATAATATGGTGTCACACAGCATGAGTCCAAACCACACTCAGCACCATACTGGGCATAAAACCCACAACCACCGTTCCCCATGTCAAGTAGGAGCTTTGCTAGGGACTCAGGTAAGCAATGTAAAGACCAGTGGGAGTGGATCAAACTGCATAATGCTGCTTTGCTCTGGGTTATTGCTTAGCGCAAGAGCCCTGCAGTGGGGAATCCCCCTCGCCCCCCACATCTCATTCAGGGCGTCTCTGAAATAAGAGCGCGTTTGTGAAAGGCAGGGGGTGAGGGGGATCTTTGTAGAAATGCTGCTCTCGTGCCCAGATGCGTAAATCTATGCGCTTGATCCTGCTTTGACCGTGAGGGTGTCATGAGTCTAAGTTTCAGTCCAAAGAGTGATTTCAGAAAGCCCCTGCTTTGGGGACGGATGGGGGCAGGTGCCCAGAGGGGAATATCTGAGATGTGTTATAATCTGGTTTCATTTCTGAGGAGTGTGTAGCCAGCAAATGGTATGCAAGTCATGTATTTGCTGTCAATTAGAGTCAGAATCTGATGGAAATCCGACAGATCATTTGGGAACACATTCGGTTCCATCATGTTGGAGAAAACGGAATAATAAAGCGATTGGGCGTGTCCAGAAGGAGTGCCATCCATCCATCCAGCAGTACAGTGGCGCAGTGGCTCAGCTGGGTTCACAGTTACTATGGAGCCTGCAGTAACCAAATATTTATGCAGCGCAGTGCCCCCCCCCCGGCACCTGCACGTAATGCATTGCTGGAATGCGCCACAGTGCACTTGGGCGTCCTCTGCATTGCAGCAGCATGTGATCGGGGGTGGGGGGGCTCCCGATTGACTGTGAACCTGGGTCTGTGTATCTGTGCGCGGTCTCATCTATGCCTGCTTCACAGCGTTCTGCCTAGTTTTGATCTGGTCAAGGACAGGAAGTCCTTGAGATATCCTTCAGACAGGGAGTGTGTGGGTGGATGGATCTCGGTGCAGATTGGTTTTAATGAGGCCCTTGGTTATTTACAGTGGTGACTGGTGCCTATTGTGGTCTCAAAGGAGCCACTGACCATTAACTTCCCAGGGGGGTGAGGGGGTTTTGGGGGGTGATGCCTCTCTGTGATTCACTGCCCTCTTCTGCTTCACCTGGCCATGGGGGGGCATCTCCTACCCTGCTGCTTGGTGGTGGCCATTTTCCCAGTCTCTGAGCAAAAGGCGGTCAGATCATTGATGGTTCATGCAGGAATCCCACTGGCATGGCCCCAAGGGGGGGGGGGGCTCAGAGTGCAGAGGGCGTCAGACTAAGAGCGGAGGGGTGCTGATGGCGGAGGCGGCAATGTGAAGATGGAGAGCTTAACACAGTGTCTCATTTCGGGGGCGCCCTCCACTCCGGGAGCCCCTCCAGCGCCTGCGGCAGCCGGGGGTTTCCCTCAGCACGCTCTGTCATACTCGCCTCGCTTACTCATGCGTGACGCCAAACACATCAAGCCCTCGCGAGCCGCCTCACCCCAAGGTCGCACTGAGGCACTGTGTCGGGATCTTTCAGCTGCCCGAAATGCCAGCCAAAGAAAATAACCAGGGATGCACGTGGGAGGCATTGCCGATAAGCCGTGGGCATGCCTGTGTGGGTAGGCAAGAGTTATGGCAACCTAATGTTCTTTGCCATTTCAGCTCACCTGTGATCATGGGGTGCGGGTGGGGGAGTGGGGGGGGGTCATACCTCCCACATCTTAACTGCCTTAACTGCTTTTGTTTTCCCCTCATCAGGAGAACTTCCAGGGTTCAGCATCCCCAGAGATTTGTGGTCACTAGCTCAGGGGGAATTTGTGAGCTGTCTGTTTTGTGGGTTTAGTACAGGAATAAAAATTTAGGTGAGGGGGTGTTTTGGATGAGATTCGAATTCTGCTTTATCAATCCCAAATCCAGGATTAACAGTAGGACCATCCTATGCAGCCTTACAAATTAATTGTGGTCAAAACTCCATCCTGAACAATCAAATGATGGCATTGAATGGTAATAGCTTATGACACATTAGATCAAGGCGTCTTCTTCGTCTGGGATGTTCCTGACTAGTCCCACCGGTACAGTTAATGGTCTGTCATAATGGAGAACTGGCTCTGAGCTTGTAACTCTGTCAAAGCTGCATGCTGGTTCTATCGAACTTCAGGTATGCGTCTACAGTGTAAAGCTGGTCTACAGCTTTCTGCCTTCGCTCTGGATAAGAGGCTGCAGGAACTTGGGCTTTATATTTGGAGCTGCTGCCATCTAGTAGCTGTCCTGTAGTACTGCACCCAGAATTGGTGTCCTGCAGTCTACTCAGGTGGGACGAGGTGAATTTATGTAGTACTGTATCAAACTGCTTGCTTTTTCATGAAGGATCATCTGTACAGGCCAACCTTTGTTACCGGGAGCAAAACCATGCAGTCAAATGGGTCAGTTTACTTACCCGGTTACAAATATGCTTCTGCAAGCATGAGATTTGTTAAGTTTTTTCCACAAATGAGCAGGATTGCGTATTGATTTTTTTTTTACGTGTGTGCTGTGCAGTGGGCCTCTGTGTGTGCAGGGGAGGGGGGGCTCTTCTTGACAAGCCTGGGGGGAGAGTTTTCTGGGATTTATTCTCCTCTGATGTAGAAAAACAATGATGCTGGATGCTGTCAGGAATACAGAAGAGCTGTAGTCCCCAGCTGGCGGGAGAAAAAACAGACTATTCTGTGGTTTAATTCCCCGCCCCCTCTGCCAACCACAGGAATCCGGAGGCTTCTGTGTGATGGTCAATGATGGGACTTTTTGTTGCACCCACGCATTGTGGGTGTGGCCTACAGATCAATATGGTGCAAAAGAACGGGCTTCACTCGTGATGATACTGTGCGGAACCCCAACAATACAACAATACAAAAAATCAAATGAATAAGAGAAAAAGAGGTAGCACTTAGCTTCAATCCAGCTTTATTAAGTGTCTGCACACAAGACACAGACGCGTTTCGGCATGATGCCATCTTCAGTAAGTACACTGAAGAAGGCATCATGCCGAAATGTGGCCTACATCGCCATGGTGATGAGAAATTTACAGTTTGCTCTCCATTGGGGCAATGGTGGCCTAATGGTTAAGGATGCACACTTATCATTGAAAGGTTGGTTCCAGGGAAGGGGGCGCAGTGTCTAAATGTCTGATGAGAAATCCCACCTTCTAGCTCTTGATGTTGCCAGTGTGAGGCTCTGTGTTTGAAAAGGTCACTGTCCCTCATTGTTATTCTGCTGTTGACCTCACAAGATGCGCTGATCCAGTTCTGTGGGAAGCTGGGAGGGAACAAGCAGCGGGGCCACGGATGAGGGATGAGAGTGGAGGATAAATAAATGGAAAAGCGGGGCTTCACAGAGATTGATGCCACCCTCAAACGGACCTGTAAGGCCCAAGTGCCTGCCTGTTAAGAAGTCGTATCAGTCGGGAGGAATCCCCATTGATTTCCAGTCCCTACGACAAATATTAGATTAGGTAAGAAAAGCAGGAGTGTGGCAGGACATATGAAGGTGAGGGCCAAGTGATGATATGGGTCTCCTGAGGAGGTGTAATGTGGGTGGGGCTAAAGCACACTGTGGGCTGCCTGGCTCTGGAAGGCATAAGGCCCTCCTGGGTACCCCGTTAACCTCCTCCAGAAGCACCTGGGAATTTAAGCGTCTGGCAGGTGGCATGGCCAACAGGTGGGAGCAGCATAAACACTCCAAAGTGTGAAAATTAAGGCTCTGCTGTGTCATAAAAAACCCGACAGGTGGCTGATCCCATCAGGAGATCCAAATAAAGGGGAAGCTGGACATTTCACTCTTCAGACAGTCCCACCCCCCCCCCCCCCCCCCCCCCCACGTTTCCTGTGTTGTGAATCTCCTAGCCACTGTAGATGTACCAGCTGGACACCAGAGAGCGCCGGAGTGTTTTTACAGAAGACAGTCGCGCAGCCGGGAGCGCACCATGGTAGGTTCAGTTTTCACCATCTTGTGGCACTTTCCCATGAGCTTCTCCAGCCCTCTGTGGCTTGATACCTCCTTAGCAGTTAAGCAGGAGAGTTTGGGAAGGGCTTCCAAGTTGAAGTCACAAAACAGATGACAGTCAAGCAGCTAGGAGTTAATCTCAATGCAGGACAGCGGGGAAAAGTCAGTGTGCCATGTCCCTTCATGCTAATTTGTCAGTTTGAATGTTTTCCAATGGCTCTCTCCTCGCTACCCATCTCAGCATCCCAGGAGCTTGATCTCCCATCCCTGTCGATCTCTCGTCTTGACGAGAGATTCATGATCTTGTGACATTCTTCTCCCTTGAGTCCCATTGGCCTGTTTGGCTAACGCAGGTGATGTATCGATTAGCTAATCAGGCTTTTCTTTTAGACCCTAGACTGAAGCATATGCCTGTTTATGCTGTGCTTGGCTCATCTTTACTCTGCTGACAAGGCCTAATCACCCATCCCCATTGTTTGTTCTTACCCAGGGTGCATTGCTGCACCCCAGTGTTTCAGTGTAGTCCTTAAATAAGCTAGTTTTTATGCTCCCAGCGCAAAGGAAGGAACAGGACATTACAGCTATCGATCACTTTATTAGGTTGTGCCTGAATGGTGTTTGTGTTTTCCTCTTAATCACTTTCTCTTTACCAAACAAATTACCCATCAGGTATACTACTAATTCTGTGTTGGTGTTCTGAATGGTGTTGTCTATAGGCAACTAAGTGGCTTTTACCATGACGGAGTAAAGCTTTGGTCCATCATATATTTGTCATCGGGAATAAGCAGGCTCCCATAAAGCTGAGCAGGTTCTTTACTTTTTCAAAAAAATGTGTTTTTATTCGCTTTAATCTTTATCACCTTTGTCTTGGACATCTGAACCTTGTACTCCCCCACTCCCCCCTGCCCCAAAATGACCATGAAGTCTCCAGCTGTGAAAGTCCCTGTTCTGGGGAAGCAAATGTCCTCCCCCGCTGCTGAGTCAGCGTGATGGCAGTAGATCATTAAGATCTTTGCACTCCATGTTTACGGCCAGGAGGCGATACACAGAAATGCACTTTAAGCACCAAGCGGCTAAATCACTGCCCCCGGGCCCAGACTGGCTTTCCAACATAAATTTGAACAGGAGCTCATATTGACAGGAACCGCGGATGTATTTTCTGCTCTGAGTTGTAAAATTGTCTCCTTTTCTTATGTAGACATCACAGCTGAGTTATGGCCTTGCTTCCTCCTGCCATTTCTCAGAAAATCTGACACCCCCTTGTTCTTGCATAGTCACCAACTTTTCACCCAGCCGGGGCTGTTTCTGTCTGTTCCGAGACATGCCACTTTCCATGCTGATGGCTTGTTTGTGTGTGGGGGTCATGTTCCCTTGGTAGCTCTAGATGCTCCTGTAGGTAGCTCAAGTCGCCCTTGCTTTGGAATGGAATATTATCTTGTATTGTATAACATTTAGTAGTGTATAACATATACAGAATGTAATCATTAGCATATTACTAGAACGCATATTGATTATTGTCTCATGATGTAATCAACACCAGTAATCAATTAATTATGTATTTGCAAAGCTATATCTCATTCAGCTCTGTATGAAGGCCACATTAATGAACTCAGTAGCTTATCACTATGTTGAAGGCCACAAGTAGCATCAAACTTTGTAACTAAGCTACAGGTGGCCAGTTGCATCCGCCAAGTTTTCCTACCAGGGAGGAGGGAGTCGCTCGACTGTGCCGAGAGAGAGCTGGAGAATATTCAGAAAAAATCCAGTGAAGACTCTTGCGCCACCATTATTTTTTACTGAGAAATTGAGCAGTATAAAAAATATGATTTACAAACTTATCACAAAGGGGTGTGGATCAGGGGACAACAATGATGGTGAATGGCTAAAATAATGACGATGCTCAAGTGACAAAGTCATTATTAGAAGATAAGAAAATGTGTAGAAATCAGTGTAAATTAATACTGGACGCACACACGCGTGGTGTCCAGTCTCAATTGTAACCTCTGTGGTCGCAGTAAAGGCTGAACTTGGAATTCTACACAAGAGGCTCCCGACTCCTCATTTGATGGGGAAGGAATAACTACGACAATAGCTCCAATGCTAACTTGCGATCGTTAGCTCCAATGCTAACTTGGAATAACTTGCGACAATAGCTCCAATGCTAACTTGCGATCGCTAGCTCCAATGCTAACTTGTAATAACTTGCGACAATAGCTCCAATGCTAACTTGCAAAACTCCTCCTTGCTGCACTTTTGCTGTACCAAAGCTGGCTCCTAGTCAGCTGCATGCTTGTGAAGTCTACTGTGAGCATTTCTGTGGACAAAAGCCTCTGCTAAATATAAAGCATTCAAGTTTTATGGGGTAATCATGTCTTTTTCCTGAAAGCCTAAGCTAGTGTAAACATGGAGGTTTTCACAGTGAAGGTCATGACCCGATGCCTTCAAACCACACTGACTGACACCTTATAGGCCAAGCCTTGCTGGCAAAAAGGTCCAGAAAGCTGAGCCTGGTTTGCTCTTGATCAAAATAGCTGCATGTGCCAGCCAATCATGGCAATCAGGCAGTTTCATTAATCTGTGTTGTGATTTACAGCAGAATAAATTGCTGCATTTTTGAGCTGACTTTTTCCATACTGCAGAGGGCCAGATGTCACCCATAACATATGCCTCCTAGTGGGCAGTGTTGGAATTGCGAGTCGGTCAGGCCAATCCTGGGACTCGTCGGGCTGGTTTAAGGTGGCTCATTTGAGGGTCAAGGTGACTTGGCCCTTCACATTCATGACGATAGACAGAGCTGAATTGTGTATTATTCAGTGCAATTATTTTTAGCAAAAGCAGTCCTCAGAGTTTCTATGCTGGGAAGGAAGGGTGGCAGGGAGTTTGCTAGACTTAAGAGCTTTGGCCTCTCAGGGTCACCCCAGGCTGGCACTTTCACCTCCCTGTTGGACTCGGAGCCGACAGTGGGCTGGCTGGTTTCTCTGGTCGACTTTTCCCCAGCAATGTACCTGTGTCTGTGTCAAGCTGAGCTATGACCACTAAGCATGTCTGCTCATTCAGGTAGGTAAATACCTACTCACCCCCTGACCATCAGTGTGTACATTGCACAGATCAATGACAGATTGGGCAATGCTTTCATGGACCGGCAGCTCAGACAGGGTAGCCTTTCCATCCAGGGGTACTATGTGACAGGGATCCGCCCCATTCGCCAGAAGCTTGTCAGGTGGCCACGTCTCCTCCAATCAGTGCTCAGATGTTTACTGTGTATGGAAATCGGCTGTGGCTATTTCTGTCCACAGATCCAGCCACATTCCTGCTTTTATCAAATGCCCAGCTTGATGTCTGCTTTCTTAACTGAAGAATCACCGTGGTGTGTTCACTGTTCAGCCTGTGTTCATTGGTGCTCTTCCCGTTCGTGTCGGTTATGACAGACAGTAAAGCTTTGTTTATGAGAAGGACGTGTCATTTTTAAGAGCTAATTTATATCGTCTAGGCGTGTTTGTGCTCCTACTGGGAATTATTTTATGTTTGTTAAATCAGTCTATCTGTGGATCCATCTGAGTCCCAAGGGTGCAGCATTCTTTTCTGTGCGAATCGCTCTGTCTTAGTCATAAATCAAAGTTTTCCGTACATGTGACTTGAGTAGAAACCAGGATCAAGAAGAGGATGCCATGAGCCAAGTACTGTAACCAAATGCATCACAGCTTCCCGATTCAGCCAGAGTCTGACCCCCAGGAGTCTTTGTGGACTCATGGCATACCGTCATGCAGTCAGCGGCATACAGTCCTCTGTCAATCTGAGGATTCCTGCTAGAACAGCACCACCGTTTTGGCTCCAGGCTGCAATCCCAGTAAGAAATGGTCCAACATTATGGCTCTGACATCCCACCATGACCCCAGGGTTCGATACCATCAGGTGCTGGTTCATCTTCTGAGTCCCAGCGATATTTCACTTGGCCGAGGGTCCTGCTGGCTCCTTTGCCACCTTCCCTGTATCCATGGGCCACTTTACGGGCCTTTGGCACATCCATCATCTAAATGTTCGCTGAGAATTCGTCCCTCATAACCTTTGGGAGAAATGTGCAAATCTTCTGCCAGTAATGGAGCACTCCCAGTTTTAATTGTAATTTAAAGCTCTGCAGTTTAAGTGCAGGGGTGTCCTTTTGATAGCCAAGCTCACATCTGCCCAGGGCCCCCACCCCACTGTCAATCTGCTGCTTTTGCCAGGTGAATCGTGATGAGCCAATAAAAGCCTCTTGCCCTTGGCTCTGTTGTTCATTAGGTCACACTGCAGCGTCCCACACAAATCACACCAGCTGCCAGCACCCTGGATGCCTTTAATAGGCTGCCGTGGGTCGCGAACGTTACGCAGTCACTCTGCCAAGACAGAGTCAGGAAGTGACCCGTAACGGCGCCGTGATGCTGCACTGGGACTGTTCTTTAGGCTTTCCGAGTCTGTGTAATGTGAACTGAATTCTCGTGGGCCTGTGCCCCCTCCCCTCCATCCCCAGTGTCACAGGCCACAGCTGATTGGGGATCTGGGGAGGGATAGACACTGCCATGACTCCAGTACGGACCCAAAAGCTGATATTTATTGTCTGCCTTTTCTCCAATGGCGGACTGCTTGATTTCATCACAATGGAAACTGAATGACCCTTGTAGAATTTCTGTCAGTTACTAGGTGATGCTGGTGGGGGTGTTTCCTGTTAATCCTTTCACCCTGGACACTCAGATGGGGGGGTGGTGGGCACATGTGTACTAAAAACACCTGCGTATAAATCTGTAACACTCAGAGATGGCAGTGATTATGGAAAATGTGATGCTGGGATCCAAACTAGCTTGCGGCACATAAACAGGGTGCAAGGAGGCCCACGGAGCGCCAGCACATCACAAGTGTCTCTCTGCTGGGAAATACAGAGGCAGATAAAGTCCCTGCTGGCTGCTCAGTTACTTTCTCGTGCTGTTCAGACCTTCAGCTATGCGGCTAAAGCTGATCAGCCTTGTCATCTAATGTGTGGGGTCTGATTTTTGGCTCAGGGGGAAAAAACTGGCTTAACATACTAACTAAAATATTAAAATTGCAAAGTAACTGTCAAGGCAACAGCATAAAGATACTCCAAATCATACTTACCTTGCAAGGTCTGTGAATGTAAACATCCCCTCCATCCCCCCACCACTACTGCACCATGATCTGTGATGCTTTCCTTCAATATCAGTATATACTGTAATTATGTGAGTAGTTCAAATTATCACAAAACAAAAAGGTGATTTGTACACTTTTTAAGGTTTATGTGGCATACCACAGTGCCATTAGCACTATTCTCAAGCACCTGAAGTGAAAACACACAGGCACTATTCTAGACGATGGACCACCAGAGTAGACAAAACCAAAAACAGTAAGTGTTGTCTGTTCATGTTTGTTAAAATGACCATTAATGCAGAGAGCTTTTTAATATCTTTTGTCCTTGTAGCTGCTAAATACACCCATTATTAAAGCCATAAAGTTGTCTGCCTGCTGCCTTTCCATTAAATAAGTGTTTGAGGGAATGCTTAGGACTAGGGTTCGGGTCTCCACCAGTTTTCCCAGTTCCCTCCACAGTCCAAACACATGCTGAGGCTAATTGGAGTTACCAAATTGCCCCTATGTGTGAGTGTGCCCTTTGGTGGGCTGCCCCATCCTGGGGTGTTCCTTGCCTTGCGCCCATAGGCACTGGACCCCCCATGACCCTGAACAGGATAAGCGGTTTCAGAAGATGGATGGAGAATGCTTAGGTTAGAATCTGGGCTTATCTGTGTTGACTGACAGTGCTGGTGTGTGTGTTCCTGCGCATCCTGTTTCTTGGAACCAGTGTTATTATTGGAAAGTAAAACAAATGAAAACGGACACCAAATTTAAAATAACTGTTAACTGGAATAAGAATAAAAACCATATTTACCAGAAAAACGCGTCGGTCTTTAGCCCTTGTGTGACGCCCTGCTTCTCGCGTGGCTTTCCCTCGCGCTGTGAGTTGGCGGGAAACCAGCCTCGTTTAGTCCATGTTCCTAGCGATTCTGTCCCCTACTGTTTATTATCGAGCTTCCCTCTTTAGGGGTTTCCCCGCTTCTCTCGTGTTTTAGCATTCCGGTGTATTTCTTATGGTCCCGCTCTTTTCTAGTGTTGTGACGCTAGTGTTCGCCGTACCTTACTTTTCGCTTTGCTGTGGCTCCCCGTCCCCGTGTTAATGTAGTGTCACTGATTCCACCTGTTGCTAGTCATTCCTGCCCCTTTTGCCCGATTGATTGATTAGATTATGATTTACACCTCTTTCTATCCGTATTTAAGTGCATGTGAATGTCGCCCCATGGTTGTCGCTCTGGTCTGTTGCCGAGTCCAGCTCCCGGTGTGTTACTTTAACGTTCATGTGGTTAGTCCTTGTTCTCCCTCCGGTTTGTGTTCCGACCCCTCGCGGTCCTTTTATTTTGTGCCTTCGCCAGATGTTGTAAGCTTCCTAAATAAACCCCTTTGTCGCCGGGGCCATCGGTGGATCGTCACCTTTTTCCCATCCGCGCCGTAACAGCCGTCCCGCTCTTCAGCAGGACTTATTCCATGTATAATACCGATCGCATGTGGTGTGCTCCGCCAGCCGAATTTAATATGCATCAGAATACGCCGAATATATACATATTGCTAAGTTTTGTGCATCACAATTCGCCTGCTAATAATACCGCTAATGTGCTTATCTAGTTGTGGGCGTAAATAACGTCCGTATAGTGCCGAAAAGCCGGCGCCTGTTATTTAGAGCCCTGTACTGACGTACAGTTCGTTGTTGTCAAAATAAAATCAACTTAAATGAATCGCACAGTTGGATTTCCTGGACGAAAATTATCCGTTTAGATTAATCGGCCAAGCATAAAACATTTATTCTGTACTTTACCTGGGAAACCGAGAGATCGATCCGTCAGCCTGATTTAATAATGGAATTCAAGGTCATATGAATAAAATACAAACATGAGGATTTGTCTTTTTTAGAATGCGATAGCTCCCCCCTCCAATATCTAATAAAAGTAGTTGTTCACTATCCATTGTTTTGGGTGGTGGTGCAGTTTCATATTAGGTTATGTGTGAAGTTACCTATGAGGTTTTTTTAGTATAAGGGCCCCAGTTCTGTTGTGTGGTGTGAAATCCAAACACGAAAGTGACCATGAATTACAAATCTTCCTGGTGCAGTCAGCTCAGGAATCCGGCTGGTTTTTGGCCCAGTTGTATGCCATCCTCTGAACCCCTGACGTGAATGGCATCCTGACCCCAGCTTTTCCCAGTGCCAGATCTTCCTCAGAGTCCCTCTTTTTGCAGGTCTTTGTCACAGAGTTGCTGTGTTGGAGCCTCAAGGCAGCAGTGTCACCCAACCTCGTCATCAAAGCCCGCATGGGAGCGTGTGCAGTATCACCCAACCTCGTCATCAGAGCTCGCATGGGAGCGTGTGCAGTATTACCCAACCTCGTCATCAAAGCCCGCATGGGAGCGTGTGCAGTATCACCCAACCTCGTCATCAGAGCCCGCATGGGAGCGTGTGCAGTATCACCCAACCTCGTCATCAAAGCCCTGATGGGAGCGTGTGCAGTATCACCCAACCTCATCATCAAAGCCCGCATGGGAGCGTGTGCACATTGGTGCCTGGCTAAGGTGTGGCTGCTGAGGTGAGCTCTGGACCACAAGACGGCCTCGTCACCTAGGGTCCTGATTGGTCGACTGAGGGCCCCGCTCGGAAGCCTGCCGCTGTTCAGCACATAGCCGTCACGGCATGTGTTTGGACAGTGTTAGAGGCAGCCTCTCGCCCCCGTGCTACTCTCTGCAAACAGCTGCCTGCTTGTTTATGTGACTGTAATGCAGATTTTGAGATGATGAAAGGCCTCGTGATAAATGCTCTCGGCTAAGTGAATATGCGTTGCGTCGGGACAGTGGGAACCTTTGCTGTGTTCCCTGTCCGCTGTCACTGTGACGTAAACCAGCAGTACCTGACTAACCCCCCCCTCCCCAACAGACCAAACAAGGCTGCGAGGGGCCTGAGGCTCTCCGGGCTGGTTTGTGTAGGTGCAGAGCCTTAGGGAGGGACACTGGGGTTTCCTGTGGGCATGCTTGAAAAGGCTCCTTTTGAAAGCTCTTTAGGACGTTCCTGGCTTAACCACATGTCCTGTAAGCCTGGAAAAGCAGCCACAGAGATTCAAAACGAAGCATTACGGGGAGTCTCTCAGTCAGTGTCAGTCTCATCAGTACAGAGATGCCTTTCATTAAGGGTACAGCTGCATGTGTTTCGAGGGGATGGACACTGTGTCATGTGGGTTGGAGGGTCATGTATACTTGCTGTTACTTCCTGAACACACAGCATACTACAACCGTGAGTGACCGGAACCGTCATCCTTACCCAGTGATTGTCAGGTCGTGGTCATGTTGTGTTAAAAGCTCCTGTGCTCCAGATTGCCAGGTGACAAACACACTTTTGCATTCACGTCACACGGGGGCCCAAAGGTCGGCTTTGTGACCTCTATGAGGCATCACTGTGGGTTTCACTCTGACCCGATGAGTCAGGCTAGGATCTCACTGCCCTGCCCCGCTAGCCTGGCTCTTCAGGCAGGGCTCTGTGACCTGGTATGATGACCCACCTGCATTTTATTTCCCATCATCCCTGCTGGCTTCCCAGCTTTGGCCTATGGCTGTGCTCAACAGTGCCCCTTCACCTCTAGTCGTGGTGCAGCATAGTAATTTAACAAACAAGTTCTGTTTGTGGTAGGATGTTAGTTTACCGCAGGACAGGTGTCCCGGCTTGAACCCAGCCTTCAGTGTTCCCTCTCCCCATGCTCTCCCCACGCTGTAGTCCCTTTCACCAGAAAAAGAAACTAATGTCCTTCAAGACCCATTATGTCAGTGTGCCGCATGTGAACAGATGGGGGCGCTGTGTGGCTCAGTGGGTTAGGACACCGTGATTGGGAAGTTACTAGCTCAAAGGCCAGGGTCAACACCATTGGGCCCCTGAGCAAGGCCCTTAACCCCTAATTCATCCAGGCATCCTGCAAAAAAAAATGTGTTGCTTTAGATAAAGGCGTTTGCTAAAGAATGAACACGTTCTCATTTCTACCCTTCTCCCTACAGACCTTCTCGAGAGAATGACCTCCCGAATCAAGAGAGAGCATCTCTGGGCTTGGAGCTTAGAGGGGGTGAGCTCGCAAATCTTGGGTGAGACTCATCCCGGAACTAAAATTTCTGACTAGGTGTTAGTTCATCAGCCAGTGTTTCTCTCAGCTAAATGAGTTTGTTTTTCCCTCCAAGGACGAGCTATTAAAAAAGTCATTTTCTGAATAAAATTAGAAACATCATAAATTCTCTTGCTGTGTAGAACCATCTGCGGTGTTCAGCCATCAGCAGTCGCTCACTCACCATGTGATCTCTGCGCCATCCGGGCAGGATGTAAACTGCCCCAAGTGTGGCTTCATTTCGGAGTTCAGGTGTGTGCATGTCACGTCCCGCCATGTTTGTCCTGAGGGGCTTGAGCCTTGTCCCATCAGTGTGAAGCTATTGCTGAGTAACGCAAGGCGCTTTAATGAGCTTGTTCTGAATGACTTCCTCGAGGTTATGACAGGAGGCTGCGTCCGGAGCATGGGCTCTGCCGCTCATGATGGATGGATGCCATTTGTTGTCAAGCGTGTGGTTGGCCTGATGGAGTACCTGCAACCTCATCTTGGTGCAGGACCACTGACCGGACATCAGCGCTCTCTCCCGCCTTCCTGGGATTTTCAGTGACTTTAAGGGGCAATAGGAATGATACTGGGCGTGTTTTAATAACCACTAGCATCATACATGGTGCCTATTGGCATCACCAGCGGGCAGCATAAGAACATCCATGTGAAGGGGCGTCCCTAGTCTCCGGCTTCGGATGGGCATTGGATTCAGTCCCTTTCTCCTGTCTTACTTTCCACGATGAATGACGCCTTTATGTCGTCATGCCCTGAATAAAAATAGGTTGTGCTTCAGTCCGGTTTAATACAGGGGTCTCAAACTCCCATCCTGGAGGGCCGGCCCTGCACATTTTTGGGTTTACCCTCGTTAAACACACCTGATTCAACTCTATTTATCACACAGCTTTTCAGCTCAGTCATTTGTGGTGGAACAGGGAAAGAACTAAACTACACAGGGCACCAGTTTGACACCCCTGGCTTAATACCTTAAGCTTTAAGATGGATTTCTTAAACATCTTTCCACAAGATGTTTGTTTGTCCAGTGATTGCGAACCCCCCGCCACCGCCCTCCAGATGGAATGGCAATTTCAGATACTTTCACTCTGGTGTGTCCTATTTTTACAACTAATTGATCAAGCATCATTGAAATTTTGATGAAAGTGCTTAATTCAGAAATGGGAAATCCAGTCTGTAGGCCGGCCGGATCCGGATGTGTTGTGATGTCATCCCTTCATTGTATATTTAAGGTTTTGTGTTAAACACGCAGAAGTCTGAGAGCCCCTCCACCCACACACCCCTGCGATTTCAATGGGAACAAGTGCACCCAGCTCTGTGGCTCTGTGTCACCCGCTTCCTGAATATGCCCCCCCCCCCAATCAATTCTGTTTGCCCGCTATAAATGAGTGTATTGGATCCAGGGGTGGGGGCGCATTTTTCACTGCTGATTAATCGGCTTATAAACGATTTGGATTTGCTTGGGTAAATGCGTCTCCCGTGGTTCCCAAATGAGCATGGGAATCACTTGCTGGCAGCCGTTCCCATAATTACGTCAGTAAATCATTGCACATTTGTGGCTGCATTCTGTTGGCCCCGCCCATGCTGACATGCATTCTGGGTAACGTAGGACGGAAAGCCAGACGGGAGGGCTCTCCTGTGCGGGTGGGGAGATTCCGGGTTTCCCCCCAGAAGATGTTTGTTAATATCCAGTGTTTGGCTGGGCACTCTTTGAGTTGCAGCTTTATGCTAGCAGCTTTGTTCTCTACTACCTGCTGGCCTACACTCCTCTCACTCTACCGTCACGCTGTCCCAGCTATGACATGGGGCCCACCTCATCCCCCCTCCCCCACCCCCCACCCCCCTCCGGTTACTGAAGGTGCCATCATATCATCCCTGACAGTCTACACAGCAACATCTAGTAAATATCAAATATCGCAGTGAAGGATAGGACACGCTGCAGTCACCTGAGTTATTGCTGTTATTTTGACATTGTGGCAACATTATAGCTATTTTCCATGAACTGTGAATGCAATCAAAAAACTAAAAATGCTAATAGTCTTGTGTTTTGTTTGGCTACTTTTGGTTAGGATTTGGGCTGGACATGAGTTTAGGTTGTAATGTTAGGATTAGCGTTTTCCCCATAGAAATGAATGGAGAGTACCCACAAAGATATAATTGCAAATGTGTGTCTGTGTGGCTCATATATACAGACATTTTGGGGACCAAATGTGTGTAATAAAAACCTGTTATTTTGACCATGTGGGGACATCCCTCAGAAGGGGAAACTGTATTTTATATGTTGCTTTTGATGATCTATCCTTTTCCTGCCTGTTTGCACTGGCCGCTGAGTTCCCAGCAATGCCACGTGTCTCACCCTGCAGTGGCTGTGCACAATTGCCGTGCAACCTCACACCCTACTCACTACTATCTACTCACCTCACACCCTGATGTCTGTGTGCTCTTGTACCCCTCACCATACCTGCACTGTTACACTGGTCACTTTTTTGTACATGTCCATGTCACTGCTCACTGCTCACCCTTTGCACTTTAACTTTTATTTAACTTTTATTTAACTTTATTTTCTATTTATATCTTTTTATTTTCTATTTATATCTTTTATATCTTTTTATTTTCTATTTATAACTTTTTAAAATCTTTTTCTTTTTAAATTGCACAATCTGCAAAAGAGCGGTTCAAGATGTATTTCACTGCGTGTTGTACTTTGTATAATCTATGCATGTGACAATTAAAGAATGTTGAATCTTGAACCTGCTGATGTTTTTCATTCACATTCTGAAGTGCAACCTGATGGGAGTCACTGGCTGAAATGGGGTTTGGGTAAACCACCACTGCTTAGTGCTGCAGTACATTGTCTCTCCCCTTCACCCCCACCCCCACCTCCAGCCATATTTCCAGTGTGCTGACCCTTATTATATGGGTGAAATCGGGCAGCTGTTTACCCTTTTATCTGACAGCTTCTTTTTGGTCCAGTGAACCATCTGGAAAGCCGCAGACAGCACACTCAAAGTTCGGCAGACGTCGGGTTATGGTGCCTTTGCTCAGTGTCCGTAGCGTTATCTGGGAAGATGGTGAAATCCTGTGGCCGTTATGCACCCCTGTATAATTGTTGTGGATGTTGTATGGATTTCTCATTGCTGTATGATTGCTCTCTTTGCCCTAAGCAGTGCTTGTCCTTGTCATGTGTCGTCAGAGGAGATGTTTGAATGTGATTTGTTCCATTTCACTGTAATGGATGCTCGATTTGTGTGCGGACAGGCGACCCAACACTCAGCCGAAGCTGCTCGTATGAGCTTGCCTTGTCACTGTCACTTTCTAATGGTGCC